>JAWWEE010000105.1:3386880-3541880 GCA_035221455.1 Xenops minutus | reverse complement strand
GATTGTTGTGCTCCCATGCCTTTGATTGCAAGCACACAAAGGGGTGCACAGCACCCACACTGTGGTAACCAACAGCTCAGAGAAATCCAAAACGCTGCCCTGGTGAGGGCTGGGTTCACACCTTGCCCTGCCGTGCTGTGTCACTGTGTCACTGCCTGTGTTACAGGCAGCACATCACCCCTCGCTGCTCTGCCTGTGCAGGCTTTGGACCTCCTGCATGCAAGGCATTGACTGCACCCAGGGATTTTAGGGGAAGGCAGCCCGTGGCAGCGCTCTGGAGAGCTATAAATCCTGCTGGACCTGGTCCTGGCTGGCTGTTTGCCTCTCCCTGTGGGACTACCATGCTCCTGGTGTGCCAGGCCTTGCCAAAGGCTGCTCGAGAGGGTGGTGAGTGGGTGGGTGGGTGGGGAGCCCCAGCTGCAGGATCCCACAGATTCCGTGGGCACCAGGGCAGGGGAGGGAGCTGCCTGTTCCCTGTGTCCTGCTGCCATGGCTTCCTGCCTTTCCTCCCAGGTGGCAGAGGGGACCCACAGACCCCCTGCTTCCCTGTCCCAGCAGCCTTGGAGTTATCCCCCAAACTCAGAGCCCTTTAGGAGCACGGCTGGCCGTGTTCTTTAAGCACATGAGCAGTGACCTCCAATGCAATAAAAGGTGAAAAAGAGTTATGGCTACAGTGGGAGCTGCCCCTCTAAACAACACCCACCCTCCCCACCAGCGATCCCACAACACGGCACACCCCCACAACACTTCTCTAGGTTCCTAAACGAGCAAGGAGACATTCACTGCCCACCAAACGAGGCTGTGTGCACCTGTTCTTCTTTCATACTGGATATTTGAAGCATATCTGCTTTAAATAAGGGAAGTGCCTTAAACATCAAAGCGTTGCACAGGTGGGCAAGTGTCTGTTCAGGAGAAGTCTCTGACCTTCCCATTAACAGGGAATTTAGTTTCCTGATACTGATTGTGAGACACGTATTTTTGGGACCCAGCAAAGCATTTCCCTTGGTCTGCAGGGACTGCTTTGAAAGCTGCAGCACAGCCTCAGCATTGTGTGAGAATGGCCAGAAAGGTGACTCTGCTGGCCCTTGACCACCCCAAGAACCCCAGGGAACCACAAGTGGGTTATGAATCGAATCCACTCCTTAACTGTCCCTCCAAACTCCCTTTTGTGTGGCACCTTTGATTTGAAGCCCTGGAATGACTCAAATGGCACAGGAGGAACTAGAAGATGGTGGGACCTGACCTGTAAGTGAGAGAATTGGTCATTCACGAGGTTAGCCCACATCTGAAGCTGCAACAGTAGGGACTGAGTACCCTCATCCACCAGAGGTGTCGTTTGTGTCTCTGGGACACACAAAGGTGCCTGGAACAGGCAGCCACCACTGCCCCGAAAACCTCAAGAGAGTTTTATTTTTGAAAACCAGTGTCTGATTACTCCACACCAAAGACAATTCTGAAGAAGCAGGAGGCAGAAAGAGCCCAATTTATATTAAAAAATATCGATGGAATCCAGTGTTATGACCTGTTATGACTGATTTAAGACTTCTATTTTCCTTAACACTTTTCAATTATTTCCCCCTCACACACACACTATTCATCAGCTTAGGAAAACCTCTCAGGCCAGCACGCAGATTTTCAGTGTCAATCGCTACAGTGCATGAGTTCTAGATCTGAGAGGCCAAAAAACATCTATTTGACTAAAGAGCTATAAGGCAGTCATAAAAATTATGGATCACAGAAATAAGCAATTAGTGTTATCTTCAATTGCTTTATTGGCAGTATTCACTCGTTAGAATAGAGGCAGCAGTAAAACAGATTGCAACATACTGTATAACAGCATATGGGATTTTACATTATAATGCTATTCTCTGCCAAGAAGTCATATTTTCATTTGAATGCATGGAACAGATTATCACAGGGTTTCCAGCATTAGAAGTGGATGACCCTCTCTCTCTGCCTCTCCTCCTCCCTTCCCCCCCAGCCTCTTGGCTATTAGGCAGATTTTTAGGTTAGGACTACATCAAAATAAGGAGAGCACCAGAGCAGTAATAAGGGAGCCGTGACTCCTGAGTATTGACTCGTGCTCCGAGCCCCTGGCTCAGGCAGGCTGGGCATGTCACAGAGCTCTGGAGATAATAAACTCTGCCGTGAAGGCAGTGGGGAGACGAGGAGTTGAGGCTTTGCCAGGCTTTTCCCCCAGCTGGCTCCAGCTCCAGAGGAAGCTGCTTGCCCGCCCATCTAATCACAGCTGAAGTGCCACAAAGGCAGCCACTAGCAAGAGGGCTGGAAATAAAACAATAGGAATAATAAGAGGGGGGAAACCAGATTCTTTATACTGTATTTAACATTAGGGATATTTTCTGCTGTTGTTTGTCTGTGTCCAGGGCTGGTCTTTTGGGAACCCATTCCCCCCAGGACTGAGAGGCCAGGCCTGTGGTTCAGGTGCACAGCAGCAACCAGTGTGCAAATATGAATACGTGGCCCGTTGTGGAAACAAGCAGAACATGCTCTATCTCACTGCAACTGTGCTAGGTCTTCCAAGGAAGCCTTTCACCAGCATCCTACAGGAAGTGAAGGATGCCAAGAGCATCAGAACCCCAAGAAGAGAGTTTGTAGAGGAGTTGTACTCAGAGCTGATTCGAAAAATCCTTGTCTCCAAATGTTCTTCTTTTGAAACGTCTACACATTGTTGAGGGGAGGGAAAACGGGGCACAGAGGGGTTAAATCCTTAAACAAAATGCTCCACAGGGAAAAAGCACTTGCCGCTCTAGGAACACAGGAACTAGAAAAGCCAGAGACGTAGGTAGTAATTTACCAGAACAAAGACATTGGATAGAATTAGGTTTCATGTGTTACTATTTATTCAGCTCTAATCAAAGCCAAATAATTTGATAAAGCCCCGGTTCCCATCTGTATCTCTGAATTTCTGCACATATCCAAGACAGTTTCTATGGAGTGCATTTCAGATTTCAGAATTTTCCGTTCAGTTTTGGAATTCAGAAGTTCAGCTTCATTACCAGGACAGCACTATGAAACCATGATAAACACATTAATGTGTTGAACTCCATACAACTCTTCAATATGCACAGGCACTTTCTGAGTACAGCTTTCTTAAAGGGCAAGAGCACAACTAGAATGTCTTACACTATTCTTCAAAAGACAGTAAAAAGTCCCTTTCTCAGCAGGGCTTGAAGGTGCTTAAATACAGTCTGTCATGATCTCAATCTCTGTGCTGGACACTATAGTCAGCATCTTAACATTACTTTCACAAACATCAGTTTCAATTTTTTTTCCTCAAACAGAGCCACAGAAATGTTAGCAATAAAAACCTGGCATCGTAAGTATTTTGAAGCTTTCTGGCTAACCTGCTGTGGAAAATAGTATGTATCATGGATGGAGGCAAAAAACTGAGGGAGGATGAGAGGCTTTGCAAGCTGTTGAGAGGGGAGACTCCTCCCTCTGTGTCCTGGCTCAGCATCCTGACCTGTGAGCCATTTTATGAAGAGATTGAAATACTTTGGGAAAGCCATGTGGGAATCAGGTCACAGGTGGGCCAACCCCATGGGAAGAAACATCCAACCCAAATCTAACCTCCCGTGTTTCCTTGCTGTGCCACATGCAGCCAGTTCCTAACTCCAGGGGGATTTGCTGTTCTCCTGGCACTTGTCAAAGGGGCTGTCTGCTCTATTCAGGTGCTGACAAGAGAGCACTTCCACAAACCTGGCCCCACACAAGGATGTCATTTTCAAACACTGAGAAGACTGGCTGGTCTTCCCTCCCTTCTTTGGGAAGCTCCTGCAAGAAGCTGTTCAATATCAGTGCTCACTGACCCCAGCAGGATCCAGAGGCATCACAGAGGTTGGAGCAGGTTGGGGAAGGGAGGAAAAGGGAGAGCAAATCCCCTGGGGGCTGCTCATCACTGTGCCAAATTAGTGAAGACAGCACAAGTGACAAGCCCAGGACGCCTTGGAATGCTGAGTGTGTTCACTTGTGAAACCCACAGAAAGCATTTTTTCATACAAGTAAACTCTGTATAACAGCAACCTTTTTCCCCCCCTTTCTCTGTGTTTAGCAGCTGTTGCAGCCCAGCTCTTGAGAAAGAGGAGTACACATCACAAAGCGGTGCTGGAATCAAGCTGAGCTTTCTTGTCTGTGTTAGGTTCCAGGCTCAAGGGACTGCATGTTTCGAAAATGTCACTGTGCTATTTTTTCTCTGAAGGTGTGCTTACCAAGTCAGGTGAGAAACACTACAAAAGGTAGTAGGAAAAAAATAAATAAAAATTATTCTGTGCAATTTTTTGCGTCATAACCATTAGTGCTATTTAATTAAGCATTCTTGGAGGTAATGCAAAGATTTTCTAAGAGGAAATCATGTTGCAATACAACTGTCAAGTCCCTGCCATCCTCCTGTGCAAAGGAAAGATGATCTTGTAACCAATAATCCAGCACAAAACATCCCACTCATCCCTGACCAAATCTTTGGCAAGATAAAATGGTTCCAACGCAAGGACAAGTCGAAGCGAAACTGTACTAATGTATTTTGTACAGGATTCAGGGATTGAAATGCTATTTTAGGGCAGCAGTAAGGGCAGGGGAAGGGGGGTGTCTTCTTTCCAGGGGGAGGGAGGAAGGAGAGAGAAAGTTGTTTTGTTTTGGCTCCGTTCTGTAATGAATTGCAGAAATTGATCTGTCATAGTGCAACAGATTGTAGCTTGATCTGCCAACAAATTGCAAGCAACAGTAGGTAATGACTAATTGCAAGTGTCAGGGAGGTTTTTGTTCGATGGTGTTTTGTTTGGGGAAGGGGACTGGGTTTGGGTTTTGGGGTTTTATTTAAGGAAAGGTAATATTTTCTGAAGGAATATAGGGACCCAGACTGGCAGAGTCCACACAAAGAACTTCACCTGGTTTTATATCAAGGTGGGTTTCCAGGTAAACCTGCCAGGAACTACAGGCCATGGACCAAGAGACAATGTTTACTTCTCTGAAAATGGCTAAATCCATGCTCCAGTTTAGGGTAACAAAAAAAGCAGTGTCTTCTGACACCAGTTCCCTCTGAGGGCTGCTGTGAGTTGTGCTGCGTAACAAAGAAAGGAAGGAAAGCAGCCTTTTCTCTTATTTGTGATTTGTTTGTTGTTTCTAGTTAAGTCAGGAACTCAGAATTATTCTCAAACACTGGATTTTAGGAAGTTCACCCACAATGTGGTCTGGAGGAAGACCAGGAACATCTATGAATATTGGATTAAAACAGAAGAAAGTAGAAGAAACAGGTAGGCAAGTAACACTGGGGGGAAATCATCGAAAATAAAGCATTTCTAGCACGCAGGGACAGAACCCAAACCAGGTCTGAAATTAAACTGATGGAAGTAAAAGAGCCACTGCATTTTCCTCACTGTCATATTTTCCTACATCCCTCAGAGTTTGCCTCCTGGCCGTGCAGCCTGTGGCAGGGTCACAGCAGAGCCTCAGAGTTCCAGCGTGTGCAGACAGGGGGACACAGGAGCAGAGTCAGCCCCGGAAAGGGCACACGGATGAGCAGCACCGTGTCACCTAAATGCCACACTTGTGTTCTTGAAAGGCAGCACATTTCAGAGGGGAAAACATACATCCTCATCTTGATAGCTACAAGCTTGCTTAAACTGCTTACATTTATTGTAAAGCTGTCTCAGCTTTTCAACTTGTGCGCCGCAGACAAGTTAAAATCCAGATTTTCAGCACCAATCTGCAGCCTCACATCGTCACCTATATCTTTTACATTTAAACACTACATGACAGCAGGGCCGCTTGACAACAGTAATGCAGTGCACTAACACATCCAGAGCACGGCGTTGACAGGGGTATTGTGAGGAGGGAACATTGGTCTAGACAAGAGCCAAACACCAGCCCTGCGAACAATGGAGCATCCTCGCAAAGCCACGGGCAGGAAGGAGGCGGCTTTCAGGGAAAGGGAGAACTTCCCTTTGGGCTGGGCTGGGCAGGTCATGTCGGGTGACATCTGTACAGCACAAATCTGCTGTACCAGCGCAGGGCAGGGCCAGCAGGGCTAAGGAGTGATGCCTGAAGGCTGCAAACACTCCGAATGCTGAAGGATTTCCTTGCCTGCGAATATTCGGAAATGCAAGTGTAATACTCTGTATTTGTGAGGGTCTGTGTTAATGTGATTTGACCTCTCGTTGTTCAGGTAAAGTGAATGTGGCGAGGTTGCTGCATATTTCAGCTGCAGTTCTGTTTTCATTTGGGGAATATTGGTGAGCATTTTTTCCATACTTTGCTCAGACCTCTTCAGCTCAGACTCACTTAGGAGGAAAGTGCTTAAACATTCCATTCCAGCAGAAGCTAAGTCTCTATACTCAAATATCCTTAAAGGCAATTGTATTCTACAAATCAGAGATTACAAACAACAAAGACATCCTGCCTTTTCTCTGAAAATAAAAAGAAAGCCAGAAAGCTGACAAGTAACTGTTGACTATCCAAATAAGAGGCTAAGAAAGATTCTCAGTACGTTCACAATATTCTATTATTTTAATTCATCTCAGGAGGAGTCCAAGAGAAAAGCAAGCACTGAGTTCAGCTAAAAGTCTCTCTTTGCACCAAGGCAGCCTGGTAAATTTTTGCATTATTTACAAATGAAAAGTAAGTGGAGAACAGGGACTCCAGTGACTAAACATGATGTTTGGAAGTATGTCTATTTTCCAGAGTGCCCTGGATATCCTGACTAACATTTTGCTGTTACTTACCTGTAATATTTTTATTTATTCAGCATGGTAATTATTCTTAACTTACCTCAAGTGCATTTGCCAGACACAGAGGAAAAGATACTTAATAAAGTGCATTAATAAAGTGAGGATCACTTAATGATCACGCTTGCCTTATAATGATCAGGCTGTTAAAAGCTCATGTAGTACATCGATTCTCCCTCTGCAGTCACCAGGAGACCAAAGGCAGCTGAGGAAGGGAAACACCAGAAGCACTAACTAACTGCCCCAACCAAGTCAGCACTCTGGCAAGAGCAATGACAGAGAGCAAAGAGCACAGAGGTAAAACTCCGACCCCAAAGAGAAGTGGTGCTTCTCTGCACAGAGAATTTTTAACTGATGAATTGCCAGGGGGCAATAATTTTCTCTGACTGTACTTACAGCAGCCTGTCTGTGATAAGAGCCAACAGCAAGGAAAGGTGCACGTCCCCACCTGCCCCGTTCTGTACCTAAAATGGGCACTGCAGAACCACAGGGGTAAATGCATCCCACCCCCCAGCTGGCAAACCTCGTGTGTGCGTGGAGAGCAATGGCAACTCTCATCTAAATCCTGGCTGGAAGGACTACAAGCCACAGTTAGAGCATTCAAGTTTGAGTTTCTGAATGTAAATCCTTTGGGCTTCGTTTCACCCTGCAGCTCCGAGTTGCCCAAGTTAAACGCCATGTGCTGCACTTTGTCACTCACTAATGAATCACTGTTTGGCCCATTGTTGTTCTATTTTCAGTTCTGTCTTTTTCTTTTGTTACAGACAAATGTAATGAGAGGCAGCAGACTGGCCTGATCCATGCCCTTCATTATTTTATTTTATATGCCTCCACCACATTTCCTCCTGCTCTTCTTTCCAAACCAAATAATAATCCTGCCCTTTTCAATGTAGCTTTATAGGAAAGGCTCTCAGAGGGCGCTACTCATTTTCTTTGCCCTTCCCTGGACCATTTCTATTTCTGTCATGTCTTTGAGATTAGGTGACCAAAAAGGACCATGATTTTCAAGATAAGGTGACCAAAAGGGACCATGATTTTCAAGGTAAGGGCATGCCGTTGATTTGTGTATGTATGGCATTAAAATACTTTCTTCTTTATGATTTATCCAGTTTGACCACCCTCCCATTACATTCTATTTCTTTTGGCATAACAAGCAGCCCCATCCTAAAGAGAAGGCACCTTAATTGAGCTGACTTCACCGACTCCTAAGTGAGCACTAATTCAAAAAGTAAAAGCATGCTCAAGAACCTGAATGTCATTGTGGCCATTCTAGTATATTTCCAAGTACACAGTCGGATTAACTCTGGAATTCCTCAAAATGTTCCAAAACACTGATGAGCCAAAATGATTTAGCATGTCACATCAGCTCCTGCAGAAAGCAGAAATAAGTCTTGGGGTCTTTCAGAGAAGGAGAGAAAGGCAAAGGATGCAAGGATGGCCAGTTCATTCTTGTGCTTAGTTTCCTCTTTTTTAATGGTTGTGTTAAACTTGAAGCAGGATCTGCCCTGAAGTGATTCAGGTTCCTTGTGAGATGTTTACATAAAAAAACCTTGATAGGCTAAACACACTGAATCCATCAACACTCTTTTCTGCCCTGCTTTGTGAGCCTTTCAAATAAACCTCAGTCACACTGGCTCAGACTAAACCGGGATTCCTTCTGATCCCAGAAATACTGTTGTGTTCTACATCTCTTAAACTGAGCCTGCTGGTGGCCATGACACAGGAACACAGCCCAGCCCAAGGCTCAGCCTTAAGGCAAAGTTTACTGAAGAGCTTCTCCCAGGTTTAGGACTATGAATTAGGGAAACACTCAAGTGTTTGCACTGTCGGCACCTTTACTTACTTAACACCTTGTTATCATGACTTAGGCACCTAAAGGCCTAAGCGAAGAGTGTCTCCAACAAAGGCAATAAATTTACAGTGGGATACAAAAGGGGAGGTTTAAAATTCTATTTTTAAGGAAATTTCTCAAATCAGCCCTTAATTATCAGCATTTAGATCAGCAATTCTTCGTGTTCAGCTCATCAAAAATATCAAGGCATCACTGACTTGTTTTTTATGCTTTTTGTTCCTTGTTGTTCCTCACAAGTAGCAACTGCAGGAGGAACTAGGATAGAGGTTAACTTTTCTCTATTTTTTTCCTCTTTTAAAAATCTGTTGATAAATGCATCACTGAAAGACACTGAATCAGAGCCCAGAAACTGTGAAATTTAAGGATATGTGAAGCATGCACAGAAAGAACATATGCTTCCCCAGTGTCCTCAAATCTGCTTCAGTCCTAATCCTGGAAGGACCAGCTCTAAAGGGGAGAGAGAAAATGAAACGTCCATCCCTCTGTCAAACACGAGTGCCCAGAGCAGCAGGAGTTTTACTGCTACAGAAATTGGGAATGGACCCAAGAACACCAACACATTTCACAGAAGCCACTGGGAAGCCATTAGTCTTTTACTCACTGAATTACAGCTAAGGATAGGCAAATTCACTTGAATAAAATAAAGCCCAGACCATCCTCACCCTTATCAGATACAAACCAGACCCTTCTGAGGCTTTGAAAATGGTGATATACTTTTGTTATCATTTTTCCTGGTTTGTATATTCTTGAGCTTCCTGGCTTTGGATAAAAGCACCTGAAATGTCAAGATACCAACTGCTCCTGAATATTTTCAATCTGTTTTACAGATTCAAGTGGCTTGGATATTTAAAGTACAGTTTGCCCAATGCATAAAACTAGTATCTGACTTTAAAAAAGAACAGTTTAAAAAAAAAAGAAAAAGGTGTAATTTCTGCCTTCACAGTGCACCAGTCAGGGGGACAACCATGTACAAAGCTAAATTAACACAGACAGTGTGGAAAGTTTAGGATCTTTAACAGTAGTCAGTAAACAAAACTTTAACAGCAAATGGAAATAAACATTCAGCTTAGGGGTGCTATGGTAATACTGGTGACAATAGAGTTTTTCCATTTGTTCTTAACCAGTGTGCTGAAAATGTAAGTATTACATTATTGCCTTGACCTGTCATGAATGAAGAGGAATAAACGTTTATTCTTAGTTGTAGGATCAAAGGGGGGAAAAAAAGAAAAACCAAACCATTGCTCCAAAAAGTGCAAGGACCATTTGAATGCAATAGGTACCACTTGAGGCTTCAGTGAAGGGCAGAGATCCTGCCCAATGGTGGCTGTTTAACCCAGGTGTCTTTATTAAGCCAAGCCTGACACATATGCCCAACATGTAGGAGCTTTGTGATGGGTAACAAACGTCTGCCAAGGCAGTGGTGACAACAAAGCCCCAGCCGTGTGCGGCTCTCAGTGAATGGGATTTGAACGTGGCTCTTTAGAGATGAATGGCTGGCAGAGCTAACTGCCTTGCCAGCTTCACCTCGCTGTCACCCAGCTCACAACAATTCCTCACAGGAAAACACATTACGGAGCACAATGTCTGCAATAAAAAGGATTAGATGTACTAAAATTTCCTTGCACTCTGTGGTCTTATTCAGGCACCAACCTAGAGCGCCAGGCACTATGGACTGAGCTGCTCCAGCTGATTTTAGTTAGGCAAAGTCTTTTGATACAGTCAATGCAAAATGATTGCTACAGAGCTTTCGGCATGTGAAATAGCTACATGCAAAAGGGGAGGTTCTTTCTGTCCATTTTGGTGGCTAAGGCCTTAGTCAGAAACCATATAATACAGGCACACTAAACTTTGGGGGGATAATGTCTGGAAGGAATTATTTATACTACTTTTTTTTTCCAACTCACTTGCACACCCTGAGTTTGTTCTAAAGAACAAAACTGCCCTGACGTAAGTCCTGGGGAAGGGTGCAACTGGTACCAGGCCCAAGAAAGCTCAGAAACAACAGGCTGAGTCTATACAACAGTCTACACAATCCACCCTGATGGTTTGTCATCCCAACAAGTTACCCCTAATGCACTTCTCCACATGCTGCTGCCAAGTAGTAAGTGAGCTCTAAATGCCCCCAGGGAAATCCTGAGTTCTACCAGGCCCCCCAGCCTGAAGAGCCAAGCAAGCTGGACTGCAGACCTTGGGGAAGTGGCATTGAGCCCCAGCAGCAGATCTTTCCAGTGTATTTTGTGCCTGGTGTAAACTCAAATGCCTGTTGAACGGGAGGCTCGCCGTGAGGTGGCTGGAAAATGGTTTAACACAACTGCCCCAGCATTAGTATCAGAACAAACCCAAGGAACGCAGCAGCAATTACTGCAGCCCGAACCAATTAGCCATGATGTCCCTTTGTGGGGCTGGGCATGGCTCCTCAGCCAAGGAATGATGTGTTCCCATCACCCTCCTTCAAACATTACCTTGCAACGTGTCCAGCCCACCAGCTCATCCAACCCACTGGTATCCTGCAGGTAAAGGCTTGGCTCTCTGCTGATTTATTAAAAGAAAAACCTTATATTTTACTGCTCACATGTGCCCTCTGGAGCATGGTCACATGACCAGGATAATGACAATCTGTCTCTCTGCTAACATTTCTCTACTTTGGTTATTTGTTTGATAAAGTGAGGAGCTTCCCTTTTGTTGCCCTTCATCAGAGCTTAATGTCTTTACTTTGGGATCAATATACTTTATGAATAATTTTATTTCCTTCTATTTTTATGGTCTTTTCTCCTCATTATCATACTGAGTTTATTAGCTGGTGCTGTCAGTATCTTTACCCTGTCATATGTTCCTGAGGTACAGTAAATATCACTTGTGTTGTAATTAATATGCACACCCTCTGCAGTAATTAAAGCACAGACCCCTTCAACCAGCTGAGCTTCCTACACTAATTCCACCTTATCTTCATAATGAACTTATTGTAATCTGAAACTACCACTGAATATTGTTCAGTAAGGATAGAAGAATGAAATCTAACGAGATGCAATAATATTTGTGAACATGTTAATATGGAAAAAAAAATGAATTTAATTAGCATTAAATCTAATTAAATTTCCTGTACACTCAAAATCCCCCCATTTATCCCACAAAAACACTGATGGTGCAACAGTACTGCCCCTTCCGAGATTTACACAAAGATGGAGACCCCATCCTCTACCCATGGAATTCTCACAGGAATCCATCTACAGGGTTCCCTGCCCGTGGACAATTGGAGAAAGCACACTTGTTCAGGGGTGTGATTTGGGAATGTAATGAGGAGGTAAAGATGGAGAGACAAGGTCCCCCCTGAAAAAGGACCCGGCAGTGAAACTGTTTGGCAAACTTTCCAGCACAGGAAAGGAAAGGAATGCTGAATGGATAAGCATGAGAGTGTAACACAGAGTGATTAAAGGGAGACTGGCTACAAGAAATTCAGTTCTGATTTTCTGAAAACATTTCCATATGGGAGACCAGCGCCTAAGGTGCAGACTCACACAATAGGAGGAAAACTGGCAGGCTCCATCGACTGAAAATTGGCTGAAGGGCAAGAAACAAACAGTGGAAGTAAATGGGATTATTTCAAGGTGGAAAGAGGTTACCAGTAGGGCACAGCCCAGCTTTCTAATTACTCACAGTAATGACTTGGATGATAGTATGGGAAGGATCATTTCCAAGGTTCTAGTAACTGGGAAGCACAGCAGTAATAAATACCAATGTAATCCAATAGCCATTTCATTAATAGTTAATTTGAGAGCCAGAGAAGGGGCACAGGGAAGTGTTTGCCTGTGTCAGGAGGCAGGGTTGGGACATAACAACTGCACAACAATGGAATGACCTTCCCTCGTAAATGGCCATTCTAGGAGAGGCTTAAGCACCAGCTCCTTGTGCTTTATTGATTGATGTCAATCTGTCCTGTTCCAGAGCGTTAACATCGCTTGAAAATGTGCCCTTTTCTGTCATTCTCTTCCTGTAACCCCCTAAACATGCTTCATTTCCTACACCCAAAATTATGTGGTCAGATATTGATTTGTGACTCCCTGGCTGACACCTGAATAGTAAGAAAATGAGTAGACTTAAAGACATGTGTGGGTAAATAAATAAATAAAGGAAGCCCCAAACCCCACCCTTAAACTTCTCCTAAACTGGACTGACACACTCAAGTGACTAGGAGAGTAGCATGATTATTCTCTTCCACCAAACTATGGAAAACTATCCTAAAATGAGAAGACTGTTCCCAAGTTCCCCAAAAGAGGAGGAAAAGTCTTATTCCATAAGCCACTGTGGAGAAACCTTTGGTCTTGACAAAAAATGACATCATCGTGATGACTTTTTCTGACTTGTAAAAGAATTCATATACAGATGATTTCACTCACCTTCCAGACCCAGTAAGGGCACACAAAGCCAAGCAAAGGAGGGAAAAAACCCCACACCTACAGTGCTTTCTCTGTTCAGAATTCACGGGGTAACCCAACTCAAAGGCACACACAAAAACTACCTTGTTTGCCAACACTGGGCTCATGAAAAAAGCAGTCTGTGCCCAAGTACAGAAGTCCCACACAAGTCTCCCTGCCCTGGAAAATGAGGGTTGCAAAGAGGCACCTAAAGCCCCCCTCCCTGCCTTCTTTCTTCTGAGAGAAGCACCAAAGACTGACTCCACATGTTTGCTGAAGTTGGAGGACTAAGAAATAAGCAAATCTGAGCATTTTTAATTTTCTCTCCGGCTGTGCTTGGGAACTGGTGACCTAGCTTTAACCTTTCACTAAAATGAAATATTTCAGCTATTACCACTCAAAGCCACTCAAAGAATTTTAAACTTGGCAGTTCAAAAGAGTGCCAAGATTTTAAGCTACGCTGTATCACATCATGCCAGGGAAGGAGCACAAGAAGAGAAGGATATAGAAGAGGCAAGAAAAAAGAACGTGCAAAACTAGGAGTGATAAGAGAGCAGAAATAAAGATATAAGGGCAGCAAATACGACAGTTTTTTCTCCTATATCCCTTTCATGAACCCCACAGTCCTTATCTTACTTCTGCTTTCTACATTTTTACGTGCTTTTTTTTTCCTCTGGCTGCTTCCTTATTTCTAGGCGTGATCACAGTATTCCTCAGTTTAGAAGAGTAGACTCTTCATCCTCACACTGCCTGCCTGAGGACACCTTCTAGGAGTCTGTATCCCGTAGACTTGATGGAGGCAGGTCTGTCTGCCACAGAAGTGCTGGCACCTCCTGCTCTCAGCGCTGCAGGAGCAGGGTTCTGCCTCAGAAAGGAATTTCTGAGGAATTCCATAGCTGTGTCCCTGCAGCAGGTGACAGGAAGAGTGCTGTTACCACAGGCAAGGATCCTGAGCACCAAGGGATCTGAGTGTCAGGGAGAAGCAAGGATGGGTTTCTCCTCTAAGGAGATTGGAAGGAGGAGGGGGAGAGCCAAGTGGGCATGGCAGTGCCCTTAGCACAGTACCCAAAAAAGGTCCTGTGACAGCACCTGGCATCAGCCAAGAGCTCACTGACCGCCAGGGCAGCTTATGGAGGGACGCTCAGGTGAACCCAGAGATGCAGTCAGCAAGTCAGGGGGCCAGGCCAGGCTCAGCCAAGCACAGGCTCACCTGGGGCAAAGCCCAGGCAAAGGGCCAGGGAAGTACCTGAGCTCTTTTCAGCTCCTGAGCAGAGTGGAGAAAGCCCCAACACCACCATCCATGTAGCTCTTTTCAGCTCCTGAACAGAGTGGAGGGAGCCCCAACACCACTGTCCATGTAGCTCTTTTCAGCTCTTGAGCAGAGTGGAGGGAGCCCCAAGCCCAGTTTTCCTGCAGCTCTTTTCACAGCAGCCGTGTCCAAGGTTACACAGCTGGGCCATGGCACAGCCAGCAGTGCTGAGCACAGGCAGCTAAAGTCTGACAAGGTTCCTGACACTAGGAGGGAAAATGTTAGCTTAATCAAAAGGATTGCTGCAAATCTCACTTTAATGTCATCCTTAAATAGTCAAACACAATTTTTTGTCTTCCATTCAAGTATCTCGTACAATCCAGAGTCACAGGCCAGTTCTGGCAGCAGCAGAGGGCAAAATGCCTGCCTGTGTGGTCCTTCTGCCCTCCACTTCTTCACACTCTTTCTTTCTTTGTAATTTTTCTTCTGAGTTATCTTTTTTGAGCAAAGAATACTACTATGCTCCCCTACACGTATTTGATCATTCAAGTACATGGTTCATACTCACTTTGAATAAATTCCCAACCACAAACTTATGTTCTGCAAACAACATTTACAGACATACCCCAAAGCATCAGAGTGGATAAAAAAGCAAATTATGAGAAGAGATCTCTCTCAAACTTCTTGTGATATTTTAACTATTGAGGAGGGAGCTGAGGTGGCCTCTTCTATCACATACAGCTTTTAGACTGTTCAAGAGAGGTATTTAGGCCAGTGCTCCCCCTGTTCTTTGCAGACACAGCTTTTCCCCCATGACTGACTGCAGACACAATTGCCTGTTTGGGCACAGCCTGATCACACAGAGACCAGAACTGGATGTTTTAACCTTACAGCTTAGGAAGGCTGAGTCCAACACTTGGCAGGACCAACCACCGACCGTCTGGGCCAGACTGAGGACAGGACCCATTTTACTAAGGGCTAAGGCAAATTCTTCTGAAGTCCAGAGGTGGATCAGGCAACAACATCAGGTCTCTGTGTGAAACTCTCTGGTTTAGCTAAGGAGCAGGAGGAAAGTCCAGCGGATTTACTGAGAATCTGTCCTTGTGTTACTCTAGGTCTGACAGATTGTTCCTTTCTGACACTGAGGCTTTTTATTGTTTTGCACCTTGTTTAGTCACCAGTAACAGCAGAAAAGGTGTGGAAAATGACTGTCAGTTTTCCTTCCCGTTTTACATCCCCTCTGTGGAAATGTGACTGACTGTACAAGGTGGACAGGAATGGATAAGCAAAATGCCAAAGTCCATAATGCAGACTTTGGGAAAAGAGGGTGCTAAGGACACTGGTTTCTGTTTCCAGGGGAAATCTGACTGGGATCTCCACTGCACTACAGATAACAAAGCTGTTGTTACAGTTTCTGTGGCCAAACCATGCATTCAGTCACTGAGCAAGTCCTCTCTCAAAACCAGTGGGACATCTGCTTTTTTGGAGGCCTGCAGAACTTGTTCCTCGGCAGGTATTTAGAAGCAAGTCCATTGAATTAAATACAGGTAAATAGCACAAGCTTTTTGAACAAGGGAAAAGGCAGCCAGTCCCAATCACACCAGGCAAATGCCTTCTCCCTTCAGTCTGCTCATCGTATGGGTTTGAGGGCACTGACCAAGGGAACCCACTGAGAAATGAAAATAAATGGAGGCAAAGGAAATCAAACTGGACTAAGGGGTAAAATGTTTACCGTCAGCTCCCCATCTCACATGGCAGGTCCCACAAAAGGACAGCTATGCCAATAGAACCAGGAAAACACCATATTGGGATAGAGTGAGAGAATATGTAGAACTGCAGAAACCCAATTGTTCCATGTCCAAACAAAGGGGAAGGAAGTGCCCCCACCTGCTTCTGCCTTTGAGTTTCTGTAAGTGCCACCACAACAGTTAATTCACTAGAGATATATTTTCCCCCCCTTACCCAAAGTAGCTTTAGGTAGTTAAGGTATTACCACTGACATGTGGACTTTATAAAGGCTTAGAGGAGCCGCTGGCAGAGGTTCCCACGGCCCGGGGATGGCTCGGCGCTGGGGTCAGAGCCCGGCAGCCCCGCTTACAATCCTTCCTGCTGCCACTAGTCTATGCTGTTGGATAAAGTTGGAAGCGGCTGCGGGAAACTCGCTCTAAGCGCTGGGATGATCACTTTTGTCTCCGAGTCTCCTGAATTCAATCGCACAACGGTTTGCTCTATTGTTCTGTTCTGTAAAGTATATTTAGCTTGCTTAATTAACCTATATTTCAGACAAGTCATGCAGGCGTTCACCTAACTCTGTATATGCCTTTGTGATTAAACTTTAATGAAAGGGAGACTAAAGTAAATTCCTCCATGCTGTGGTTCTGAAACAGACACACAAAAAATCAAAACATAATACTTCTGTCAGGTGAATTATTATTATTATTATTATTCTGAATTTTCTCCGAGAAAGAGAAAAGAATATGGATCAGAATGAACACAGGGCTGAGAGGAAAAGGTGTTTCTGATTATGTTTAATAAAGACTAATTCAACTGAAGACAGGTACAGAGATGTTAAATAATTAGATGTGAAATCTGGAGGGGACACAGAGAACAAGAGCTGGTACACAGTTGTCAGAAGAAAGTTCGTATTTCTTTGTAATATGTGTAAAAACCTCAGCTAATCCTTTATATTTGTATTTTCTGCTAAACAAATACACAGTAGTGCTATTTCTAAATAAGAAAAGAAAATCAATGCCAGGCAGATGTGCATTCATAAGCAGCCTACAATGGCAAACCAATATGTGTCCATGAAGAAAGAAAAAGGGAATAGATAAAAAAATGGATTTCACTTTCAAGCCTCTGGTGGATTCTTAAAAACAACTGAAGGAAAAGATTATTTTGTCCACTGTTGGGAGAAAAATGCTCTGCCCAGCACCCTCTAAACTTTCAATTAGAGCAACTTGAGGGTCACAAAGATACACATTTGTTTGCTCCTCTGTTTTATGTTGAGATATTTTAAAAATACATTTGTTGCTAAAATGTGATGAAGGTTGATCTGATGAAACACTGGCATTATTATGATCTTAGTACATATTAATGAACTTTTAAAATGCAAATCATTGACCCACTAGGTGGTCTCATGGTCTCATAAATAGCAATCTTTTGCATTCCAGCATCCAAATACCTAGTTAGGAGCTTTCCAGAATGCACATTATAGGTGATACAGACCATAACAAGTACTTTGGCAAGGGAAAAAAAAGCCATTCCAGCCTATTGTGTCAATTAAAATGAAGGGGGTTTTATGTTATGAACCATATGTTCAAAGAACATTACATGTAAAATTACATACAATCCTTCTGACTAGGAAGAACACAATAATCCTGGGACATTAGTGGATGGCTTCTGGTGGAATTTAAGGAAACATTTAAACACAATTAATATTAAACTACAGAAAATGTTTACCAGTTTGTAAAATTATTAATTCCAGTTTTTACTGATCTATTTACGAAATGAAGCCAATATATCAAAACTAATGTCTTCCCTCTCTAATTATTATTAATAAAGATTGCTTATTTCCCCTTAACAAGAATTCATTTTCTCCCTTCAAATTAACACCAGTGTGAGGTAACTCAGGCACCACAGGGCCTCATTTTCGGTGCAGTAAATCTGGAGTAGCTCCAGAGCTTTCATGTAGCAAGATCTACAACTCGGAGGGGAGCAGGATCTGTCCCTTCACCTGTAGGCTCTTCCCTGGAGGTTTTTCTGATCTGAATTCCAAGCCAAACTCTCCCTCAGTACTGAGGCAGTTAAAACCAGAGGCAGCACTCTCTTAGCTTACATTTCTGAAGCCTGTGGAGCCACACGGGCTGATTTTCACCATGTGAGCATCCAGTTTGGCCATAACCATTAGAAAATCATTCCACCCTCTTAAGCAGAGGAAGAGACACGCAGGAAGGGAAGAAATGCTCCTAAAACAAAAGAGGGACACCTCAGGGACCCTGGTTAGATTTTGGTGGGTCTCAGGGTGTTCATGCTGGAGGCCTGGGTAGATGTCCTGGATCACCCTTCCCTTGCCATGGGGCTGGGAGTGCTGCAGCCCAAAATGTGTGATTTCACAGCACATCCTCTCATGCAGGAGACACCTGGGAGAGCACAGCAAGGAGAATTCCCAGACTTTAAGGAAGGAGAAGCTGAAACCACAGGTCTTACAGGCAGAGGAGGGGGAGACTGAAGGCTCCCTGCCTGCACCCCTCCTTCACTCCTGTCACCAGCACAGGTTCCCGGGTGACTCAGGCACTGCTGGATGGGGCCCAGAGGATTCCTCCCTCCCACCAGACTGTTTGCAACTTTCTGTCCCAGTTTCATGCAGTTTTCCAGCTTCTGTCCATGCCTTTCAGGAAGATTGCCTACGGTGGACTGCAAAGGAAGGAGTGCTTGCCACTTCGTAGGGCTGCTTTTCCCTTTCCTAAGCCGTGGCTGTTGTTTCATAAACGCCCTTCTGACACACCCTTGTGCTGGAGGAGATCAGGGAACTCCTGCCCCGCAAAGTGATGTCCTCGGTTTGTCCACAACCTCTGCACAGGGAAAGCAGCTGCAATCACACACCCTGGTGTTACCCAGCGTTTAGCACAGCCCTGACATGCCGGTGCCACCCCCTCCAGGGAGGAGAGATAATTTAGACCCCCTCATAGCTTTCCTCTGTCCCACTCGAGAGCACGGGATGCTGCTTAATTATAAGTGGGCTGTACTTTGTTTTGTGCCTCTTTCCAAATTAAACCTCCCCCCCTCATTTCAGCACAGCTTTTGTGCTCCTGCTTTAGCATCCTAAAGCTGCATCTGTACAGCATCTTCACCCAAGCATCATAAAAAATGCTAAATGACTTATGTAGGTCTTCTCACTTAAGGTCATTTCAATTATGGCAACATCAACAGATGTATATGTTCATTAATAAAAGTGTGATATGTGTTTGTGTCCCTCTGAAAGTTCAGTCAGAAAATTATAGATTATACTGAGACACTCCAGGAATTGCTACTCTGTAAGTCAAATGCTCTATTATTAAAAATGTCATCCCATATGAATTTCATAAATAGCAAAGCCAAGAACAGAGTAACCATTTTAAAAAGTCTAGAGGGGATTCCATAACAACATTTAAATGCATTACTACTCAAACAATTTGATTGGATTATAAAATATTTAAAACTGCAGCTGTACTTGTGGTGTTTAATGTTGACTATTTTGATTTCTGGAATATCTTACCTAAGAAGTACAAGTTTACCAAACTACTTATATAATTAGACTATAAATATATAAGAAAATCTATAACCCATGGAAATACAGTGTTTCTAAAGTACTGTGTATAGCTGGATCATTCTACATACACAAATAAAAGAAAACTGGAAAAGAACATTAAGCATTAGAGTTCATTCAAGACTTGCCCCTGGAATAAAGCAGGAGCTTATTTTGCCAAAGGTATCCTAATGACTATAAATAAATATCACAAGAGATGTAGGACAGTGTGTTCTAAATAGATATTATGGCCAGATTCTCGGGTGGTGTAAACTGGCACTGTTCCACTGTAGTTAATGGTTACACTGACAAGCTTTGGCTTTCATTTCTCTCTGTGTCCTCTAACATTTTTTTCCCAGGATCTCTCTTACATATGTATTAGGCATGTTTGGGTTTATAATTAAATCTTCATTGACATTTTAAGCAGAAAGGACAATTTTAAAAGCTATTTTTCAGGAGAGTAGCTATGTATTAATCCACAAATATATACTGATGCCCATATGTTATAGATATGCTCTCATATGCTGCCTGCATCCCTCCTGCCAAACTACCTGTCATCTCCGCTGCTTCACCTGGATCAGTGTCAAGACATAATTCATCCAGCAGAGTCCTGTGATTGGTCACTGCATTTCCACAAAAAGCAGAACAGAGTGTGGGTTACCTTGGTTTTGCCCCAGCTGTCCTAGGAATGGTCTCATATGGGCATTGTGTTCCTCTCATTCCTCACGACACTTTGGTTTAGGCCATCTGATCTGCACATATGCAAATCCAAAATGCCCTTCTGAAACTTCTCTAATTGTGCCCCCCATTTAGGCTTGGCATAAAAGCATCATCCCCATGGCTCAGCGAGCCAAACGCCCTTGCAGACCCTCTTTTCCTGAGGGAGAGCCACCTGTATTTATTCCTATTAAACAGGAATTAACTCGGACCTCCGTACGCAACCTCATTTGGCAGAGTTAATTCCAGATTCCAGAGTTATCATTAAACCCAAGAGTGCATCTTCCCCATCGAAATCAGTGGGAATTAGACTTCAGTAGCACACACAAGGCTATAACAAAGATAATCAAACAGCAAAGGATAATCCACTAATTGTTGAAATGAGGCGGAACATCTCCACGGCTCCTCAACAGCTCGCCCTGGGCTGAGCCATGTTTGGAGTTCAGCAAGTTTTTATCATTTTAAAGTATGTCAAGCCTGTGCACTCCGGGGCACAGCAGGAAGCAGAGGGAGCATCTTGCCTGCCCTGAGGTTGGCAGTTCTAGTCAAGGAAATGAAGATCAGCCAGTTCCAGCCGAGGGCATGCACATCCACCAGGCCTCCAAAACCAGGCCAGTGCCTAACTGGTGCACTGCCTAACTGGCCTCGGAACAATCACCCAGGCTCGAGGAGGAACACAGCCCTGAAGTTGCTGTAGTTTCCTGGGTTTCCATATGACAAAGAGGCCAAAGGCTGCAGAAGCAAATTAGGATCATGCTCTCGGTATATCTTTAGAATTATTTTGTTCCCACCCTGAAAGCAGAACTTGCCATTCAGTAATCTAAGACCAAAGAAATGCTATTGACTTCACTGCAACTGCTATAAATTTACACTCAGTGTAAGTGGCAGTGGAGCTGTGCCACAGTTTGGTCATTACTCCAGGAATTCCTGTGCTACAGAACAAGCCCAGCAATTATTTGTGGTGTTTTTATTTTAAATGCCTGGCTTCTTGGAGCACAGTAATTTCCATGAGTGGTCCCTGCCCTTGATCATTTCAAATGGTGTTTGAAGTATTTGGATCTTAAAATCCTCACTGCCTTCTAGGAATATCACCTTTCCTCTGACTGATTCTGAAGCTAGAGCTGTGCCGTTCAAGAGAGGAGTTCAGGAAGAGGTGCACTGGAAATTTGTGCATGAACCGATGTACAAAGTGGAGGGGTGAAAACATCACAAAATTAATGAAAATGTAATGCCAGCAGAGCTCTTAACTTTTGGCTGCCTTTACTCCTCTCATTCTACCTATGTGTGGTCTTCTTGAGAAAAGAACCGGGTATTTGAAAGATGGATGAGCAAGCATCTACTTTCGGCTGCAGCGTGAGGGAACCTGCCACACCTTTCTCCCCTACTACAGCTTGCTAGGATGATTTGCCAGCTTGTGGTCACAGGGTGAGCAACTTCCACCTGGAGCAAGGTCAGTGCCCTGCTGCATTCATAGAATATCTTAGATACAATGGAGAGAGATCTCTTTAATATTTTGTATTTCTATTTTACCTCAGTGGAGTTATTCTTGATTTATACCAGGTTAGGATTAGTCCTCACAACTGGAAAAATCTATTCTACCAGGCTGGTGGTGGAAGCATTGATCCCAAACAAATAAAATGACCTTCTCCTTCAATTACTTTGGTCTTCACTAATTAAAATAATTTTGCTAATGAAAGCTGCAAAAACATTCACACAATCTCATGCAGTCAGTGTGACCTTCTGCTGATGCTTCTGATGATGGTAAATACTTTACTCACCAGAAAATGCTCAAGCTGTAGAGCCTCCTGTACAAAATGAGAAGCCAGAAAACCTGGAAATAATGGTTCATGAGACACTTCAGTGTCAGAGGCAGGCCCTGGGCTCTGTGCATGGAGACTTCCAGGTGCTAAAGCATCTTCTGACCTCATGGCTTCATTATTGCTGTGACCTCTGGACCCCAAACATTGGTATGATTTGCAAACCACACCTGCAGATCCTCTGCAAGCTGAGGCTGGTGGTGTTGACAGTGTTCCTAGGAAGGAAATTACTGACTCAAACAGCCAGGCAGATTTAGGCAGAATTTCTTTTGAGTGGGAATATTGAAATCAGAGCTCTTCCCAAAAGTTAAAGACAATGGAGGGGAATGGAGGTGAGGAAGTCTTTGCCGACACAGAAAAATGCCAACCCCCAAAACATTTTATATGTTGGAAGCAATAGTTGTAAGTGCTGCAAAAGTACAGATGGGGTTAAGGAAAGGATCATAGCAGAGATCAGAACTTAAAAAGTCTGTCACCTCCTACAGCTTTGGTTACATTTCACATTAATCTATACCTTCCAAACCTCTAAGGAGATTTACATGCATGTTTATCATTATCAAGAATGAAAAATGGGTTCTAAATACCCTGTTCCACTTCAAAAATTCCAACCTCTTATTTTGTGTGAATTCAGCAATCACAACATTGTATTTTAAGATGCCTCTTCCCAGAAGGGTTCATATTGCCCTCAAACATGGCACCACCTGCCTTGCAATCAGCAGTCAGAATCACAGCCCTAAAGAGTCCCAAGATTTATTACAGAATGTATATAAATAAATGCATAAGGTTCTTGTGTTCAAGAAGTGACTGGATGTGGCACTCAGTGCTCTGGTCTAGTTGACAAGGTGGTGATCAGTCAAAGATTGGACTTGGTGATCTCAGAGGTCTTTTCCCACCTAAATGATTCTGTGATTCTGTAACTTTTCCTTTCCATTTATCAAAGTAAAATAAAATAAATTTAAAAATATGTATGACTGGGCACATTACAGGTCTGGTGTACTTGATATTTGCTGCAGGCAGAGGAGCAATCAAAGACCTCCTGGAATGATGCAGCTCCTCCCCAGCTCACGTTAGGTAAGGTCTGGCACGTGCTTTGAAGCAGGATGCTTTATTTCCCTACAAAATTTTTTCCTCCTGTCTTTAAATATTTGCCATTAGAAATCTGGATAGTCTTGTTATATTTATATAAATGCCACTCCTTAGACTTCACTGATATCTTCTGGCAATGAATTATTTATTCTAAGAGCTCACTGTATACTCGTTTTTAACACATAACCCTTCACTTTCATTGCAAGTTTCTTTTGCTCATATTATAAACACTGCATGGCTGAAAAGCAGCAGGGAAGAATCCCAGAAACCCAAATCCTGATAGATGCAATATTAACATCCGTGAACAAGTGTGTCGTTTTGTACAGTGGTGCATTTTATCCTTATTTACTATTAGTGTGGCTGCAGCACACAGAGAACCACACAGAATCAGGGCAATGTTGTTCCAGGTACTCTGCAAAGAGCATGTCACCTCTCTAAAGGCCTTAGCAAAGGACAGCATAAAATCTAGGAGGTTTTCCAGGTGTCATTTACAATTCCCAGCTTCCAATAGCCTTACACTCCCATTGCTGTGCTCATTTGTACTCTCAGTCTCACATCCCTCACTGCAGATGCTGAGCTGCTTTGATTCAGTGAGGCAACAGTAATCCAGCTAATTTCCCTGTGAACTGGCGTGCAAACCTGAAGGTACAGGAATTCAGGGTGAGCTCCCAACAAGGCTCCTCTGGTCCTGCCCACTGGAAGCACCAAGGCTGCACCCCCATTCTCCAGGGCAGGGCTTTTGCCCACCCACAGTTAGGTGTGGGGGCTGAGGAGAACAAAGGAGGTTGTGCTTGGGGTACCTTTCCATGTTTGGGATACCTTTCCATGTTTCACACGGCAGAGCACAGGAATTGCTCCCTACCTCTGACCAGCCCTACATAACTTTGCCTTTTTCCAGCTTTCTGGTGTCTACAAAGGATTGTGCCAGGCTACACCCTCCCCAAGCAAAGCCTTAATCTGTTTGCAGTCAGCTACTTTTTTTTTATTCCTGGCAGCAGATATAAGGCCACACAGTCAAATAATGAACTTGTCTTTCATTTGGATATAGTTTATTAATGACAAAAACACTAATCCATTAATCAATTTAAAACAAGTTGGTAAATGAAAAAAAATTCTCAGTCTCCTTTAGTAAGAGGATCACATGCATCTTAAAAGGGGGCCATTATCTCCATGGGTTTCTCAGCTGAAGTTAAAAATCTAAAAATGATTTTCATTCATTTCTCATTAATATGCAAAATTATTCAAATTAGATAGTAATTAACCATCTACTCAGTAGAAAACCTTTTCATGATAATTTATGATAAACTCGGTAGCAGCTTTGATTGAGATTGATTTTTGGTGTTGAGAAGCTATCATGAATACAAAAAAGCACCTGAAAAAATATTTTTAAACACCTAACTCACTGCTCAGCTAATTATATGGGAACCATGTTCACAGATTATTTCAAAGGAAGGCCTATAGGCAAGATACTAATGCTGAATGAAACAGGCAAAACATCCTTTTGAGTTTGTCCTACATTTCATCTTAAAGCTCAGCTTTCTTCACATCTCCCAGCCTAATTCATTTAGAATGTTAAATGTTTGGCACTGTTTAATTCAGCAAACGGCTGCAGTGGAACCAGGGCTTTGCTTGATAAGGCTTACAGGATTGCTTTCAAGATAAAACTGTTTTGAAAAATCCAAATCCATTCCAGGCAAACTGTTGTTTCAGAGCGCAGCGTTGCTGGGAGCGTCACTGCGGTTTGTCAACAGGCTCTGGGTGTGGTGTGGCAGGTGGGGCCAGCGGGTCGCAGGGTTAATGTCACGGGCACGGCACTCTGTGGACAACATGGTTTTGTTCTCAGGAGCAAAGAGGGACTTCAGGACTGGGCACTTGGTGGCTCTAAACACTGGGGATTGCTGTTCCACTGTGCTATTCTCCTGAGGTGGGGAAAACCAGAGGGGAAGCAGCGCTGACCTTGTGCTGCTGGAATAGCATTAAGGAGAGAAAAAACCCTATTCAATACCTACTGCTACCAGTGGGAATTGCTGTGAGCACCCAAGCCAAAGAGGCAGGACTGTGGAGGGAAGGAAAAACTGATATCCCTAAAGGCTTTTCCTCTGAACCTGATCACAGAACTAACAACTGACGTTCTCATGACTCACGTTCTGGGGATTTTGTGTTATTTACATAATTATCAACAGCAACAGAAGAAACAGGAACCTTGATGCCAAAGCTCTTTGAACTCCCTCATTGGGGAGGAATGAGAGCAGAAGAGGAGGGGAAGGATCAGGTTTTGGTTATGAGCTCTGGGACTTCCCTGAGGTTTAGCTCCAGAGCTGAGAGCTCTGCTGTCCAGGGGGAAATCAAGGCCATGCATAAGCTGCACCTCACCACAGGTAAACCTGTTCAGTCCTCAAACCAAGACTCAGAACCAAGTAAACAGGTACTGAGCAAATGTGTAATAAAAATGCAACGAGCAGCAAAAGGAAAGCTTTGAGCAAATCTCCACTCCCTTACGTACAATGGCACCAGTACTGCCCTGCATTAGGTGTTGGCTGAGTTTTATTTGCTGCCCCACTGCAACCTGCAAAACCCTTCTCGTCATCAGCGAGCTGTATAAATGTCCTGGTCAGTAAATAACCCCCGATTGCACTTCTCAGCTCCGTGTCATTTTTCACACTGTGATGGATTTGCCATCTACTGACCCAGTACCTACAGGAGCCAAGGCATCCTGGATCTGCCTGCATTGTCCCTCATTATTTCCCCTGCCTCCAATTGCTTCCAGATGGCACCGTGCTACAATGGCTCCATTCATTCCTCCCTGCAAGGCCCCGAGGGTGGCAATGGACAACCTGCCCCCAGAGCCCTCCTTTCTGCAGGCGTGGAAGGTACCACATTCATCCTGATCACATTCATCCCCAGGCCTGACATGGGAATGTTTTCAAAGGGTAACAGAAAACTCTGTCCAGAAGTTACTGATGACACCCAAGTCAGTATTCCTTCTTCCAGGGACACGGTGAGAGTCATCTTGGACGTGGAACAATAATTTCAGGATATTGAAACCAAAACTCCAGCTCAGGTGACATGTCACAAATGGGCCTCGAAAAGAAAGGCCATTTTGGGGAAGGAAACATCATCCCTCAGCTGACTACTACACATTTAACTACTGGATCAAAGGGAGGGGAGTGACACAGGGAAAGATGATAAAGAAGAATTTCAGAGGGGCTGAAGCAGTTCACAGGGTCTTCTGAGACATCAAGGGCTAAAAGGAAAAAGGAATTGGTTCCAAACTTCCACATCCCTTGCTTCTCAATGATCTGTTTCTCCTGCTTTTTGAGATATAAATAATTTTGTCTTTGACAAAACCAGAAGTCATAACAATCCTCTAAGTCCTTACAAACCTTTTATTTTACTCCTTCCATTGGAATGTCTCAGGGGAGTTCCTAAGTATGAACTCCTCAAGTGGTGAAGTACAATTTCTCCTTATTTTACTGCTGTGGAAATTGCAGCAAAGGACAGGTTTGGTTACGTGTCCAACAGGTCACACACAGTTACCCAGCATTAACCTGGAGCCCTCAGCATTACCCACTGGATATTCTTTGTGGTTTGGAGAGAAAGGATGCCCGTGGAGAGATTTGGCCAAGCAAGCCTGGAATTAAACAAGCCCTGCTAAGCACGTGCTGTTCAGGCAGCTGATGGGCCATGGGGAACTGCAGGAGCAAATGACATCACACTTCCATGGGATGTGCACTTTTTAGCTTGAAAGACAAAAGCTTAACAAAATCCAAAGGCTGGCAGTTGCTTCCTGGAAAAGTCCAACTGGAAACCAAGTGGCATCTCTCTGACCACTTTGCACCACCCAAACCAGCAAGGGAAAGCCATCAGGCCAAAAAGAACCCAGCTCAGAAAGGGTTTGCCTTCTCAGGAGTGCTGGAACAACCCCTTTCCACAAAATGCTGCCCAGATCCTGGAGCTAAGTTTGCATCTTCCAAGAGGATTCAGAAGGAGGTGGGATAATGTATTGCCCAGCTGTAAAACTGGGCAGCAGGAACACCACAGTGGCTACATTGGGCAAAACTCCCCTGGTGTCAGCCCAGGTACTCACTGGCACTGGGTGAAACTGCAGCTTTGTCCTTGTGGGGGTTTTTAGTTTAATTTCTTTTTGCTGCTTGTGGAAATGTGAAACAGTTAACACCCTTGTTTCAATAATATGCAATTCTGAGGGAGGAAAAATTGGGGACCTAAGGAACCTGGCTTTTTTTCCTTCCCTTATTATAAAGTCATTTTTCAAATCACCTTTCTGACACATTTGTCCATATTGATTAGCTGCTTTTAGAATGACATTGTCTGACCTGTCTAAATCCATCAATTGCTCTCCTGCTGATGCTTCATTCCCAGGCTACTTTAGCTTCTAATGGTATGGCATGAATATTATTCATAAAGTCTTTTTGCTGAAAAGATCAATAATCACATACATCTTACGTTTGCATTCTGGGTGTTGTTCAAGAAGCCCTTTAACTGGCCACAGACTCCTCTATTTCCCTTTTATCACTGTAGACTGTAAATGTTTCATTAGTAGCATTTAGAGAGTACATACTTGATACTATATCCCCAGGAGTTTCAAGTGAGTTATTAGGAACTTGTTCAGCATTAGGATTAATGCATATTCCCAGTAGTTTTCATTGCATTTCCATTCCGTGTGCCACAAACTCCACTGTTAAATATGTTTTGTCCACTTAGGAACTGTTTGGTAGGGAAGGCATGCCTTAATTGTTCCCAAGACATTGGGTAATGCTCTGCTGATGGGCCTAAGGTTGAACTAATAGGCAAGTAAGATGCAGTTTAGCTTCAGCAGGTTTTAAAGTACTAATGAGGCACAATATAATGAAGTTAAGAACTTGTCAAGACAGGCAGTTCATATAAAAAGTTGAAACAACCTTTACTTTTTTTTTTTTCTTTAAAAAAAATCCAAGATTACCCCAGTGCTGAGAGAATTTATTCCAGTGAAACATTTCCTAGATTAATAGAATTTTTAGGAAAAGCTTTTTAAAACTAGATGCCCTAGTTGAGCAAGGGGCAAAATGTATCTGCCTGACCATCAGTAGGTCAAATATGCTTGTAAAATACAGGGGTTTCAGATTGAAGAAAGGGTGAGCTCAATATTGTGTATTCCAGGCTGCTTTTTATGCAACTGCTTGTCTATATTTAGCAGCTTTGCAGGCTGGGAAATTTTAGAGCCTTAAAAGACCCAATACTGACTAGTCACCATTTTAACTTTATGGCATTTTCCTGGAAGAACAAAAATGCAACATTCTAGGTATTTTAGTAACTACAGGATTGATTGGAACTTCATTGGATTTTAACTACTGCGTGCCAGGCTGTTGTGTTCAGTGACAGAAAATATTTCATTTTCATTTTCTGACATAAAAGTCTAAGTGTCCTGCTGCTGAGAGGTATCAATCAAAGCAGAGGTTCCAGTGGAATATCATCCTGACGCTGGGATGGGGGGGAAACGATGCTCTGGTTTGCAGTCAATCGGTACCAAATGTCTCCACAGCACTAACAGGCTCCTGCACACACTCGAGCAGAGCCATTACTTCAGGGTCCATAAAGTGGAACACAGCACTTGGCACAGCACTGGAGGAGGGTTTTTTCTGTAGAGCATAAAAATGTTGCTTACATTGAAAAGGAAAAATTCAAACTCGCTTTTGGAAGGTTCATTTAAAGACAGCAAGCAATTAAAGCCCGAGTGCTTTGTGGACAGTGGTACTTCACAGATGTTTGAAGAAGGGTTCTAATCTGCCCAAATCCATGTTTTTTATGGAGACCACTGGAGAGCTGCAGCAGTGGGTAGGGACACTGCAGGCTTCACATTAAGTTTGGGGGTTTTTTTGTGACCACCACTCTGGCCATGAAGGACATGATGATTGTGGAGAAGTGGCATGAAGTATTCCCTGCACTTGAAAAGCTCAAACTACTTTTCATGCTGAGGGATGAACAAGTATGTTTAATTGATAAACATCTTGGTTTATATTACACTTACACCCTGACTGGGCTTTTTCTTTCCAACTTAGCAGCACATGGATCTGTGGTCCCAGGCTTTACAAATTCAATGCCAGCCTGTCCCAGGTGGACAGGACATCCCCCGCCTACCACTTCTAGTGGCTCACTGAACTGTGGAGCACAGATACATTTCTTCCACGAGAGCTAATCAGCACCACATCAAATTTCCTCAGTCAGCTGAGATATTCAAATGAATGTTGCTGCTACAGTTATAGGAAAACAGAAGTTTGGGGCTGGTTGCTTTTTTACTGTGTCTTTCTTGTAGTAAAAGAATAAAGAGATGACTGAACTGCTTAAATGTTAGAAAAAGAAAGTATGACCTGCAGGTAGAAACCCAATCTGAGGCAAAAAGGAATGAAAAAAGGAGTCCAAAAGATGAAGTGCTCAGCCTCCAGGCCACTCTGATGCTGATTTCCAATGACTTGGTGTGGGAATGAGCATTTACCAAAAGACCTCTATCACTCAACCAACACAAATTTGACTTTTTGCACCTCTCAGTACAAGAATTCTTCAGTTCCATGGTTTAGCCAAGCAAATGATCAACACAGGAGAAAAGGACTCGGCAACTGGAAGCCACAGAAATAATTTCTGCATATGGTTTTGATGCTTCTCCTGGCCCACTGTCAGCTCTTCTCCCTCCCTGCATACAACCAGGCCATGGATGAGTGCCTAAATTTTCCTGAACCAGACATCTGAGAGTGCTCTGCAGAAAGGCATCAAGGGACAAAACCTAATCAGTGAATATTTGCAAAATTTTGATGGGAAGGATTGCTTCTTATTGTTCCTTAACAACTTGCCCTTCTCCGAGGGAGATGTGACTCAGAACCCTAAAGGAGGCACAGGTGAACCTCCAGAACTGGACCCTGATTGTTACTCTGGAGAATGAGTATCTCACTTGGTACCAGCACAGGTGAAACATTTCCCTCCCACACACAATTACACCTCACCACTGTGCTCTTGCTGGCCCTTCACCAGACCATCTCCTCTGCAGCCTCCCCTACTGTAGGGCAGTCTGAAAGTGCTGCTGTGCTGGGCTTAGCCCTGACCCAAAGGACAAAACCCAGCTCTTGTGCTGGTTAACACTTACTCTGCCCACCACATCATGGAGTATTTTCTGGACCCAGGATAAGGCAGCAAGGAAGAGAGAGAGAAATCCAAGTAAAGGAATTGTTCTGAATATAATTTATGATGCTTCCCAAGTAAGGCTTCATTTAATGCAATTGTTGAGATTTTCACAGTAATGTCCCTTTTCTTCTAAGCGAGGTAGATAATATTGACAATGTTGCCAAGTAATTACAGCGGCAAAGCAAATATATGGCATTTTGCCCCTACAATTCCTCCTCTGGCTACCCAGCATGCAGCTCAGCAAGCAGGGATACAGACCACCAACACTAGAAGAAATTGCTCTGTTTCTTAATTGTAAAGCTCCAGGTTGCAGAAATGCCACTCACACTTGCTAAGCTCCTCAAATAAATAACTGATCATTTTATAGCTCAGCAGTGTTACTACAAGAGCACATAATGCAGGGAGGAACAGGCACTTGCTGACACTCAGTGCTGTATGTTGGTAATTCAGTGGAAGCCAGACAAGATTTGTTCACATGGTCCCTTCTCTCACCAACAATTTGATCAGATCAGAGGCTGACTGAAGTGATGGGAACTTGCCCTATCACTGTGAGTAGATTTCTTGGAAATCAGGGGATGTGTCTTTAAATGGAGAACACCTTGCCTCACCTGAAGATGAATCAGTCACATCTCTAAATCTTACTCCTGCAGATTTTATGCAAAGTCACTGAGCCAATCCAAGCCATGAATTCCTATTTCCACACTCTAAGAACAGTGCTCCTCGGCATAGGATGCTCCATCTCAGCCAGAAGGGTGGCTGTCAGATGTGCCACTGATCCTCCCTGTGTGCCCACGGGGTGTGGATGCAAGGATGAATGGCATCATGCACCCAGGGGCAACCAAAAAGGAGGCAACCAAAAAGGAGGCCCACATGAATGTGTTAATGGCTTCAGAGGCTACAAGCACTGCCAGTGAAATAACCTTGTTCCCTGAGCAGCAAATTGGACTCTGGTGGATTTTTCTCCTAATGTCTCTTAATGTCCTATTGTATCATAAAACATCCAGTCCAACAGTTAAGACAAGTTGCCAAAGAATGAAAAGGAGCTGACAAAAGCACTTAAGCCAAACTTACATCTTCTCCTGAATTGATGCCTGTGATTTGGTGACATTCAGAGTAACAATACAAACCAACTCTGGACGTGAGTAAACAAAACTCATCTCCTGCATAAACTCATGCTTTAGGGAAAGGCTTGTAAAGTCCAGTTTTCACAAAGTCCTCACCAGTACATGAGCATGGAAGCCTTTCTTCTTATGCCTATGGACTGACTCAGAATTTTCTTCAGCTGGGAATTTAATTGCTCCCAGTTTTCTAACATAAATTACGTTATCATTCACTCCAGTTAAAAAAAAAGTACCATGTACTCTGGTTAAAAAAAAAAAAGGAAAAAGAAAAGTTACAATTATCTGCCCAATGGATCAACTAATTATTTTTTTTCTCCTACATGTGAAAACTGCCAACCTGACACCATAGAAGTTTAAATCTGCTGCAAGATGTACTTTACAGCAAATGAAACTACAAGTTGTGTGTCCCCACTGCTGTATCACGGTGTTTCAAGCTCCTTTGGAAGGACAACCACAAGGACTGGAGTACAAATCCCTTGCAGTGCCCATTCCAGCCCTGGTCCATCTGCTGCCTCTGCTCAGCAGTGCCCGTCAGTGCCACGGCAATGGTGGGATCTGCCCCACAGACATTTTCCCCTGGGAACTGGCCTGGAAGACCATCATCTCATTTCTCACTGGGAACCAAACCAGTCACCAGCTTTGGTCACGGCTAGCCCACACCTCAGCAAACCAGTGGCCTTGAAAGGAAAAGCTCTGCAGCCCATTGGGTTCCTCCCAGTTCACAAGCAGAACACCAGGAGTTCTTGGGATTGGAAGTATAAGAAGGAACCCAAAAGTAATGGATATACCATGGAACCCTGAGCTCTAAACTGGAAGCCAATGAGAGTCATTCTCTACCACTCTTCTAAAGGAAGATTAAAAACAGGCAAATAACCCCCCCCTCCAAAAAAAACCCAAACGCCCAAGGATTTAATTTTCAGCACCAGGCTGAGCTGTGCAATACCTACAACACTCATAACCACGGCCCCCGGGACACCTCTCACCACCAGCTGATGACATCCAACATTTTCTGATGGCAACCACCTTTGCAATATTCTGATTTATATGTAGAGCATTGCAGATTTTGGAATTGGTCCACTGTAACTGACCACTTAAATTATTGGGCCCTTATTTATCTGAATTATTAGTTCGGACTAATTAAAGAGGTTTGTTCCCAAGCCAATGCTGCTCTTTTAGCCCCAGAGAGCTTGAGCCAAATAGTAAGGTTGTTCAGAACAACAGAGATGAAATTTTGGTTCACTGCCTCTAATTTTTATAAGTTATAAATATTGCATTAACCGGGCTATAATATAGATAGTGATCTCTTTAATTTCCACCCTTTTTATGGTCTGGCTTTTTTGGTATAACAGTTGCTGCCTTTTCACTTTCAGCAACTCAAGCCCCAGAATTTAAAGTGAGATCTGTGTGTAACTATATATACATATATGTATATACGTGCTATAAAAATTACAGCACAAATATCTGCATATGCTGTGTGTTTTAAACACATTAATCTGCAGCTCTGAAAATACCCGATATGTGAGCATTCTACTTTTAGGACCATGATATTTAAAATGGCTAAGGCTGGCTTTTTGCATTGCACATGAGGCTTTTTTCTGTTAAAAAATAATAACTGTAAATCTGTTTTCTCATGCCCAAGTAGTCCTTGATGAGACATGTAGGGAAACGCGGTGTGGATTGTCATGAGCGGAGCAATAATCATAAAATTAGAAACAAAAGAATGAGACAGAACAAAGCTCTTTTTTTAAAGATTCTAAATCACACACAAAACATTTGTTCTGCTCCAGCTCTTTGTGAACTAATTGGCTCTCCTGGAGGGACAGGTAATTGTACTTGACTACACAAGCTGTCCTGAAGCTCCCTTGGAAAGCTCCAGTAAGCTTCCAGTGTTAGCAGCCATCAAGGATTTCACAGGTCAGGCACTGGATCGATACAGCTAAAAGCAGCAGGGACTGCAATGTCGACAGCAGGTTTCAGAAAACGCTGCAAGTGCCAGTTTGTTCCCCTTCATGCAGAAGCTCAAGACAGCTTAATTAACCCTTGGAAAATACAATTTATCCAGAGGCTCTGCGGGTCCGTACTGGGCCTTATTGGTGAACTGATAGCGGAGTTAGTGTAGCTGGCAGCTCTGAATTCCCATTTCCCCCTTTTGTGCCGTTCCAGTCGGGCTGCAAACAAACCTGGTAAGGAGGATGTGTCTGCCCTGTCCTGAGGAGCTGCTCCAGGAGGCCACGGAGGCAGCTGCTTTGCCAGAATTGCCTTGTGAGTGCAGGAGGAGCCTGGCCCAGCAGGAGCATTGATCACTCACGTCCTGGCTTGTGCATGTGTGTGTCTGTGTCTGTGTCTGTGTGTGTGGTGTGTGCAAGAAAAAAAGAGAGAGGGGGAAAGAGTCATCTCCCAGAGGTCTAAATGCTTCTTTGCCCTCTTGTAAAGATGTTCCCTTGTTAGTTGTCTACTTTTACTGTCTTTTAATACCACATGGCCATGAAAAGTACAGACGAGGTAATTTTCCACATCCCAAAACACCTACATTTTAGAAGACAAAGAACTTGCCAGGGGTGACAGACCAGTAAGAAGTGAACTTGTCTGATGTGATATTCAAATTTGTGTCTCCAATGTCAAGCCAATAGGCTGAAGGGTTTTTCCTTCCACAGCTCTTTTCAAGCTAAGGAAATCTTCTAAGACATGCATAGAACAACTAAGAAAGAAAAAAATATCCGAGTCACTGAGGCTTGGCAAATTTCACAGAGAAATCTGCCTGTGAACTCTGGTAAATTATGTATGCTACTAACTACTTTAAAATATTAACTCTATTCCCATTAGTTTTTGATGTGTCTAATGTCAATTACATCCTGTAAACATATTTTGTTCAGTTTATATTTGTTTCCTTTAATGAATGAGAACCTACCCCTTTTGTTTGGGCACAGTGAACGCTGGCTGGAAGAAGCAAGGTAGGCACCACTTCCTTTCCCTTCTTTGTAACTGTTCTGATGGTGAATTGAGTAACATTAAAGAGATAAAATCAAACTAGAGGTGTGATTTTTTCAGGTGTGTGCACATGGATCATCACATACACTTGTACATATACTTGAAGAGTTGTGACATTAACTGTGCAGCTTCGAATCCACATTTTTGTCTTCAACAACCATTAAAAGCACAGGAATTTGTGATGAAAATGCTGAACAATAAGCAATGAGTATTCCAAAAAAGCAAAAGCTGGCCAGACTATATTTATGCTTCTTGTATTAACACCCTCACAAAAATGGCACACAAAGGGCAGTGACAGACACTTGACACATTTCAGGCTGGTGTATTCCTACCTACTGGGCAGCCAGGAGGGTCCATCTGACATTTGTATTAGTGACAGGCAAGATAAAAACCAGTGCTTGACCGACCAGTGCAGGAGGGAGAAAGGGCTGGGCTATGCCCAGCATAAGTGTGCAAAACCAGAAGATACATCGTGGATGGAGAACTTGGATTGACCCATGGAAAAGGAGCAAAGCTATCTTAAATACAAGCACACTACACTCTCCACAAGAAGAGGGGTTTGCAGATGAATTGGCAACAAAGACAGACATAAGTAGGTGACAGCAAGGAAGTTTTATGGCCGCTTACACCAACTCTAAGTCTGTCTCCAGAACTCGAGAAAACATCCTACTCTTTCAAAAGCCTTTCCTTCCAGTTTGGACTCCGACCAGAACATGCTTGAAAAGACCACAGAATCCAGCTGGCTATCTAAGATTTGTGAGATCAAGAAGGATAAAAGAAGCATTGCTAAACATGTTATTCCAGTTCTTATGAAAGCTTGAAAATGGACTGAAATATGTGAAAAAAAGATTTATGATCACTGCTCGAATATCAAATAAGTGAACATTTTTGCCTCCAGAGTACCTGTATATGTCCATGGAAAGATGCTGATGTGCTCAGGTATAAAGAGCTGCATTCCCTTTCTACCTCTGTTTCTGTTTTTCCTGTCACTGGATCTTTTTTATCTTTACATGCACTTTTACTTTTTACTTTACTGTTTTGGAGTTGAGGTTATTTTTCAATATTTACCCCTGTAAGGGCCTGACCTCTACTGGAACCAGTCAGTGCCACAACACAGAAACATCTGACCAGCTGGGGGGTGTGTGAGAACCATCAAAGAGTTTGTAGTTAATGGCACAATATTCTTCTGTGCCGATATAGGAGGTAAAGATCCTCAAGGAGAGCTCTGCTCTGACATATTCCAAGCAGTGTTCTTATCAGAATCTGTAAGAGCAAAATCTAAATCTAACATACCTGAAAAATTCCATTTTAATAATATCAACAAAGAGCTTTTACATTCCCACAATACAATTTAAAAACTAAATCCTCCTGTTAATTATCAGGGAATGCAGGCTCTCCAAGGTTGAGTACCTATTTCTGTTTAAAGGTCGACACTTTAAGTGCTCTAAAATCCACACACTTGCTCAAATTGCCTTGAAATTTGGTGTGTCTTATCCAAGGCAAGACTGGAGTCACAAGCTTAGGGTCCTGTTTGCCTGGGCTTTTCAGGATGTGCCTGAAAAAACAGCTTTTCCTAAGTGATAACGTTCTGATAAACTGTTTTTTCTATGCTTGCATATCCTTAGTGGATCAAACTACAGCTTTATACCATGTTTAAATGTTCTTAATATTCAACATTTGGCACCCCGAGTAGGTCAGTGTGTCACTTCCCAGTCCTAAGAGATAATAGAACACATCAGGATTCTGAAATCAGGAATGTTTTCCACCTTAGTGGCCAACTTTGAAATGAGCTGGATGGTACAAGAGGATGTATAAACTTGACCTACTCCATGCCTGGTGGCAGGTTTCATTTGATCCTCCAAAGGACTACTGAAAACCAACTGAATTGGTATTATTAGTACTGCAAAAACCTTTGACAGACATATTTTATCATGTGGGGTAAATACAATTAAATTATTTTTAACAAGCAAGTTACACATATGAATTCCTGCTTTGAAGGACAGGGAAACTAACGAGGGAAGGTCACAAGACTGCAAAGAACTTGAGGAGACAAAGGAGGAAGGGGATGAACAACACTAATGCTCTTTTTCTCTCCTTCTCCATGTGTTTCAGAGGCTCCTCACAGTGGGTCCAGGTCCTGGGCAAACCCTGTTCCTCTGCAAAGAAAGGATGGGTGTCCAAAAGTGTCCCCTGTCCACATGCAAGGAATAGAAGTTTTAAATCTGTGAAAATCAGGACATCCAAAATAAGATACTTGCATTTTCTCTCGAGGGTGGGATGGCCAGACCTCACTGATGACATGGATAAAGGCCACAGCAGGGGGCTAATAAGAGGGCATCAGGATACAAAAAAAAGGAATTTATTACCTTATTTCTAAAGGGATATTGGCTTAATGAGACACAAGAAAGAGCCTGGAAATTGTGATCAGGGAGACTCTATGTTTTTAGGAAAGTTACAGGAGACAGACTCACTCACTAGTTTTATACTGCATGTTTAAAATTCCTGTAGCCATCCCACAATTAAAAAAAAAAGAAGCCCAAATGTTGGGCAATGTGTCATATTTGTGATTTCTGTGTTAGTAAGCAGGAATTTCTGATTACACAAAGCATCTGCTTGCTGATGCTGTTGTGAGGAAAATATGGTAGGAGCTGATGACCAGACGCTGAGTTATTTCCCTGCAACAATTTGTTGTGGGGCTGTCTCAGCTCAGGGCATGTGGTGGCAGCTGATCAGGAGAAAGGAAACTTGAGCTATAATGCTGTTTAAGCTCCAAAAGTCTTAAACTCCTCCCTGTCCCTAAGTATATGAAAGGAAGATTTCCTTTGTGCTCCGTGTGATATGATCTGTTTGTATTTACTGGGAGCTTTGGAACTGGCTGTTTGAAGGAGTCGTAAACAGTCCAGCACCACGGGCTCCTCCTTTTCCACTTTTACATGCTTGTAAATCTTTTGGGGGGCAATGTTACCACAAAAAAGAAAAACCTCAAAACTAGTTTCTACAGTCTTAGATATGTGATATAGGATGTCTACGTATATGCTTTAATCAGCAAAATGTTCTGACCAGTAATTGTCTCAATCATAAATGTGGTTTAAAAGATCCCCAAACTGCCAGTGTAGTCAGGCTGAATCGACTCAGAAGTTCAGGTGAAAAGAGTACTTGAGAAGAAAGTACCCCACTAGGAATTTTCCAAGAGGAAACTTTGCTAGAACCAAAAATGGGTCAGTTGAGGTTGTGCTTGTACAATAATATTTAGTCTAAGAACTCTTGATAGGGGTATCACTTATTGTGAGTGTGACTTTTTCTGTCACTGTTTTAGAGAACAGCCTTTGAAAATCATTATATAACCTTCTGGATTTGTTCTAATTAGATTTTTTAATATTTCATTCATGTATTTCCCTGATGGATCACATAAAAATCATGCAAAATAAAAGCTTATCAAGACATAAATTCATTCCTTTTAAGTTCTTTTTTAAGTTCAGTGACTTAACTCTTCTAACCTTTCATCATTATAATCCACATAAGGCCAGATGGTTTTGGAAAGCCAAAAGGCATCAGCAAGATCACCAGGGCTGTGAAAACTGACAGCCATTCTCTATCCACAGAGGAATGGTACAGCATAAACACAGATTCAGGTCAGGAAAAATCACCCTCCTGCTCCTATTACTGCCAGAGAGAGAGGAGAGCCTTGCTCCTTCTGAAAGGAACAACTCAACACACACCAATGCCCAGCCACACTCCTGAGAACAGCAGTGGTTGGTCATTTCACAGGCAGCAAGATTTTTCCATAAGAAATGTTGTAATTGAAGGGGGGCAGAGGCAAGGACTTAAAAAATAAGCCCCATTCCAATGCACAGAGTCAGTGTTGGAATCAGAAGATCCTTCCAGTTAATCTTGCAACACTGCTCATAAAAGCAGGATTTAAATGGTGGGAAAGGGGGAGAGGCTGCTATGCAGCCACATGGGTGATACTCCATGCATTTCTGTCAGCGTTGGTGTGACTCATAAACATCAATGAAATATTAAAAATACCGAAATCCCTTCTTTTAACATAAACCAATTCTCATCAGGCACCACTTTCATTGCAGCTGGGTGGCTCAGGCACACACCTCTCTGTGTGAGGGGTGAAGGAAGTAAAGATAATGATAATGGGCTGATGACCAGTCAGCCCCTAAGGTGATGGCTGGAGAAGTCACCAGCACATTTCTGCAGAGCCAGAACAGTTCACAGAGCCAGCAGACTCTGCTAGCATAGAAATGTCTTGCTCTAGGTGAAGTTTGAGTCCCCGTTTTCCCTTCAGAGGTGTTGTGGCTCCATTCCCTGAGATTTTTAAAGGCCGGCCCAGGGAAACAAGCATATGGAAGAGGGTTTTTTGCCTTGCTAGAAAGAACACAAGGACCATATGGTTAGAAAGGGACAGGCTTCAGCTTTTTTGTCAGCATGAGGACTGTGCACACCACAGTACAGAATAAAGCTTCTGAAAACTGTGGGAGAAAATGGTTAGTGTAAGCTATTAACTCTGTAATTTTCTACATGTGCTGGGCAAGGATCCTGGGAAATAGCAGGACTCTCTCTGTGGTCACAGGGACTATAAAGCAACCCTCAACAACTGTTTAGAGAGGAACCTGTTTTAAATCTTGAAAGCCTGGAATCACTTTATTTAGTCAGCAGTGGGGCAAAAGATGATTTAGAAACAGCTTCCTGGTGTGTCTGGAAATACATCTGTATTTCATCACATAATGGAACAAACATGGCGCAGTTCAAATGCAGGAATGGCTTGTATGGATGATGTGTTCATTATAGGTACAAATTGGGAAGCTCCTTTGGGAAGATCAGTCTGCTCTGAAGGTCACTGTCAGGTCACATTTACTCCAAAGCAGCTTCTTTTGACAGAACCAGGAACTAACACACTTCTATACCCTGGGCTTTTGTTCAGCTGAGTTTATATTTGTGTTTTGCTTTGTAATTTCACAAAAGCCCCAAACTTAGGCATACTATTGCTGTCTCTACAACATCTCAAGCCTCCATGCTGCAGTGTCACACCTGCTAAGCCTGAGCCCTCCAAGCCATTCTGTTCATCTGCAAAGAGCACACGAAGCCTCTGAAGATGGCAGGACTGTGTTAAAAGCCCTTTTTTTGGCTCAAACTCCTTAAGCCCATAACATAGACAAAAAATTTTACACGTGGTCCTTAGAGAAGACCTTCTTTAGACCAGCAAATACAATAATATACTTGAACATGGCAAGAAGCTGTGGATGCCTTCAGCCCACACTTCTGTCAGGATTAGAATTGGAAAATTCTGACTGTCAAACCTGCAGCTGTGGGTCACTGCCTGTCATGGAAAATATTAACAAATACTAAATATTAACAAGTACTAAAGAGTACTTGTTAATATTTGTCAGAAAATAACTTCTCTTTCAGGCAAAGAAAACCCAAAGAAAGAAACAAACAACCGACATCAAACTCCAAACAAAACTCCTCACAAACACAACCTTTGAAATGAAAGAGGATGTAACTCTCAGTAAGCTGGCTAAAGTCAGCTGAATTACAGAGAATTTATATGCAATTTTTAGCTATCATTACACACAACAGGTTCATCACCACGGGAGTATCCAAGAATGAAAATTCTGCAATCTTGCAGAGCTTCAAAGAAAAACTGAGTCAGACTGAAAATATACCTGTTGAAAAAACTGTCCAAGATTTAGATTAGGTCCCTTCTGAATTGAAGAGCCAAACACTCTACGAAGAGATATGGACCATATTTTGTGGTGCTCATATATCATGACAAAGGCCTTCTTGACAGAACTGCTTGGAAGGATCTTTGAAAACCTTCTGCAAGAATGAGTTGTGCAGGAAACCCTCCCTTTCTTTAATAAACTAGGTTTTCATAACACCAGACTGAACAGGACTTTTGGATGTTATACAAACTGTGACTAAATTCAGATTAGAATCCTTAAATGACCATTCTAACAAGGGGTAAAAACCAGAGGAGAAAGCAAAATAGACATAAGACTATTCACCTAATTAAAAAATAAAATTAAAGTATACCTCTAAAATGCTATTTCAGTAGTGGGTTGGAATATTACATACTTCTTACACAAGGTATAATTCTATGGAATAAAATATAGCAATATACTATTCAAATATGTTTTGAACACACTCCTTGGAATCTAGAAATCATCTGGTATGTGCCCATGTTCCTGAGTTTTTCTTGGAAATCAATGGTTTAATTCAAACAAAAACCCAGCCACAACAAACAAAACCCCACACAAATAAAGATGCCCTGTGGAAAAATCCAAATTCTTATGACTGGTTGTTACACCCCTTGAAGAAGCATCTGCAAAGCAAATGCACGTTTCATGAAAATCTAAATACTGATAAAGGTGAGTTGGTTTGGCTCCCTTTGGTACCCTCCCACTGTCAAATATTCATTAATTGTGTCGCCAGAGTAATTGTCTCTGGTACCTCAATGAAGCAGAGACCTGAGCTTTGTTTGGATTACATTTAAATCCTGGGAGTTGCTTCAACAATGTGATCACTCCAATAAAAGCACGTGCTTGTGCTCTGCTTTCAACTGCTTCCCCTTTCAAAGCAGGACAAGTTCTTTAGCAGGTTTTTCCCCTCCTTTTTATGATAATCCATAGTCTTCAGCTTGGTGCACACAAAGGACTTGAAAGTAGTTTGATGCACAATCTACAAAGCTTTTGCTTTTTTTGCAAAACTGCCAAATCCTCAAATGACCTACCTTCCATATGAGCACTGTGTGTCACTGGGGACAGTCCATCACGTGCCAGCTCACAGCACATGAAAAAATAGGAGTTGCTTTTAAAAAAACCCCAAACATGCAACAAACGTGCATGTTTTAACAGTAGACTAAAACTCTGAAGAACAGCAAAAGAATAATGCACTGAACTCTTGGACTTTTCAACACTTTGTCTACATTTCTGTCTCATCTGCTTGTGTTCCCTGACTCATACAAATGTCAGCATGAAAATCACACTTACAAGCATGGCTCTCTAAGCATTTGTGGGGTTTACTGTGCATTTTGAAGAAGATTTTTGATATTTTCATTTTACAACCAATTAATGAAAGCCCACTCTGAGCTATAAAGAGGAAATAATGTCAGGTTCTGACAGATGTTTTGCATGCATTCTGCATTTATTACAACGTTTTCACTGTAAAGCTGGAAAGAGAAACTGCAAATAAGATTTTGTTTATCCATTGCACCTTAAAAATATATCTTGAGGAGCCCTCAGGAACATAAATGAATAATCATCCCAGGCATTGAAAGCAAAGTTCCTTGAAGTTACAGAAGTCTCCAACATTCCTGCTCAAAAGAACAAGCAACTATGTCCTTTCCTGATTCTCTTTTACTTCTCTTTTGACAATCTCTTTAAACATGGGATGCAAAATGTCTATTACCCTTTTCCCATTTACTGCACTGGATGCCCTTTGCCTTCTGTTCCCTGAATTTCGCTGCAGGAATCAGGAGCTGAGGACTCTCACCAGAACCTTCTGCAGAGGCTCAGCCTGTGTCTTTATCCCAGCCATTACTGCTTGCAAGAGTCTCATCAGGCTGTTTTGTCTCCAGCTACAGAGTTCAATAGCAAGGTGGCTTTTATGCTTTTTCTGTTTAGAAATGACCTTTGTCTATTCCATAAAACTCTTTCTTCCCTTAAAAGTTCTTTTTCAGAAAAGCTGTTATGGCAGTAACAATAATAAGTAAGAACACAGATGAAATTAAAGCCTTGCATTAGACAGATACAAAAGCATCACAGTATTGAGCAGTCAACAAATACAGTGAGTGTGCTTGGAATCTCCTTACCCCTCCTTCTGCCAAAAAATAAGCTGGTATCAGTACAGAAGAACTGGGGACAATAACTAACTTGCAAGAACTAGAAATGAACCTCATTCCCTTGCGCATTTAGCTATTGAAAAAAGAGATTTAAAAGCCACAGTGAAACTCCACTGTAGAGTCAAGGAACAAAGCACCTGAGAGCTAGAGAATGACAAGATCATTGATAGCTTGAGGGAAACTTTGAGAAGTTAGAAACAGAAAGAAAGTGGTGTGAAAATTAAGCAATTCTGATTCATGTAATTGTAGGGAACAAGTACCTTCTGCAGGGCATTAATACAGACTGAACTGGCTTCTTTTTGGACTACAAAATTATGTTAAACTACTGAGCACAACTGCTATGAAACTAAAATAATGCCTATATCTGATTAACAATACACTGTGTACAGTGGAAAGGCCTAGAAATCCCAGAGATGTGAAGGCTGTGACAACCTCTGTGATTGTCTATTCTAATAATCACAAGCTATAAAACTTCACCCGGTAATTTCCACACCCAGCTTAGTTAATGGGGCCAAATTTGTGTCCTGTCATAACTTGGTAGGATGGAAGAGCTGATGGAAATTTGCTTGAAACAAAGATTACCTTTATAACCTGCAAGCAAGAACTCAATTTCACAAGATCCTTGCAAATCTTTCTCCTTTTCCATAACTCACATTTTGTGGCCAGTTCACAAAGCTAACCAAAATAGTTTCTAGATATTTTACAGTCACCTCAGTTTTGGAAAGCTGAGGTATAGATTTGCTTCTCTCTCCCAATCCTGTGACTTCAAATTCCTCTGGAATGGCATCCTTTTGGTTGTGGTGCTCCTCATATGTGTGTTCTTACATCTGGCCCATCTATAATGTTAGTGCTCCTCTGCTGCATGGGTAATACTTACGTTGGCTGCATTATTGCTCCTTTGCTTGCCCTGGGAACAAATTTCTACAGAGCTTCTTGACAGATTTTCTGCCACCTATTAGAACAGGGGATGTAACTCCATTTTCTTTATGCATATCGCCTCTCTCGTTTGGATTCAGGGGCCCTTCACTCCTTAAGAGTGGGGCCAGCTCTTGAACAGAGAAAAAGGTCAAGACTGTACTTCCAATCCAAATGGGATGTGATCCAGCTGGTCAGCCTTGCTGCATTACAAATGGCCCCTGGAGAGCTTATAATGCCTTCATAAGAATGCAAATACAATTCTATATAACTCTACAAAGCCATGTCGCACACAACTGTTGTATAGCTGAAGCTACTTCTTTCTCCTTACGATGTTTCTTGCCCACCTCTGCCAGAAATTTAGCCACATGCCTACCAAAACCTCTCCCCCAAAATTCCTGGGATGTCAGCTGGTTTCCAGCTCCCTTTCTCCCACACTTAACTCCATCAGGTGCTGAACTGAACCACATTTACAAAAAGGATACCATAGAGAAGATCCATGGACTTACTGTGCTTGCACACAGGCAGGGATGTAACAGGGGAGACTGGAAGGTTTTTCCTTGCTCCAGTCCCACAAAGACAGGAAGAGAGGTGGGGGTGTGAGGGGGTTCTCTTTTTTCCGGGTAACAAGTGATGGGATGAGAAGAAACAGTCTCAAGGTGCACCACGGGATGTTTGGATTGGATATTAGGAAAAATTTCTTCATCACAAGGGTTGAACAAACTACCCAGGGAAGTGGTGGATTCACCACCCCTGGAGGGATTTAAAAGACCCTCTAAATGTGGAGGTCAGGGACATGGTTTAGTGTGGCCTCAGCAGTGCTGGCTTAACAGCTGGACTTGATGATCTTAAGGGTCTTTTCCAACCTAAATGATTCTGTGATTCTATTCTATGTGAGCAAGGGGATGGACAGGGATAGATTATTAGAGCTTAATGACCCCTTGATTAATTTGTTGCTGACATTTACTCAGAGGAGGCAGCAGAACAGAGAAGAGAGCCATAAGTAAAGGGAAGGATGTCTCTGGAGACTGTCTGGGGTTTGGTGTTTTCAATGCTTTCAGTGGTTATGCTAAACAGCTGTTTCATTATTTATGTAAAAAGTAGTAGCATATGAAGGCTGGGATTCTTGGAAGGAAATCTTTTTTCTTTTCCTAAAGACATGCTTCTGGATTCCTGCAAGTGATATTTACATCCTTAAGGGATTTCCTCAAATGCCTTCCCATGCCAATCTACTTTCCATAAAGCCTCGATCTGATGAACCACTCAATTATAGCAGGTCAGTGTAGTGATGTAATGACAATGTCAGGGACAGACACTTACACAAGGCAGTTTCATCTCATACAAGCAGAAAAATTGTAGTGATCTCAGCTGAATTTCTAGCTATTTCAGCTACAGTGCTTTATTTTGGAGTTGCTTTTATCCTCTAGGTGCAATTTTCTAAGTGGGGTTTGACATAGTTTGCAAACTACAGTGAGCACGACTTGTATACCACTGGTAGTGCTGTGGGAAGTTCTCTGTGTAACTGAAGAATTCCCAAACCTGGCTGTTCCCCATGCCAGTGGCAATCCCTACCCAACCAGGACAGTGGCTGCAAGGAGGACAACACAAAGCCTTCAACATCTGCTCTCATGCCCTGCCAAAGAGAGTCCTGTAATCCACATCTTTCTGACGATGCCTCCTGTGATTTATGCTTAATGCATAATCTGGTCCTGCTTTGTGTTCTAGCACTGGACCAGGTGACATCAAGAGGGCCTTTTTGGCCTAAATTATATGATTTTATGAAATTGTGGATACCAAAGTGAAATATAAATAGCCTTGAAATTTTATGCAATATTAATTTACACCTTCAAACTGTAACTTTTATGTATGGCACAATTAATTCCACGAGCAATGTAAAAGCCCTCATTAGATGTGCTGTGTCACAGAAATGTATGTATCATCTAAGGAATCAAATCCCCAATACAGGAATTAATACACCCTAATGCACAAAGAAATCAGGTATTTCATACAAAACCTTTATAACCACGGTCCTTTCATCATCATGTGCAACTCACATATTCTCCTGACTAAAGGTGGTGGTTTAATAGCAATGCTTGGACTTGGACCTGCTCTTGATTCACCTTTTCTTCTAAACTATGGATGCATCTCCACCAGGGTTTTAGTTCAACCTAGGGTTATACTTTCAAAACAAAGCTCCTCGCTGCCTCCACTTACCATGCCTTGGTTTGTGGTACAAAACAGTTGGGGAGTATAAGAACTTACTCCTTTTGGAGTGAAAGAAGCCATGTCAATTCTGGAGTGAGAGTGAATGTATCTAGAAAGGTGAGTTCCACAACACGGATGCTGTTAGGCTGAGCTGCCTTTTTCAACACTGCACAGCAAGCATTACTAAAATCCAACCCTGTGATGTCCCTAAAGGGTGGGTAGAGCTCACCCATCTGTTACTGATGCTGGGAGGAGAAGCTGAATGCAGTGGCCCAGCCTGATAACAGCACAGCACTGGCAGGGCAGCTGATGGAAAGCCCGGCTTCCTGCTCCCCTTCCTCCTCAGGCACCGAGATGCAACTGAAATGTCAGTGAAAGAACTGTTGCAAACTCCTGCTCAGAGCCCAAAGGTCCTTTGAATGCCCCAGCATGGAAGGCACAGTTGTGGCTTTCACACCGCCTTTGACGCCCTATTTGCAACTTTGAGAGATGGCTGCTGTAATTTGCCCTAATGCCCACCCCCGGCTCGCTCAGGAATTCACAGTCCCGCTGCTGTGCCTATATAATACCTTAAATATTGGCAATACAGTCTCCATTGAGCAGTTAAAGCAAGCGTGGAGTGTACTGCAGTAAAGCAAACAGCTGCACCCTACACAGAACAGTTCAGAGCTCCAAATGAAATACTGGAGTGAATCTCCACAGTGCATCCAGCTTTATTGCACAGAGAGATGAGTCCATGAAGACTGTATACACAGAAGCATTATTTTTTGATGGAAGTATAGTACTTAGCTTTTAGAGAAGCAGTGCTGCCTGGTTTTCCTGTGCTCCACTTGTAAGCACCATGTACCCAGCTGTCCCTTTTACACAGCTTTATGTATCATTCTATGTATTATTTATACTTGGGAAAGGCAGAGCCACACAGGAGTCAGAACTCGTTTACATTTCAGCTATGGAGTAAAACTACCCATGCTATTGTGTCAAAGGTATTTTTGTTTGTTCAGCACTCCTATATGATCACAGAGAATGAAAATAAATTAAAAGAAAAAATAAAACTTCAATTAAAAGAGCTTTGTGGTATTTTCCCCAAATATATTATAGCTCTATATTGATTTAATGGCCTGTTACTTGTAAAGTGGCTGCTTTTAAAACAGTTGCACACAGTTGCCTTTATCATTACAAAAATACTGCCAAGTGTAGAAGTATAGAATTAGTGCACTTATGTTAAAGAAAATTAAGGCAAAATGCCCATCTCCTTAACTTTATGCTCCTTTAATAGACACTCATTCTTCATCTTTTTCCTTTCAAATGTAAGAAAGCTTGAAAGACTTAAACCAGGTTTCGTTTAATAAGAGAAAATAAGAAGCCTGCCACAGAGAAAATTACTAAATTATGTTCAGTTTAGGGGTTCCACTCTTCTCTTTTGCCTCAGGCTTTTGGGACATTAAGGCCACGTTATAAATCCTGGTCAGTGCTTTTTTCTAAAGAGCAGAAATGAGAGTTTATTAGCATCACAGTGGTTGCCTCAATAATGACAAAACAGTTGCTCATTACTGCTCATTAGATTCATATTAGATTCATTTGCAATAGCAATACATCTTCTATTCATACTCGATTGCAAAACAACAGATATGATTTGACACCTGCTGTAGTACAGAATTCATTAGAAAGTAATAATACAAATAGGATTTCAATGGATGGACTTAGTCTTCTGTCTCTGATGGGTCTAAAATTTGTCATTTAATGTAGAATTTATATAGGATAAATACCACAGCAGGCAGTCAGCTTCTTCAAATCATGTGCTCCCATAAAATATCACACACAGAAGCAGACAAAGAGCAGACAGACACACAAACAAGTAAATTCACAGGACCTTGGGCAGTAACACACATTAACTGTTTCTCTTGATACCCCTAATAGATAAATGTAGTCACTCAGTTGTAAAGCCACAGAAAAGTGGAAAAAAGTTACATTTTCATCAAAATGTTAAGCTGACAAGTAAACAGGTCCAATTTTCCCTTGAAAACTTCTGGGACAAACTGAGCCCAGGATGTTACTGAAACACTAGTTAAATGCCATTGTCTTAATTTACTGGAATAGCCATTATTGTGTCTCTACACTTTGGAAGCACCAAACTAATAACAGTGCTTAAATGAGCTGAAATCACTCCTTTTCCTAGAAAATCCTATGGGGGGAAAACCAAATTATCTCAAAACTCATCAGTTCTTGCCTTTTTTCCCTGTGCAAGGGATGAAAGTATATGCAAGTAATAGGTCTTCACATCATGAAGCAAACAAAGATAGGTTGATTGCAAAATCTAGCCCTGCATATCCTAAAAATAATTCACATTATAATACCTTCAACCTCATTATTACCTTTCATGGTGTTTCTGATGTTGTTTCTGAAGGTACAAAACAAATATCCTGTTTCTCTCCTCTGCTCAGCTCTTCATTCAACTATCAAGTTAATTAATTACCCACCATTTACTGTTTATGCAAAGGAGTTTCTGTGTGTTCCTACCCCCCAACACACCTTACATCTGAAAAACCACAGGATTTTACTTACTCTGCACCGGGCAAGACATTTCTTCACAACTTCTTTTCACATCTGTTTCTTACAAGAACTGCTTTCCAGCAGAAGGGTTCCTCTTCCACTCAATTCAGTCACAATCTGGCTCTGCTTTTCACAGAAAAAAATGGATATAATCATTGCCCTCTGCATCGTTTGAGATAACTTTCATAACTTAACACTTTAAGAGTATACAGGACAGGAAAGATGAATTCTTAATGAAAAACTACTAAGTATGTGTTCTGAATTTTGTAATAAAAGTACTCGATTGGATACAACCTAGAATCAGACCTGACTTTTCTGCACTTCTAAAATCCTATTATGAGCCCATGGCCACCCCATGATTTTCCTCTTTTTCCTCCAAACCAGCAGTTTCAAGAAGCACAGCCTCAAACTTTGTATGATGACATTCTGTTTTGTTTATCTAACACCAATACTGAATGCCTCACAACTTCATATTCTTCAGCAAACGGTTGAAGCACACTTCTGTTTTGGTTTTGTTGCTCATGAAATCAGTGGCACTTACTGAAAGGGGCCCTGAGGTAGGTACCTCAGAAACTGGCAACCTCTTTGCCATTTGGGATTTCCCCTTTCAGTTTATTCCTCCTTGCCCACTGTTTCATTCTTTTTGCACCTACTCACACATTCTCCAGCTTAATTAATTATTTCCCATTTGATTCTGTATTACATGCCTTGAAGTCCAAATGACTTGGTTCTGTCATGCTTCTCTTGTCTAGCAAATCAGTTTTCTTAACAAAGTTATTTTGGCATGATGCAAAGCAATAGGGCCTTTTATTCTATTTTCCAGTTATCATAATGGACTGTTATTATTCTTTTTTATTCAAAATTAGTTCTACATCTGCAAACTTTTGAAGTCAGGCTACCAGATTTTTAATTGCTCAAATCCCTGTCTTTTCTTCACTCTAAGTATTTCCTGTATAGCAATGTGTCATACTACACTTATTTTTTTCTTTTGGTGTCTATAACCTATGAAACGGAAGTTTTCATTCTCCCTCTTGACTTATATCACCTGGCACAAACAACTCAAAATATGTATTAAACAGAAAGACTACTGATAAAACAGGGTTTATAAAAGGAAATACAAGTATTCCTTCTCCACCTAAGTGGGTGCTGTTTTCTCAGGACCTACAGAAACTACACAGTACTGTTTAAAGGTTATGTCAATGTGTGATCCCTTATCCCTCATCTTTATAGAGCAGACTTTACTTAAAAAATCACCTACAATTCCTCTATGAGGGGTATTTAAAAGCAACACACCTGCCTTGGTTCAGCCAACCATTAGAACAACAGTTCCAAGCCTGGATTTTCAAGAGTCACTATAAAGGCAAAAGAGAAGAGAAAAATAAACAAATTGAAGGAAAACCTCACTTGACTGAGGTAACTGCTTTTACAAGTCAGCTGTTAGGAAAATTCCTAGCCCAGTAATTGAAGGAGTCAGAGCCCCAGACACTGAATGCCAAACCACCAAGTTATGCCATGTCTTCTCTCAGCTGTGATCTGCTCATGGAATTGACTGCACAGCAGTGGGTAGTGGAGCACTATCAGGTTAGGACAGTGCCTTGCTTTCCTGGGAATGCTGGAAACATGACACATCACTATTTGATTGGATATATTACACACTGTATTTGTCATTTCACCATGGTTTTTAATTAAAAAAACTCCCAAACGCACCCCAAAACCAAAAAAAACCCCAAAACTCAACAACAAAGTGAATGGAGCCTTAACAGTCATTAAAATCAACAGCTTCCTGTTCTCTCCTGGGAAAGAAGGCTTTGGCACCCTGCCTCTTTCCTTCTGGATAGGATCTGAGAAATAACAATGCAAATATATTAATATTGCATGGTCAAGGCTACTTTCTATTAATATGCCATTAATATAACAACCTTTGCACTACATTTAAAGATCATGAAGATCAATATTTATTCTGAGGTCGGGGAAAAAAAAATCAATCTTGCAGTAAAACGAGTCATATTTAATATATCCTCTCATCATAATTAAGTTTATACATAAAAAGTAGCATTGATATGTGAATAATGAATGCTATGACAGATGAGTTTCCCTTCTCGACAACTTCATGTGGGTAATCTCAGAAATGGAAAGACTGAAGTGATTATATGCACCTTCTTCCTAAGTGCTTTGCCAAATTCCTCTTGGTTTCTCCAAACTATTTCACATACACTGCAAGTCACTGCCTTCTGTTGACCAAGAACATTGGTGTGCTTCTGCTAATATTCCTCTAATTTCTTTACCCCGTTCCTAAGAGTCTCAGTGCCTCAAAACAAGCCACCCTGACAGCCTCAAATGGATAAAACGAAACAAAAATGAAATTATTCGTATAAGGTCAGTCAGTAGCAGAGCCAGGATTAGGATTCCAGGAATTACTCCCATAAGGGGAATCACTCCTGATCCCTTTCTCTGCTCCAGCCACTAGACATCCTGCTCTCCCAGCAAATACAAGCCATTCCCACAACAGCAATAAACTTAGATTACCTCTTTGCACATTTCAGAAGGAAAGTAAACATGGGTAGGAAAACATTTTTCCTTCAGTGCTCAGAAATAATTGCTTTCCAAAGGCATGAGCGAGAGAACCTCTGCCATCCAGCTGATAAAGGAACATACCCAGGGCCTGACTGTCTTTTCAGCTGCACTGCTAGGACTGGGTAGCAACATCTCATCCCAACAGCCGTTAAAATGGGAGAGCAGGAACAGGCTCGGTGAGAGGAATGCCGACCCTGCCTGGACAGACAGATTCTGTAGCTCATTCAAAAGCCAGACAACCCTTCTTACCTGTTCCAGGGCTTCTGGTGTTTTTGGTGCCAGAAGGCTGGCCCTTGTTCTATTAATCCCCTGTTCTGGTTAGTTCAGGATGTAGAACTAGCTGCACAGTTAACATGGTGAGTGTTAAAGCAGTCTGGGTAGACGAATTCCAGAGGCTAAAGTGGCCCTTCTAGAAGTGTGGGAATCATTCCTTCATTTGTTCACTCAGGCTACTTTACATTATAGCACATGACACCTATTGCCATTGTTATCTCCTGTACTTAACAGCACTTTTCAAGTAATTTGCAGTATTATATTTCAGATGAAATTCCCAAGATCTCCAGTCTTTTGTATTTTCTTTAAAGAGGAGCATTTTCTTGCCTGCCTTTTAGAAGTCTCAGCTGTTTTTCTCTGCTCTGTTTAACATGCAAAAGCCTTTAATACTTTGAACTTGCCATGAGATGCAAAATACAAGAACTGTCTACGTGAAAAACCTTAATCAGTCAGGAAGCTGGTAAATTATGTCTCCATGCCATCCATATTGAGTGTCCATTACTCCTGGACATAGCACATTAACTGACTCATTAGCTACTTCAAACCATATGGACTTAGGTTTGGGTGGGTTGCTCTGATAATATCCTGAGGTGAGCTGCCTAATTATTGTAATTACCTGATCTCAATCAGGGGGCCAGTCACACAAAATGGAGTCAGGAGTCTCTGAAATGGGTGTCAGTGCACCCAGACAATGACTGAGTTGAGCAACATGCCCCCTGGATGTTGGAGATCCCTTGATACTGCAAAAAGTAATTACTTTGGAAGTTCTGAGGAACTGGCAGCGAGCACAGCGACAACAGAACCAGCACAGCAAGAGCAGGGGAGTCTGGGCAGATGCACCAACACAAATAGATTTCTCAGCAGAAACTGGGAAACTTGATGCCTTGTTGTCAATGGTCTTAATACAGAGATGTTACATCTCTAGGGTAAATTTAGCTGTGATATTTTAAGCAACAGTGAGGTCTGGAGAGGAGGGAGGGGAATTAAATGTGGAAGGGCTAAAATGTCAGTGTGAAATACCACAAAAGCATCACAATGCAATAGTGAGAGAAGCTACAAGTGCTCACCTACTGTAGCAACTTTAAGGGGCTTTGTGTGTGTGATACTGCAGGATTTCATGTCATTGACTACAATATTCTATATTCAAGCTTGGGTTTGAGCAGTGAGAAGAAAAAAAGATTAAAATAACTGAAAGATGGACCGAATGTTTAATGTACAGTGCTTTAAAACTAAGAAACACAGCTGAACTGCACACAGCATAAACCCTTCAGGAGCTGAGCCTGTGGCCTTCAGCTGTTTGCAGCAATGGAGCAATGGAAAGTAAAATAACAGCAATTTGATAGCATTTTTGACACTGGTAGGATTTGTACACTTTGACTCTTATTAGCATACACACCTTTCTCCTATAAGAATTCTCGAATTTGGCAGCAGTGGTGGCTGTATCACCTTGAAGGGAAATTGCTTCTGTCATCAATAGACTTTCCTGAAAAAAAAACAAAACCATCCTCGTAACTATTTTGGCCCTTCTTCCCCTCTCACATCACCTCCCCAAACTGCTAATTTGCAGCAACTGTGAAGAGACAAGGAGGCTTTAACATGCCCAAACGAAGCTCCTATTTTTTGGGAGGGTTGCTAATTGCCTGCTGATTAGCAGGGCAAAAGAAAAATCGCTTTGTCTCCAGTTGAGCCCAACAGGAAAAGAGGAGTTCTTAATCCCACCCACAAACACAGGGATGCGCTATTTGTAGAGTCAAAGGGCCTAGTATCAAGTTCTAGACTGCTTAGAGCTTCTCTTGGGTAAAGTCTTTGGTCTTTGTTGATTTTTTTAAAATATGTGTATATGGGAATTTCGTGTATGAAACAGAATTGTAAAAAATTTGTTAGTAATGTTTATATATTTTTTTTGTGGGCCTACTAGCTATAGTTATTTATTAATAAAGATCTGGATTTAAATAACAAACTCATTCTTCAGGAGTGACCCGGTATGTGCAGGAAAGTTTTCTTTTTAGTTTTGTTGGGTTTTAGTTTGGTGTTTTTTGGTTTGGTTTTGTTGTTTTTTTTTTTGTATGAGTGATATTATTAGTCCCTACTACATTCCTGTGCAATTGTCTGTGAGAATTTTAAACTCTTGTAATACCCTAAACCCTTTTTACCACATGAACATATACCACATAAATTGCAAAAGTTGTGAAGGAGCTGCAAGATATCAAGGAAGGTTCAGGCTTCACATACTCTTGCATTTAGACAAAGTTGAAGAAACTTGCAGTTTCTTTTAGTAGTACAAGGAAACTTTTATTTAAAAAACCTTAACCACCTCTGCAGGGGTGTGTTGTAGGAGTCAAAGGGATGTCATGTGGTCTGACTTCAGTTTTCAAACCCAGTAACAGATTGCATTATGTTATTGTATTCATTAGCAATTAAGGAGACCCTTATGCACCTATTTTTACTTTGAGCTTGGCTATTAGCTTATAATGGCTATTTTTGAAATAGTCTTTTTTTTTATTACTTCATTATTCCTCAGAACTGCATGAACTTGTTTTCTTTTTTGTGATCTTGTTCATGAATAAAAAGCAGTAAATGAGCTCCAAACCCATATTTATAAACTGGGAAGTTTTGCACTGAACCCCAACCTTTCATTAAATCAATGTGTCCTACTACCTTCCTGATGTTAAAGTATTCTCAGTGGCTTTGTGGGGACAAAAGGAAGGCAACTCCAGTCCTTACATACTTAGAACAAAAATAGGAATATCTAATCAGTTTTGTTTCTTTAACAAATAGTAAGACCATGATCCTAATGAATAAATATTAATCTGGTTTGGTTTTTTGCCACACAATTCCTACAGAGTTTGAGGCTTTTAATTTATGGTTTTTGCTCCTGGATCTAAAAAAACCTCACCTTGAACTATATTAAAAGGTAGGTGTTTGCTAGCAACGTAATGATGTCACTGGGATCTGCAAACTATCTAAATGACAAAGCAAACCACATCTGTTTCCCTTTCTCATTCTAGTGAAATTTTGTGGGCAGGGAAAGAGCTTGGAAGCAGGAAGACCTCTAGAACATTTTCTTTTCAATTTAATCCTGTGGATGCTCTTTGCAACAGCTGAGGAAAAAAAGGGTTTTCCTTAAAGAGAGGCTTGTCTTCTAATTCCCAGGTAAGTATTTAGAGACAATTTACTTCTGCAAAGGTTCTTCACCTGTGGCAGAATAGTGGTTTCACCCAAGGTAACACATAACACCAAGCACTGCCCAAACTGATTAAAGGTGCCATTTCTCTCCAGTAAGTGGTGATGGTTTCCTTGATGCTGAACTGGGCATCTGTGATTGTTTGCTTATTTAAATAAACAAAACAACCCAAACACCACCCTCTTACAGTCTGTTTTGACAGCTGTTGCAAAAGGAGGAAACCCTATGAAATGCTTGATAGCAACGTCAAATTTGCTTCCTTTATGATAATCTTGAATTTGTTTCCTTTATAGGTGAGCTTTCTGCTGGCAATTCCTCAGCTGGTCCTTTCAGTAATGATAAAACCACAAAGCCTGCACAACTGATGAAGCAGAAAGGGTTGTTACATTAAGGCTTAATTTACTGATGGCAGTACAGACTTTGCAGTCATAATCTGCGTCACTACTTTTAAATTCACTAGCAAATTATGTGGTTGATGAAGATGTCCTGCATTTTGATTATCCTCGAATTTTTTAAAAAAACTTTTTTGTTTTTTTAAATGACTTAGAAGTTTTAGAGCCCTTTTTTTGAAATAAAAAAGGGCTTGTGATGTAGTGGTGGTCCCCAGTGAGCTCTGCCCAGGTTGGGTGAACAGGCCCTGTTGATGAAGCGAAGCTGGCACAAAACGACAGCCTGTTTCCCTGTGACCTTGGGCAACTAAAACCCACCTCACCGTCCTTTATTGTTGATTTCCAAGGGGCTCCTGCGCTGTTTTGGGGTGAGTAACCTGCATTCTGTGTGTAAACAGTGATCCTTGTCCTCCTCCGGGCAGATCCTGAGGTAAAATGGAGCTGGACAGCTCTGTCACTGCACTGCACCCAAAACCCCTGTCACCTCAGGGGTTTGGTTTGGGGTTTTTAATAACTTTTTTCACCTCTGGCAGGAAACAGCCTGATCACCTCCTTCTCCATCACCTAATAGCTTGCAAAAACAGGAAAAAAAAAGAAAAAAATTATTTCCTCACTTGCGAAGTTCACCTTAAGAAGCGGGAGAGCTGGAGCGCCTGAGGCGGGTTTGGATGGCCCCGTGTCCCTGCTGACCCAACTCCAATCTCGGCCTCCATCTCCCCCTTCCCGACCCTCAGGTGAGGAGCCGGAGAGCCTGGGGCTGAGGGGGCTTTGAGGGCGCCATGTCCGTCCTGCTCCCTCCCTCCTGTCCCTGAGGGGCTTCGAGGGCGCCATGTCCGTCCTGCTCCCTTCCTCCCCCTCCCTGAGGGGGCTTCGAGGGCGCCATGTCTGTCCTGCTCCCTCCCTCCCCTCCCTGAGGGAGCTTCGAGGGCGCCATGTCCGTCCTGCTCCCTCCCCTCCATCCCTGAGGGGGCTTCGAGGGCGCCATGTCCGTCCTGCTCCCTCCCCTCCCTAAGGAACCTTCAAGGGCGCCATGTCCGTCCTGCTCCCTCCCCTCCCTGAGGGCCCGAACACCTGAGGCGGCTTCGCGGGTGCCAATCTCCCTTACCCCATCCTCCATCCCCCTGTTACCGTGTCCCCCATCTCCCTGTTGCTCCATGTCCCTGTCGCTGTCCTCCATCTCCCTGTAGCTCCATACCGTTGCATCCCCATCCCGATGCCCTGTTGCTCCCCATCCCTGTGTCCCCATGTCCCTGTATCCCCCATCCCCTGTCGCTTCCTGTCCCTGTGTCCCCATCCCCTGTCGCTCCCCATCCCCGTGTCCCCATGTCCCTGTATCCCTCAACCCATGTCGCCGTGCCCGTCCCCTATCCCCCTGTGTCCCCATGTCGCCGTGCCTGTCCCCGTGTCCCCTATCCCCCCCACGCCGCCATGCCCGTCCCCCTCAGGCCGGGCCGGGGGGGGAAGGCGGGAAATGGCGCGCGCCCCGCCCCGCCCCGCCCCTGAGGGCGCTGAGGCGACAGGCGGGAGCGCGGCCCGTCCCGTCCCTTCCCTTCCCCTTCGCTGCCCGCGCTGTCCCGGCCCGGCCCCGCTGCCCGCCCCGGGTTTCCCCGCAGGAGCACGGCACCCCGCCGCCCTGCCCTGCTCCCCCTGCTCCCCCTGGGCAGTTCAGGGGCGGCGGGAGGCCGAGGGCGCCGTGCGGAGGTGCGTGAGGGCGGGATGGCGGGGCTGAGGGCGGGGGGATGTGGCCGCTCCTGCCGCCTCCTCTCCACAAACGCCTTCATTTTCTCCCCCTCTCCAGGCACGATGCCGCCCAAGGGTCCCGGCAGGGGCAGGCTGCCGGTGCCGCTGCCGAGAGACATGGTCCTGAAGGACACCGAGGGAAAAGCCTGGAGGCTGGGCAGCCAGATCGGCCAGGGCGGGTTCGGCCTGATCTACTTAGGTAAAGAAGCGGTGCTAACTGAGGGGGCGGCTCGCAGAGATCTCTGTGGCTTTCTGGGCTGGGCGGAGCAGGACGGGTCTCAGAAGTTGCTGAGGTGTGGTTTTCCCCGCGGTTGTCCCCGTTTGCTCCCGTTCTCCACAGCCTGCCCGGCTCACTCAGCTGCTTTCCGTGGGCCCTGTGCTGCTGCTGCCGAAGAGCGCTGCCCGGAGATGCTTCTCAGAGGAAAAGTTGAGTTAGGCAGGCACTGCTTCGAGCTTAGGCCAGTCCCGTGTGCTGCTGCGCTCCTGCAGTTCCTGCTTATTGCAAGTGTTGGTTTCTGGCCCAGGATAAAGCTGTTCTCATCCCAGGTATGCAGCAGGAACAAGAGTTAGCTGGGTGTTGCCTCTGAACTCAAACCTGTCCAGCAGAGGTGGAAATGCTGTTCTTTATTTGCTCTGGCCGAGGTGATTTTCTGTGTTTTCTCCAGAAGAAGCTGCTTTCAGTGAGTTCGTGCTTTATGAGGAATGAACAGTTCTGAGAGACAGATTGTAAAGCATTCTGGGTCACTGGAGAGTGTATAATGCATGTTAATTTGTTCTGTGAAAGAGCAAATCCTGCGTTCAAGGCAATACCATGAGTTTGGTGGTTTGGTTTTTCTCTTTTCATTGCCTATAAGAACTAGGCTACAGGACTGTTCAGGACTTGAACTTGTCGAAATTGAACTTGAAATAAATTGAGCTTGTGTTGAGACAGCAGTAAAGAACTACCTAGAAAGAGCTCAGAACGTTGTCCCTGGAGCCAAACACAAACTTTTCAAGTTAGAGTAATATTAACTCTACTGGGAATATTTAGACTTAAAACTTCATAAGCAAGTTGCTCCTATACACAAACCAACTCACTTTTATGCATAAATCAGCTATACCCTCTTTATTTAAGCTTCTCCTTTTTGTGTCTTTCTGCCATGGAAAATACAGATTTGAATGTTTCCCGGATGCTGCTTCTCCAAAGTGTTTGCCCAGTTGTACTGTTTTTCCAGCCATTACCACGTGGCTGTAAACTGCAGGAGAGTGAACCATTTTGCCTGTGCATCTGGACTGAAGTTGCATCTGGACTTCAGGTTTGAGTGGAGAGGGGCAAAAAAGAGTACTCTGCCCCTTTGTTCCACCGAATGCTGGTGGAAACAGAGCAAGGCAGTTTCAGTAATGACCTAAATTCCACTGCTTCTGCTTTCCTGCAAAGTAAACACAGTCATTGAAAGGGCTGTGAATGTGCTTGTGAGTAGTTTGGTGTAACTGAGAACAAGGAGGAAATGGCAACAATCAGTGGGAAGCCCTACATCTCCCATTTGCCGAAATCCAGGGCTTGTTTTACTTTGATCTAGATTTGGTGTGGCTGCTGCACTGAATTTCCTCACCAAGGGCATGGTTTGAGGCTGAAGGAGTTATTTTGAACCCTGATGTTGCTGTTAGTAGTTGGAGTACATCTGAGAGGTTCCTGTAGCAGAGTTTCTAGTTGGGTTTCCTCTGGGATTCCTATGGCTCACACACACCTCGCTGCACTGCAGATGAAACCAGTGGGAATGATGTGGGTATCAGCAGATACAGAGAAGCCAAAAGATAAGGCACTATTAGAATATTTATGGACTTTTTCCTTTTGGTATATCTGTTACCTTATTATGACCTTTGAAACATTCGTTGGTCCCATTTGAGAGATGCTGTGCATAGAGCCTTTGTGAGCTGTTACCACAAGAAACTAGACCTTAGCATGAGATAAGGAGTGAAGTCACAGTGTCTCTGGATCTTCCCATTGAAGGATAAAGGAAAGGAAGTTGGAAACTTGCAGAAGCCTCCCACACACAGAAGGGTCTGAGGGAACTGGGGATGCTGTGCAGAAAGCAAGGTCGTAGTTGGGTGTATCTCTCCAAGAGTAATAAAACAAAAACCATTGTGTTCCTGGGTTACTCAGAATACAGCTCTGTCATTCTGTGCTGCAGTCAGATCACACTGGACCTCGTGGGTGGTTTAGCACATGGCATTCAGTCAGTTCCATGCAGATTTGAGTAGTTTTCTGCCTGATCACGTAGACCACTGAGGTGGTTGCATATTTGGTGGTGTTTGTTGCAGTTTGGCTCCCACTGAACCAACAAGGTAGAAGGCACTAATCAGTGGATTAATTTAGAATGAGAATACAGTCTGGGACCCTTGGTATTCTGTATTTTCCTAAGTGACAGAATGGCTGAGGAAATGCAGCTGCCAGTTCTATAATGGTATTTGTGTCCATTTACTCTCTTCTTTCAGAAGGGATAGTGAATGTTACCTGTAGCACTCAACTGAGAGCTCCATTTCCCTTGTAGCTCATCCTACAATTAAAGGGGAAACGGACAACATTTATCCCTAAGTATTGACACTGACTGAAGTTTTCTTTCTTTGTCCACCTCTTAATCTCTGATATGTTTATACTATATGAATTATACCATTTAGTAGCTTTTTGGGGGGCTTGATGCTACAAAATTGTTCAGCTGTCTTTGAGAGCCAGGGGATGCGAAGCAGATGACAAAACTTTGCAAGTAAGATGCAGATGCTCAGTGCTGACATACACCTTTCTCTGTGCTGTTCACACTAATTTTGAGTGCAAGTTGTGAGAGAAGCACTAACATTCAGTGGTAAGCTAACCCAGAAGGAGCTGTGGAGAGTCAGGCAGACAGGAGAGGGGAGACAGGTTCGATTGCCTGCCAGAAATGAAGAGCACAGCCCTTTTATGAAAGTAAAGGTTAACTTTGCCAGCTATATCTTTTAATAAGTATTTTTACAGTAGCAGTGTAAAGATTTTGATGTGCGTTGTTATAGCTTAATTTCCCATTAAGGCTATTCCATACTCCATTAATCCATAGCAATGTTCCTGAGAAATTTTACAGTATCTCTGCAAAATATATTTACAAGGGGTGCATTCCATGGAGGAGGGTTCTGTGCACTAATTCCAAGCTGCTCAAAGCCCTTTACTGACCCCGAGACCTCTGAGGGTGCAAATAGTTCCATGTGCATGAAAGTTACCATTATCTACAAGTCATCCTGCCTCACAAATGGTTTGTGATCATTCTTTCTCTTTCCAGTCTGTGCCAACTTGTCTATTCCTTTGTTGACTTGTCCCTTTGCATGTTCATTTCAGCCAGAGCAAATCCAACAGCAGAAGGATTACAAATTGGTTCCTCCCATTTGCTGACAGAAGCCCTGTCAGAGATGTTCTCTCAAGCATTGCTTTTGTCACAGCAAGAACAATATGGATCATAAATAGGAAATAGCTATGCTGTTGTACACTATAAGTTTTATTTTATTTATGTTACTGATGCTGGTTTGCTGTCAGGCACCTCAGAACTGTTGCCCTTTGGATAAGAGGGAGCAGAGTGAAGAGCAGCTGAGGAGGGATGTGACACGTTGGTGGTCTGATGAGTGGTTTGTAGCCCTGTGGAGAACAGTGGCAGCACATTGGAAAATGAACCAAGAGTTGAGGAGCCTTGCATTCTCTCATTTGTCTTTCTGGTCACAGTCAGTAATTAACAGCAGTCTTTATATAAATCATTCTCTAGTCCTGCTGCAAGCACTCTATTAATGCACAGTTTGGGCTGAAAATTTAAATGCAGAAAGGTCACACAATGTTTTGTTAAGATTCCTCTGCCACAGGGAAACCTGCTATATACAGCACTGTCTACTTGCAGGCTTCCTTCTCATGGTCCTGCAAAAAATGTTTGGTTTTTTATATTTATATACACACATTTGTTAGATGGTGTCTTTTTAAGATAGAATTTATTGCATTGCACATGTGTTTTAGTTGTATGAAGCTCGGGAAAGTATGTATGGCTAAAGTTATTGAATTCTGCCCTGCTCTGAGATCTGTCACCAGGATGGCCAGCACACCATCTTTTCCTTTTCAGTTTTTCCCCCATGTTTTCCTGGAAGAGGCAAAGAATATCTGCTTGAGCACTAAGCAGTGATTAAATGTGTGGATATTGCCTTTTAGGACAAGCAGCACAGGGAGCTCTGCTGCTGGTGGAGGCTGGAAAAGAGGTCTGGTTGTGGTCTTTTCTGCTTTTAATCTTGGGTCATGGTACATTCTGCCCTCTGTTCTGGGAATCAGGCTGAGAGATTTAAAGACAGTTTGTTTCCATTTCAAAAACACTAATTTCCGTGGATAGTTTGTATAGTTTTGAGCAGGGGCATTCATGTGTGGAGGGAGAGAAACATATCACACTCTGTCCTTGTCATGCAGCTCATTCCTTGCTTTGCTTAGGAAGTTGACTTCAGCAATTGGTTCTGGAGAAACAAAGTACTTCAGCAATTGCTTAAGTTAACTTCACTGAAAATATTTATTAGAGTGCAGCAAATGAATTAAAAATGCAGTAAAAATGATACCAAAAGATATAAATTCAGCACTATTTTTATTAGCTCGGTGGAAAAAAGAATATTAATAGCAAAACCTTGTAATTAAAAGCACTGGCAGGTAACTCAGGTTAGGGATGGATTTTTCATAACCTTTAGATGTAAAGATGCATTTCAGCAAAGCTCTCACTGTGGAACTGAGTGTGAAAATAAATTCATTAGCAGACAAATGCCACTTCAGTAAGGAGTGTTTTTGTCTAGTCACTAATATTAAACTATACAAATATAGATATTGCAAGCAGATTACCTAATTTTACACACTGTCTGGAGGCAAACTATTTATAAATTTAACCTGATTTTGCTACTCAGAGGTTACTTAGGGCTGAACACAGGATGCAGGACCAGCCTGCACCATGTATTAAGGACAAAATACTCTTTACCTCGACCTGACTCTTTCCCCTTTCTTCAGTGTGGGTCCTTAGCCTTAGCTTTGAAAGTGTAACTCTTTTTTACACAGTACTCTGAGGCCTGTTACAAAGTCTGCAGAGACCATCCCTGTTACACTTTCCTGTTCTGCAACATAACGTGTTGAGGTTTTTTGTCTCTGATTTGGGACCTGTTGTGCCTTTCTTAGTCCACCCTCTGAGAGTTCTGAGAGGGACTCGAACCCTGGCATGCTGAGTAATACTAGAAAGTCAAGAGAGGAGGTTAGACTAATTTTATTTATTTGCTTATTTATGCACTGGGGGCTGTATTTCTGAGCAGGAGGAGCTTTGGAGGAAAGATAGGGAACCTGTTGCCTTGTGGAGGGCACTCCTTTAGCTGCCTTTGGCACCTGGACCCTGCTGTAACTGGCATAGTCTCTTCTGAGTAGGCACCATGTCAGACAAGCAGATGGGCTGGAGCAAAATCTTGCCAGAAAACAGTTTGTGCATCAAGTTTTAAATATTAGAGGCCTGGACTCCCATCTGAGAGTGCTGTAAGAGCAGACCATGCAGAGCTTTTCTGCCTGGGGTTAAAAGATGTGTCACACCCATTGCAGCTTAGAGTAATTAACTTTGAAAGTCAAACAGTGCCTTCCATTGCTGTGGAATATAAAACTTTGGCTCTGCCAACTCAAGAGTAAGGTTTCACAGAAACACAAGTCAGAAACGTAGTCAAATTTCCTACCAGTACTGAATGCCCTTAACACAGAGACATTTGGAGTAACCTGCAAAACAGTTTAGCAGCTGGACACTGTTTTCTCCCAAAATCAGCTTGGTTAGGTCTTGTGGAAGATGGCTCCACAAGCAGGGTATGGAGGGCTATGTATATATAATTTGCATAATAAAACTCTACCTTCACAGAGCTACCTGGGAGAAGAATTTGCAATAAAACCTGGTGAGAAACACTGCTCAGAAAAGAGTCTGTCCAGGAGATGATGATAAAGTAACAGAGAAGCAGGTCTTCCTTAGGCTACATTAAAAGTGGAGTTTAAACACCCTTCAAGGGCTGAATCTTTCAGTTCCTGGGAAATATCGGCTATTGCAACATCAGAGAGGGGGAAACAATGTGCTTTGCTTGCCTTTAAATATTTTATCTTAGTACCCTCCTCATGTAGAAAATAGCAATGTGTTAAATAGCAACTGCTACTTTTTATTTACTTGTGTGCAGTTTGTTCTAAGGATTTCTATTGCTGCAACTTGGATCCTTTATTATTGTTAAATAACAAAAATAGAGTGTTATCTGATTGTTAGCAACACTCCCACCCTGTTTGTTACCCACTGAATTTAACAGCTCTTGGCTTGACTGAGAGGGGGCCAGAATTTTCCCAGCTTTTGTTATAGGTCTCCTGTAACTCAAAATGTGGTATTTTTTGAGATTAGTTTCTATTTCTGCAAAAACTAAGCTGATATATCACTCTTCAGGATTAGCTAATGAATGAAACAAAGCAAAAATAAAATACTAGCAAACCCAAAACCTAATGAAAATAGTTTTGTTCATGTTTCCCAAACAAATATATCCTCAAAATATCCAGCAGCAGCAAAGACACCAGCTGTGGACAGGAGCAGGGATGTTCTTCCAAACTGCCAAATCAATGCTGTTTTCTTTTCCACTGTGTAAACTTTGTCAACAAAACTGGTTCTGTGAGAGCCATTGAAAATATTTCACCGTCTTCCAAATGTGACTGCCACAAATTAACTGCTAAAACTGCAACAAGCACGTTTGAACTGGCAAATAGAGCTGGCACGGTCCTCTGTCAGGCTGCAATTGTGCTGTGTGGTTGTAGGAAATGCAGTTCATCCAGAAACACCCCTTTGTTACCGTGTCTTAGTAACATTTAGAAAGCCAAATTAATTAAGGCGGTGGCACTGGGCAGCAAAACGGGTGAAAATGGCGATTAAAGTGGGTGCTAAGACCATAACTGCAGTGCCTGGGTGAGAGCAGGGAATTCTGGACATGGGATAACTCGAGGTAAGTTATTTGCTGTGTTGTGTAGGCTCAGCAGCTGGAAGTTATGGCCAAGGATGTGAATCTTACTGTGCTGCTTTGTTTCGGGGTGACTTTAAATTTGTGTAGCTGGCTGTGACTGTGGGGTGGAAGGGAGGAAGAGAAAGGAGACCTGTGCCCTTTGCAGATGGTTTGTGAGACTCCTCTTGGCATGAGGTGGAAACAGCCCCAGCCCCCTCCACAGCTCCATCTTGTACCAGTGATCCCAGTTAACAGTTATGCAGACAGTGGTTTTCGTGGTGTGCTTATATCAACATCCCTCTGCCTAAAGATATGGGATTGTGTTGACCAAAGTAAGTAAACTGGGTGCTGTCACACTTGTGTTAAGGTTTTCTGCAGACATAATCTCACCATACAGTGCTCCTGGTACTCTGTGAGCACTTGTATGCCATCAGACACCTCCTGCCTATGAGCACAGCTCTCCTGCAGAGCTCTGCTCACTGTCCTGCAGTCTAGCATTTAACTGATTGTAATATTATAAATAGCCATGTGCTACCACACAGAACGAGGCTAGCACATGGCTAATTACGGGTGTGCAGTAATTAACTATGAGCTAAACTCGCAGGAGAGTATGTGGTGGTGGTCTATGAGGTATGTAATCAGACTGTTTGTTAAACCTTGGGAGCCTTTCCAGTCTGTTAAGTAACTATACATAGTAATGAGACATTTTTTAAAAAACCATTTATGTTTATTTACAGACAAAAAATAGTCTGTCTGTTTTCTGAGCTGTGGCTGAAGTGTTGCTGCCTGGTATCTGAATGGTTAATTCTAATGATGTGACAAAAGGTATGCACACAACTCCTGCTTATGTGTCTGTGTGAGATGCATTGGCTAAGCAATATCTGTGTGAGAAGTTTAGAGTGTTATTCCCAGGGAATTTCATGCCTTGGGTCATGTATGTGCAGTAAGATACCATTTCTCCTCTTGTAGATCTGAATGTTGTGTAACCCATTTTGTGGGCACCTGGTCTAGCACCCTGTTGAGCTCTGTCTGACTTTTCCCTCTTTTCACATTGTAACCATTGCCAGTTAGTTTTGGTTTCCATTTTTCCTCAGGATGTTCTTTCAGTGTGACTCCAAAAAGCATCCACTGTGGCACAGTGTAAGAACCGTGGGGGTCAGGCCCCTTTGCTGGGCTGCCTCCCGTTAATTGCTCTTCTTCATTACCCTGACAGCTGCTACTGCCTGTTCCAGATTACCAGGAATGAGGCCTCTCTCTATAAAATGTCAGGAAGTCTACAGGGAAGTTAGATCAGGCTCTTTCTCAAATACATTTAGATTTGATACTTCTCTATACCTATCAGAGCTCTGCTAAGTAACTTGGCACTAAAATAAATTTATGCAGAGGTTCTTCTCTGGTCTGTGTCAGTAAGGGAGCACATCTAATTCTGTTTGGGTAATGCGATGCTATTGAATGCAATGAAAACACGTGGGTGTGCTCCTTGAAAGGAATGTCTTCAGCTCTTAGCACATAGTCTACATGTGGAGGGAAAGATAGAGAAGTACCTGTTCCTTAATTCCCAGTTCGGTACAATGACATGATAAGAACAAAGTTTACCAAAACTTCCTTCCCGGGTGGAGTTCTAATTTGTGTTCTGAATGGGCCTGTTACTTGTCTGAGTCCGTGGATAGTCCACACCTTCCGGAGCTACTGTTTTAGGATGTTTTCATCTGATTTCAAAGTGTCATTAGCACAGAATTAGCATTCCCCTGGGGGAGTGTGAAGGCAGTGTGGACCCTGTGGGTGTTTGGGGTGTGTACACTGCCAGATTGAAGGCAGATGCTGAACTGAATGGAAGGGAGATGGCAGCTGAAGGAGTCTGCTCATTGGAAAAATATTTTTATGCCCTGACCATCAAAAAAAGTAAGCTTGGGTGGTTTGGTTAGATCCGAGTTTACTTCATTTTTATTATGTGGATAGAAGTGGTCTATTTTTATGTGTGCTCATAGCTGAAGTGTTTCACACCTGGACTGTTGCTGGTATTTGATCATTACAAGGAGTTTGAAAAGGACACTTATTTCCTAGGAACTGTATTCTTTTTAGGTATTTTTTTTCAGTGGTGATTCTAAAAGATGATTTAGTCTCATTAAATTTTAATCCCAGTGTAGCTCCATGTAGCTTCAGTAGCATCAGAGAGAACTGATAGTTCTCTCAGGGTCAGAAGAAAATAGGATTGCATTGTCTGTGCACAGGGGTTCTGTCTCCTGGGCTGTAATTGGCACATGTGGTCAATTATTGTTTTGAAATCCCCCCTAGCACTGCGAGGCACAATCCCTCAGCTCCCCTTTAGGCAGGTGGTGGCTCTGCTATCCTCAGCTTAGGCCCGTGTCTAAATAATGCCAGCACAGAGATCGGGGCTCTAGGGCCAAAGGAATCTGTCAGAGAGGAAAGCAGACAATCCTGTCCAGAGGCACAATGTAGGTCACAACTTGTAAGTGGTGTCTTTGTCACGACAGTGGATTGACAGCAACCAAATACAGAGGTTTTCCAACTGACTGGAGCCACTTAAACAGCGTGTTACAATGGGACACCTCATTGTGGTGCAAACGTGCAGTGAGGAAGGACATCCTACTTACTCCTTAATTAGCAGCCAGGGAGAGACTGCTGAAAGTGTGGCTTCCAATTGCTTCTCTACTTGTTGATTAGAACTTCTGTGTGTGTGTTGTTTTACTTTGAGTTTTCTTTGAAACTTGGCAAAGCTCTGACCTTTAAAAGCAGGAATTCAGACAAAATGTTGTGTATCTTTATGGTTGCCTTAGTGTTAGCACAATCTTTGTTTGCAGTGATATTTTGTTGCATACAGCTTGATCTCCATCTCCTTCTTCCCTTGCAGCATCCTCTCAAACTCATGTTCCTGTACAAGATGATGCAGTGCATGTGATTAAAGTGGTAATGTTTAGCTCTCATTTCTAAATTATTATCTTGCATGCAGTTCTATCTCTTAATTATCTATCCTTATTTTCAGTTTTGGGTCTGTATTGCATGTTTGTGGGTTTTTTCTTTTAAATATACTTTCCCTGCTTGGGGATATATTTGGCGTTTCCATGACACACAGTATTTCCTGGACTTGATTCTCTCCTTTCCTTGATTATGGCCCTCAATAGTTTAATAAAGAAAATTAGACTATGATCCTAAACATACCTGATCTACAATATTTCTGAAAACACTGTTTTAAATAATACCTGAAAGAATCTGTGTTGTTTATGAAAATATGTCGCCAAAAAACTTTTCTTTTTAGCTACAGAATAAAATTACATGGATGTGTTAAAATGTCATGGATGTGAGGGGGAAAAGGGATTTCATTCTCTTGGAATTTCTGACATGCTTTTCCTTAGAAATTGTTGTCTTTCTGATGCCTTTTATGATGCCAAGTTTGTTTATTTCTCAACAGGAGTATCTTGAAAATGGCCCCTTATTTTCTGAACTGAAATTTTACCAGAGGGCTGCGAAACAAGAGCATAGTAAGTAATGTGTCAGTTCTGATTTGGGTGCATGCAAGGACAAGTTTGTGTTTAACTACTTCTAAAAAGAACTGTTGCTTTAGAGCTTCACAGCCAACTCCTTTCACACACACTGAATTAATCCTGCTTGGTGCTGTAGTAGTTCTAGGTTGCTGTAGTTTTGTTACTTGGGTGTTGTTCTTTCTGATCTGAAGCAAGAACAGGAGCCAAATTTATTATGTGCATAACAATGACTGGACTCCAGAGACAGCCCAGCCTTGGAACAGAACAAAACACACCAAACCTGAAGCTCCCTAGCTACCTTTAACCCTGTGTTATCTTGTTATTACAGTAAGAAAATGGATGAATCTCAAAAAAATAAGATGTTTAGGAATTCCAGTGTTTTGGGGATCAGGCTTGGCGGAGTACAAAGGAAAAAGGTAATAAGACAAAGTGTGATTAAGCCTCAAATTGACTGAAGATCCATTTTCAAAAATGGAGATTAAGTCCTTTCAGTCTGGCACAAACTTGAAGTCTTGTCCTAAAGGATTCCTCCCTTTTATTTATTTCCTGGTAGCTACAGGTTCATGGTCATGGAGAGACTGGGGGAAGACCTTCAGAGAATCTTTCAAGATTGTGGAAGCAGATTTAAGAAGGAGACTGTTCTGCAACTTGGGGCACGAATGGTATGTACAGGGAGAGGGAATGGCTGAATTCAACTAGAAAATGATCTTTCTAATAGAGTTCCTTTAGGTAACTCTTGAGTTTAGAACTAAACATGTGCAAATGCTGTGTATGTTCTTATTTTTCATTTTTTTAGAAATAAAATGAGTATTAAGTAGCAATAAAAGAGGAAATCTGAGTATAAAGGAAAACTTTTTGCAGAGTGTCTTAGCAGTGGGATGTGCTTCCCAGAGGCTGTGAAATATCCATTCATCTATTTGGCTATTCAGGCTCTTGTACAACCTCATCTAATTTATGTTACTCCTGCTTTAAGTGTAGGGGTTAGGCTGGACACATGCAAAACTTCCTTTACATTAAATTATAATAAATATTGATTAAAAAAAAAGTGAAGGGCTTTCATGGTCAACATAATTGACAAACTTCTAACACTCTTAGTCCTTCCAAAAGTCAGGATTAGATTGTCCTTTGGATGAGCTGCAAAGTGCAAATGTGGTTTTTAATCCTAATTAGAGCTGTTGTACCTCAGTAAGGAGCTGAAGAAGGTTGTGAAATACAGGTCATACAACAACTGGCAGGATCAAATTTATTCCAAACCTCAGAACTGATTGAATGTGTTCTCTTTAAGAGCTTGGTGCTCTCAGCATTTGCTCTGGAGTTTGTAAAGCACTGGCTTCATTGTTGCTTTGTGATCTTAGGAGCTGGTACTCCACAGGGGTGTCTCATGCCCTGTTTATCATTTGCCATCAGTGATGGCAAATCCTGGTGGGACAGACCCTGTGACAGACTGGATAGTCCTTGTGCTCCAGCACACATTGCTCAGCTCGGTCTGTGTAGCCCTTGATTTCTTGGCATAAATGAGAAGTATTTGGTGGTAGGGTTAGGGACAGAGTGGAAAAGATGATGATGTTTTCTTCTCGCTTCCAAATTCTTTCCTAGCTGGATACTTTGGAATACATACATGAAAATGAGTATGTCCATGGTGATATTAAAGCAGCAAATCTGCTTTTGGGCTACACCAATCCACACGAGGTAAGCATGTTTACTCATCCACACTTCTGTGTTTTAGAACCATTTAAAAGTTTCAATTTGTGTGTATTCTGCATTGACAATTCACATATCAAAAGGAGTTTATGGCTGAACATTCACATCCTCTCATGACAAATCTGACAGTGGCTCTGTGGAGCTTCAGGTCTGAGAAAGAAGGCCAAAACTCTTTGTTCCCTTTGTGTTGTGCTGAGTGGGTTGGATGTTCTGGTTGTTCTGGATGGGTAAGCTGTAGAACCTGACTGCTGCTCAAGGTTATGCCAGTTTAAGGGTGTCAGTATGAGATTAAGGGTGTGACCCATTGTACTTTCATTCCTGGAAAGTTCTAGCTTTCTAATGTTCCCATGAATTGTGTTTCCATGCACTAACTCTCCTGTAATGCTCATCATAGTGGATATAACAGATAAGCAGGATTAAAGTTGCTGTTCTCTGGCACTCTAGAGCCTAAAGGTCACCTTGGAATTGAAATGTTTTGGTGAAGCTTCTTGAAACAAGGTTTTTGGTCTTGTCATACCCCACATGCTTTTATGATGTCTTTTTTTTTTTTTTTCTTCTGTTAATAAACCCTAAGTATGCTTTTTTAATTGGGAAAGAAATCATTCAGGAAAAAAGGATATCTCTCCCCACTTAAGTATCATTAGCTGCAAGCAGTACGTCTTTCAGTTTTTGTTGCTCTGCTGCAGTGATAAAGAATCAGATCTTGCCACCAGTCACTGCCATTGGAGGCAGTTCAAGGGTATCTGCTCTTTTTTTTTAAAGTTTCCAGTGAAATGGCTGAGTGAAATGTAACTCTCCAGCTTTGTACAACACCTGGCTTGAAGGCCAGCACGGCCGGTTGAGGCAGGCCTGGGTTACACCGTGGCAGCAGCCAGTACATTATCTCAGTTGATGGTGTTTACCAGCCTGCTGCATCCAAAGGAGGAGGCTCTTTAGAGGCAAAACGATCTGCTACCCATTAACACAACTCAAATTACTCCTTTTTTTTGTCTTGGCTATTGTCTTTTTATGACAGCAAGACATGCTGCTGTTTTTCACACTGAAATCACTTTGGAAGTGTCCATTTACAATAATCATGAAATTTTAAGACTTGTAGCTGCCTTTGAATGGACCACATTGTGGGTAATTTTCTGATTCATTTCTTGTGTTATCTGTATGAAGATTGTGCTTTACTAGTAATTTGTTTTGATGAATAGTAAATTCATTGGCAGCTTAAAAATAAGGTACTTGTGAGTTACTGGACAGAGGTTTTAGGGTTTGTTTTTTAGGTTTTGTTATATAAATCAATAGGTATTCCAGTCTGAGTAGCTTCTAACTCAGTGTGTACAAAGCGTATGTTACTGCTGGGAGGTTTGGTGTAGAATTCTGTTTCAGCAAAATTTATTTTCCACTGAAACTATTCTATAAAACATTTTGGAAAGTTCAGATTGTAATTCAGAAGAGCTGACAGGAGACAATTTCTAATATTTTCTTGTATTTCTGTGGTATGAATCAAACTTTGGTTTCTGTATGTGTAGAAAAAAGCCTGAGAAGTGTTTTGCCCAACATCCTCTCTCTGCCAGCACAATGGATAAGCAGATTGGCTTGGTCTTGGTAATTTTTTTAAAAGAAAGGTGAAGTGACCAACCTAATCTCACAAACAGGGAGTGAGAGATCAGCCAGTGGCCAAGTCCAGCTCAGGAACACAAGCCTGTAGCTCCAGTGGGAGCTGGCATAATAAAACTCTCTACCTAACAATTTCTGTAGTGAGGTTTCTTAAAAGAATCTGGTGTGAGTGGGCTCTTGCTCTTTTAGGAATTAGGGTTTTAAAAGAAAATAAATTGTAAGTGTTCTTTAATTCTAGAAATTTGTTTTGAAAAGAAACTCATAAATTATCTCTTAAAAATAATATATCTATCTATTCAAAATATATATCCATATTCTGGTGAAGAGACATAAATCTCTGTTCAGAAAAGCACATGTTCCTTTTATACTCAACTTTGCATTTTCCTGTCATTTAGTGGCTGTTGATGTGTATTCTTCTGTGTGCATTTGTCACTGGCTTCCTGCAGTTCCAAAAAAGATAATTCTTCTATTTTAGACTTTCTGCTGCTGGTGTCTCTGTCTCTTCTGTAAATTAACTTGGTGAATTTACAGCACAGCCAATAAATAACACAGCCCCCTTTCTAAAAGGACATGTGAAATCCATACTGCCTTCTGTGGCAAGGCACAGAAACAAATAAAGCAAAGGTCCTGTCACTCTGTGACCTCCAAATGATGGTTAGAAATGGTTGGAAGATCAGAATCAAGTGGCCTCAAAGAGCAGCTTCTGCAGACCTGCTCAGTAGGAGGGAGCGAGGCCATTGGGTGAGTTACAGGTCAAGAGATCAATTCTGCAGTCGATATGTTTGTGAGCACGGCCCCAGCACAGCGAGTGACAAAGCAGCAGTGATGGACTGAGCCAAGTGCACAGCCCATGAATCTCAGGGAGGCCCGAAAGGGAACCTGGAGGGATCAGACCCATAAATTACAGCACAACTGAAGCCCTGTCTCGGGGCTGGGCTGAGTTAAATGTAGTTCGGGTTGTAGGAGGCACTGCTTGTGTGATGGAACAGAAATGACTATTATTGATACAGTCTCCAAAAGGAACTGCAATCCACTGAGCTCATTTGAATGGTGATACTATTGCCAGGGACAAGTGGCTGCTAGACAGGAGCTTAAAATCTGAGTTTTGAATCAATGCAATAAAGTTTGGAGGAACACCTCTTCAGAACAATCACCTTGTAGTACTTTCCCCCATGGAATATATGGGCAGACATCCTGCAGTGTTGCAGACTCAACTCTGTTCCAGAAGTTGCCTATTTGGGTTTTTAAGCTGTGCATTTTAATTGCATTGGCACATCAGTTCTGATTTTAATTTTAAGTGTTTCTTAAACAAGCTAGTTACAGAATAGAACTCTCAGACTTGATTATCACAGATAGAATACAAAAATATTTCAAAATATAACTCTTAAGACCAGGTTTCAGTGGACCAGCAGAGCAGATGCAGAGGTCACACACTGATCACGTGGGAAAATCTGGCATGAAAACAGCTCCAACTTTGAGCTGCTTTTCATTGTGAGAAGTATCATCGTGATCCTGCTCTTTAGTCCGCTATGACAGACTCGCTAAAAATGAAATGAGAAAAATGAACATACTTTCTGTTGTCCTTCAGGTGTTTTTAGGCAGGCACAGCGTGCAGAGGTACCTTGTACCCTTTCCTCTTTCTCCTTGGTTCAGCTGCTTTCCTCCTTCCTTGGCTTCTGTTTTGTGAGAGGTGCCATTTCTGTCCCAAACACAAAACTTCACACCTCCTCTCCCAGAATGGACTTGTGTCTGCATTTACCCTTTTTGCAGCCTAGTGTCCAACTGCCCCTGAGAGCACTGTGGCCATTAGCAACCAGTCTGCCTCTTATTAGGAAGTATCTACTTAATTATTTACAGCGATGGCACAAGCCTGGCAATGGAACCACTGGAAAGAAAATGTACAAAGAAAATCACTGTATTGTCATCCTTTCAGCAATGAATCTGCTCTGGGGACTTCAAGGAGAAGAGAACACCAAGAGAATCCAAAGGGCCATGCTGGTAACTGCCCAGCTCAGTGCAGTTCCATATCATAATGTATACAAGTCATGAGAACTTTACATCTTTAGGAGATGTTTAGCACTTCAGATGTCAAGCCTTGTGAGGGAGCCATGCACAGCAAGGGCAAGAGGGTGGCTGGAACTGTGGTTAGCTGCTTGTGCCCACAAAGAATTACCTGTGCCAGTGTGGTTGTTCTTTTGGATGAAACAGGCACGTTCATGTTGGCTTGAAATTAAGAGCAAAGCCTTCAGAAATCTGGCTCCTAGTCTGTAACAAAATCTATTAATAACAGTCCAGAATCTAGTGCAGCCTGGGATGTGTAAAGAAGAGAAACTTGAACAAAAACAGGACTTAAAATAAGGAAGTGAGTGGGAAGGAGTGTACCATGTAACACAGCCAAAACCAGCTGTTCTGGGCTTATGTCCCTGCTGCACCTTCCTCATCCACGCTCCGGTTCCTAATTCCAGTGGCTTGTTTATCTTGCTTTGTTCAATTTTTTCTCCTTTTGTTCTTATTTGTTTTGTTGTTCTTATAAAAAGCATGCAGATGAAAAATATTTATGGTATTGAAACACTGGCTTAATTTTTCTCCATGCTCTTCATTATTTATCTGCTTTTCTACATCCCTATACCCTAAAAAAATCTGCAACAACTATGAATTCATTAACTACCTCTACCATGTTCTGAGCAAATTTGGAAGGGCACAGTGTTACATTATCAAAAAGTGACAACCAGCCATAAAGAACTATATATCTCTTTAATGATGAAAGGGTTATAATGAGAATTGATGAAATGAAATTAATGGTAATTTAAAATAACATAGTCATGCTGATAATGGTCGTGGCAAGGTTGTAACAGTGCAGTGCTGGTTTTGTACAAGCTGAGGGGGATTGATTTTTGCTGGTGGCCAGGAGGGCTCTGCCTTGAGAGGCTGCCATGGGCCACATGTTTGTGGGAAAACCACTACTCACTTTCAGGGTGGAGTTTGCAGCATAAACTGAAAACTGCTCTGCTGATACTACCAGGGAAGGTATTTTAAGAAAATCCATTGCTTAAAAATGGAGTAGAGTAGTGGAGTTGCTTGAAAGAGTACATAGTTACTGTGATTTATCTGTATGATTCTATGATTTTGTTTAATTTTTAAATACTTCAAGTCTGACTAGCAAATGTCTGTGGCTACTTTCTAGATGGCCTGTTGTTGAGGGCTGGGCTGCCACATAGCAGTGTCTGTCACATAAGCCCAAACCAGGGAGCTGCCAGAGGTGCTCTGTGTGTATCCCCCCCCCGCCTTCAATATAAGGCATAGCCTTAATTTTTAAAGGTATTTTATCTAACTGTACACATCAGAAATCTACAGTCAAGCAAAAACCAAAATGTACCACTTAGCCTGGGAAAAATATCCCTTCTAGGCTCCTCTCTCCTTCCCAGCCTACAGAGGATGCAGAAGACTCACAAAACCTGATATTAGGGTAGTTTAAGTTAGTTCTCTGCTTAAGTGTCTGTGGGCTCAGTTAGGACAGGTACGAGAGCACCAGGAATACGCTGGAGAACGGATGCAGGAGAAAACCAAATCAGTCAACCCAAGGAAGTTTCTGCCTTGTCCCAGATTTTCTGAAGGTGCCTATAGTCTTTAATCTTGTATCGCGGTTTGTGCAGCCTGTCAGGTGAAACACACCCTGGATAATCTTCCCTGCAGGAAGCGGGAGCTGCATCCCAGCTCACACGCTCCAGATAAGCTCAGGTCCCACAGCAGGAACAGTAAAAGCAGGAGAGCAGCAATGCCAGGGCTGGAGGCTGCCTGCAGCACAAACACGGATCAGCAGCTCGACAGAACCTGCTATAAACAATGCATTGAGTTTTCTTGAGGGTGGTTTGTTTGGTTGGTTTGCTTCCACCAGGAGTGACATAATTAAATTACAAGGGGCTGCCAGAAGAGTTTATTTTAGACTTTCATAGGATAAGCTATTTTTTAGGTAAAGAGAAAACAAAACTAAGTTCAAATAAGAAAAGGTTTTTCTTTATCATCTAATAAGATGTAGTAGAAGTGATCTCGATGTGCTTCAGCTGTGATTCAGCTGTTGCCCCAGAAATCAGTTCCATTGGCAATATAATAGTCTGTAGCATGATTTTTTTAAAGAGAAAATACCATCCTTGGATATTTATTAAAAAAAAGGCAATTACCTATTGTGAGAACTGGTCAATGTAAGGGGCAAAGGCTAGGGGGGAGTGTGGAAATGACAGTATGAGAAAATAACCCATGGAATATTAGGGAGGGGGGAACAGACTGATTAAATTCCTGCTGCTTTGACCAAGTTCCTGCTTGTCAGCTGTGCTGCAGTGACTGACCATGTGCTTGTATTAAGTGCAGCCCTGCTGGAGGGTGAAACATGTTCATCTGAACCTCACAGGGTGGGTTTGTGGCCTTCCTGTGAATTCTGGGAGTGGCAGAATCGAAGCAGTGCTGGGTGCCCTGTGCTCACAGAGAAACAGAGCAGCAGGAGCCACATGGCACAGTCTGCTTTGCCTTGACGGGCAGCAGCAGAACACAAAGTAGAATCCAGCTCTCCTGAGCTGTTCTGTTTTCAGCTACAAGTGCCATGAAAGTGAGCAAGAGGAAGTCTAAAGTCAGTTAATCCTTTCAGAGTTAAGTCCCAAGGATATGCCATGGTCTTTGCCAGGCTGGAGCCCCATGTCCAGTCCAGCTGAGGAAGCTGCTGCCTCTTGCTCTGGCACTGGAGTTGCCCAGAAGGACAGCAGAGTTGAATTTGTACAGTTTCAGCTGCTGGAGAAGCTGAACAGGGCTGTGTGTCTGTGCCTGCTTGAGGAAGGACACGAAGGGGTCCCATAAGCAACGTGAGGCTGCATAAAAGGCATATTGCAGTTTATGATGTCTCAATGCCCACCTGGAAAGCAGAGAGCTTAGGAACAAAATAAAATGACTGAAATTCTGCTCCACTCTGGAATAAGAGAAGAGAATAGCAGTGGAAGGATTTAAATGGGGAGGGCAGCTGTTATAGCCCCCAGTTGTACATATTTTATCCTGAGGCACCATTTGGTTTAATAAAATTTAGATCTAAGGCTGTCCTTAACCTATCAGTTTCTTAAGACTTAATTATAAAGGTTATACTTTCAAAGGACAAAAGCATTATTCATTTGTCTGTTCATGTCTTCCAGGTTTATCTTGCAGATTATGGACTTGCCTACAGATATTGTCCCAATGGGAACCACAAACAGTATCAGGAAAATCCTAGGAAGGGCCATAATGGGACAATAGAGTTTACCAGCATAGATGCCCACAAGGGAGTAGGTAGGTTTCTTTCTTTTATTTCAGATGAGTGATTACAGAATGAGGAATCAGGCCGTGGGAGCTGATGTACACAGGAGGAGCAGTCCTGGGGATTGCTCTGCCCCTCGTGTGGTGACTTCCCCTTGTTCCTGGGAATGTTTCTCCAGGGCTGGGAGGGAAGGGGGAGGCACATGGAACCTGAAAGGCCCTGCAGACCAAGACACCCTGAGAAGAGCTCGCCATGACATTTAATTGGTTCATGCTGGGAGCACTGGTTGGTGTTTGCTGCACTATTTGCTAATGTTGCATTGGGAAGGGAAAACATTTTGAGTGTGCACTGTCCTTTAGGGAGAGCTGTGCCTGAGTGTCACCATCTGTGTTATGGCAGGATATTTCAAGATGACAGTCCTTGTGCAAGGAGAAAAACCTTCTCTGAAGCCATAAAGCGTTAACTTTTTGAAATCTTTTTCCAGTAGCCTTTCATATATCTTACTTATTTAAACTCACTTTGATGGTATTGGAAACACATTTGCAGGTAAATTACATACATAGTCCTTTTATTGGATATTGATTGTACTGCCTTGCATTCCAAGGCAGACTTAATTCAACAATTCCCTAATTAGTTAAAGTCATAACCTATGTCTTGTATTCATTTACCATTAATTAAACCTTAGCTGTTTATTACACTGCAGTCCAAATCCAATAGCAGGCCCATGGAGCCATGGAAAAGGGACTGGGAGGTCAATATTGAAAATATATGGTGTAAAGTCCCACTGATGGCTGCATTGTTCACAATCAATATGGTCAATGCAACACAACTTTCTTAGTTGCTATGTCAGCAAGACAAAAAGTCAATTCTAATGTTATGCTAGTGAAAAAAATGGTGATTATTGAAAAACTTTGACTCCAGCTACGGAAGTGTGTTTTTGTTAACTTTTCTGTCCCTCCCCTCCATCCCTAAGATCTTCCAAAAAGGACTGCCTTGCTGCTGCCAGCTTGGCACGAGGGATAACTGCAGAAATTCGTGCTTGTTAATAGCTGCTGAACTGTTACCTTAAACTAATACTTTCTAACGAGTTTTAGTTGGCACAAACAACTGTATATTATTGCTTTTTCTATTAAAAGGACCATTGACCATGTAATGTAGAGGGGCTTGATAATTTGCCGGAGCTGTTAAAACCTGCAATCGTTTAACTCTGGTCATTAGGAAAAATGAAATGAGACTGTCAAGTACTTCCTGCTAAGACAATTGCACCGTTTCACCTGCTACAGAGTGGTTTGTGGTGAGGAGGGCATCTGTTCCAGGCTCTCCTGGCCCTGCCAAGCATATATTTCTGGAGCGCTTTGCCTGCTTTGCCTGGTGGTGTGAGCACTGTGGCTGAGCACTGGTGATTGGTGTGGATACTGTCTGAAGAGTAGGTGGAAGCTGGAGTATTTGGACTTGGCAGCTGGGTAGTTCTAACACCCACTTTTGTGTTCTAATGCCCACTTGTCTGTTCATGGTATGTGACTATAGGACAGATGATTCTTTTTGGTTTTGGAGGTGCAGGGAAATTTTACAGACTTGGGTGGCAAAAGGTGTGCAGGTGGAAGTGTAAGGTAAGTTTTGCAATCTGTGGCTTAGATAATCCCCTCAAGTGGCTAAAGGCAGGATGGAGTTGGTTAAAAGTGGAGGACTCCAGAAAACAACAGAGTAGGTGGTCCAGTGCTGTGGTTCAGGTGTAGGATGAGAATAACACTGACAGCACAGGGATGTTTTGGGTTTTGCTGAGCAGTGCTTGCCCTGAATCAAGGCCTGTTGAGTTTCCCATGCCCTGCAGATGAGGGGCTGCACGAGGAGCTGGGAGGCAGCACAGCCAGGACAGCTGAGGTGGCCAAAGGGATATTCCAGTCCACAGGACAACACAGGCAGTGGATAAAGTGGGGGGATTGGCTGGGAGAGGCTGATCACTGCTCAGGTGGGTGGTGACCAACTGTATCATGCAGCACTTGTCTGTCCTGGGTTTTATTGCCCCCTCTCTTTGTTGTCTCCCTTTTAATTATTATGTTTTGAATTTTACTTCAAGCATTAAACTGCACCTAATCTCGACCTCTCAGTTGTACCTCTGTTCCCAGATCCTGCTGCCCACCCACCCCAGCAGGGAGGGGCAGCGAGTGGCTCTGTGGTGCTTCTCTGCTGCCTGCTGGGGCTAAACCAGACAAACAGCCTGAGTGCATTAAGGTCAGATTAGCAGAGTTCATGTGCAGCACCCCAGGGAACATGTGCATCCACAGCCACTTCTCCTGGAGGTCACACAGGTCCACGGCCACTGACTTCCCTCATCTCTTGAGGTGTGGAGATGTTTCAGGACATTCAGGTGTTCTTCTGAAAAGTGTTTAAAGACTCTTGGCAAATGATTATTGCACAGACAGCCTTCCTTGTGGTGGTACCCAGCTTTTCAGAGTGGAGTGGTTTCTTATTTCGATGCTCCAGGAATGCAGTTCTAATTTTTAAATGTTAGTTTATATAAATGAGATCCTTTCCAGAGGGCATTTCCCAAATGTGCATAGCAGCATAAATATCTCAACTCCCTTAAGCAGCGCTGAGCCAGAGAAATGAGAACATTTTGACTTGCTCATGAAGCAGCTTCCTGCATATATACAGCAATTTGAGGTACATGCTCAAACTTTAACAAAATTATGAAGTTGTTGCTTTCAAAAGTGCCTCTTGGCAATGCTTGTAGCTGATATAACCTCCTTGCATAAAGCCAGTACCTGGTGGCAGGATCCCTTCACGACCAGAGAGGGTGTATTAAATTGAAACTCTTCTTTTAATGCCCATTTCCTGTAGCACAACTGCTGTGGTAGCTTTACCATCACGTTTGAGTGTATTCACTGTATTCATTTTTAAAGACCATGCTGTATAAACAGTGTTCCATTTTAGCTTGTTGATTGATAATTAAAGAGAATTATACCTGTAGCCAGTGTACATTTAAAAAATTGTTACATAGTTAGTGTTAAAAAGTAATATTTGGATCAATGGCTTCTATGGATTTTTGCAGATTCCCTGCTCACCGAGGCGTGCAGTCAATACCTAATTTCTCTGGAGATACACCACGCTTAACATATTGAGGGCTTTTAAATACTCCAGGCCCGGGCATTGAGTGCGTAAGAGCGGTTTTAATTTGCTGTCATTGATGAACATAAGAGTATGAACTGTCTATGCCCAATTCCCTCCTGCAGACAGTTGTGTTTGCCATCGATTCGGGGACCATTCTCCTCCTCCTGCCCAGCGTTTCACAGTGACTCTGAGCAGTGGAGCCATCTCCACACCGGGGGCTCCACCAGGATCTGTGCAGGGCTTGTGTCTCTATCTGGAGTAGTAAAAGCTGCCTCACACAGGTGGGGACTTTTGACCAGCCCCTCTGTTCCCCCTATTCCAGAGTGTGCTCCTCAAGGTCCATCAGAACCCTTGGGCACTGCTTGTCCAGGGCAGGGCTGGCACTGAGTGATTGCAGGGAAAGTTCTGCAGCTCTTCTTGTCCCCCCCACTGCTCTGGCAGAGCTGCTGCTCTTTGGTGTTAAAAACACAGCTCAGCTCTTGGCCATTTTTCCTGTTCTATTACACGCAGGGCTCATTTTGTGAGGAAGGATGTGCAGGAATATAAACACGTATGGAAACACGTTCCTTCTGAGCCTGCTTCCAGAGGACAGAGCTCTAAATGGCTCTGGATCAAGAGGTTGATTTGGCATCTGTCCATGCATAGTTAGGATTCAGAGGGAGCCTGCAGGATTTTTTTTTTGTTGGTCAAATGAATTATTGATTTGCTGCAGTTTGATATGTGTTTCCCCAAGACTCTGTACAGGACAAACTGTAAATCCTAAATAATAAAAGGAAAATATAACTGGTCTGGTGAAAAATGGGTGGAACTTTACAGTGTGAAATAAATAAAAAGAAGGTTTAGTTCCTGAGAGTTGGATTAGAAGTGTTTGCCCAGCAGAAGAAGGAGCAGGAAGTGGCTATAAGGGAAAGCAGAGTCAGGTTTTAGCAAGGAGATCGGATAGGTTCCTATGGCGAGGTCTCTAAGCTTATTCTGCCCTGCCAGGAATGTCCAGAAGCAGCAAAAATAAGATGAGGAGCATTACAACTTTCTGTCAGGGCTGAGGAGTGTGGCTGGGCATGGGAATGGGAATGGCTGTTCAGTGCTGGCTGTTCTCCACACCAGGAATTCAGGGAGGGGGTGAATCTCACAGCTGCTCCCCCCTCCTTGCCAGGCCCTTACCTCTGTGACTCTCTTTTTCTGCCACACAGATGTGCAAGAAGAGCAAAGCTCCCTGTCCCCACCCTCCTGCCACACGTTCTCCTTACTGCCAGCTTGGAACCTTTTGCTTCCGACCAGGTACCTGCATCTCCTGCCACCACCATTTTATGTCCCACCCACATCCCATGCTGAACTTCCACTCCATCTTCCAACCTTCCCACCGAATCAGGGGCTGTTCCCAGCTGGCATTTGCCCTGCCTGGGACTGGATACCATTACAGAATGGCCTCCCAGCACTAAACTTTGTCCTAAATGTAACTGTGTTTCTCTAACCTCCCCCTGCAGCCACCCACTCTTCAGCTGGTCACTTGTTGCAGTGAGCTCCTCAGATTGACAGGTCCCTTGGGGAGGCAATACTTCATTACCAGCTTTTTTTGGGTCTCTTCCTTTCTTTTGCCCTAGTAGAGGCATTGCTTGTTGATGAGTCTTGTATTTGTGTAGGGTTTTTATCACCTCAACCTTGAGTTAGGTTATATCACTTTGTGATGATACATTTTCATCAGAATTATATTTCACCATGCTCATGTCAGCCCTCCTTTCCTTTATGGGTTAATGGTTATGGTGTGGGTTATAATTGTTTGTGAATTACCAGGAATTTGTGCCCTGTGATGCCAGTGAAAACTAGAGGTGCCTCTGCATAAGGATGAAATATGAGCAACCAGAAAGATCCTTTTCATGAGAAGCTTCTAATCGGAAGAATCACTAATAGTGGAACTATAATGTAACAGTGCTAATTAAAAATGAGAGCAGAGCATTTCATCTCTCACTCCTTGGTCTCCCAGATCTTTACCAAAGGCTTGAGCAAATCAGCTAAGTAGGGGCCAGGGAGGAAAACTCCCATTTTCATGTGGGATTCAGATGAGTTCTTGGGAGCAGTTTAGTTTTGAGAGCATATTGTTGCTGGTGGAAATCTTGAAATAATAATCTGAATATGAATTAGGGCTCAGAGAGCTGCCAAATCCAGTGTATTTTCTTCTCGAGGTGAAGCGCTCCAGTTTTGTTATTCTGAGTTATTTTGGAAGCCTGTGCCTGCATTGTTGAGTGTGTTTGTGGTGCACATAAAACTGAATGCATTGATGTGGTTGTGAGTTCATTAACTTCAGTGGAGTCGGTCCTGATTTATCTTGGCAGGACTGAGGAGACAATCGGCCCTTACCTCCTCAAATTAAAAAATTAAACTATAAAATTATTGTGAAATTAAATATGACCAATATGTTCCCATTAAATAGCATTTCATGAGACTAAAATAATAGTCAAAAATTCCTGTGAGTAGAAAAGCAGAAATCAAACATCTATTAAAAAAGAAAGAGAAAAAAACCCAGCAAGTTTTCATTCTACAGAGAAGAGAGTTTGCTTTAAATAAGCCCTGTTTTGAGTGTACACTCTCATAACAGTGACAAGTTATCAAGCAGAATTGTTTTATTTTTGCCTGGCTGTCGTATTTAAAATGAAGGCAGATTGATTTCTCTCTGCTGACGTTTATCAAGAATTCCTGTAATCTTCAATTGTGTGAGCAGATTTATTGTTCCAAGTAAACATGCCATTGAAATTTATCTATTTGGAGTGAAAATCTAATAATTTCATTGTTCATAGACAATATTAGTTCATTAAAGATTACTCAGATACTTTTTAACAAGAATGTAAACGATTTAAAAAGTTGAGGAATTCAGTTTATAGTGAGCTGATGAGGGAGCAGAGGGAAATAAAGTACGGCCAAAGAATCAAACAGGGTCATTTCCATGTGGTTCTGTGAAAAACACATGTAAATGTCTTCATTTGGCAACACTTGTGGTGACCTGGGAGATAAAGGGATCTGGGAGTTCCTGCCTCTATAAAACATTCCCCTTTTACCTGTAGGGAGGTTTGCTTTCGCTCCATGTACCTTTTTCCCCTGTGGTTTTGGGCAGGTGTTGTCCAAGGCTTCCTTGCTCCTGGCTCCCAATTTGGGATGGCTTTGTCCCAGGGCTGGTCAGGGAGAGCTGCAGGTGAGGAGAAGGTTGTTAGTCACAGCCAGACCGTTCACTGTGGAATCAGCTTTAGTCTCTGGGGTCTTTTTGGTGAGAAAACAAGTTATTTTTGGGTTACCTGCTGAAATCTGACTGGCTTGGGGTTATTTACAGATGCACAGCAATTAGTAACCCTGTGGAAAGAAGCCACCCATGGTAATTCTCACAATTTTCCTCAAAAGGCCGCTTTCTGTAGCCCCTCTTACACCAACAGGTGCCAGAAAAGCCTGGTGTGAAAATCAGGGGATCTGCAGTCAAAAAGGCTGGCTTATGGATATGATCTGGAATTGCCATAATGGAAAAAGGAGTTGTGAACACATGTGTGTGAATGGAATTGTTCCACCGTTAAGGGGAGATTTATGGCTGGAGAAATCACCGCAGAGCAGCGAGTGGTGGGGAGTGTGTCTGTGTTTTAAGAGGGGAGCCAAGCCTCGCACGAGGGCGGCGCAGGAAACAAACGGTGCCCGGGGGACAGCGCGGGGCTCTGCGGGATCCAGGGCCCTCAGTAACCCCAGAGCTCAGCGTTTGGGATGGGAACCTGCAAAAACTAACCCTGTGCTCCCACAGTGACATGGGGGCAGCAGCAAGGAGCAGTTATGATGTGTTGGCACCGCAGCTTTTAGCAGGCGGCTTCGGAAATGGAGAGATAAGTTTGCTGAGTGACTTTCTGGAATTTATATAAAGAAGGCCCATAAAATATGATATCTGTTTACAGCTGGATTAGCAGCACAGTGCTCGGCTACTGGGCTTTGCGCTGGATAGAAAGCACCAGACAAGCCTGAACTCTTCTTTCCTTCCTGGAAAGCGCAAGTTCGTTTTGGAAAAGCATAAACTGAGCTGTGCGTGTCTGTCTTTGATCACCACAAACAGTTTCTGGCTTGGACGTGCAAACTGAACAGAGAAATCCTGCAGCGATCCTGCTTGCTTGGCTTGGTCAGGTCTTCTCGAGCTGCAGCAAAGCATCAGCAATTCTGTTGGCATTGCACTGTGTTCACCTCTTCCTCTTGGACATACATGAGCTTCAGTTACCTGCTTTTCTGCGTAGGTCGTGCTGGGCGTCACTGGGGTTGAATTTTCTCTCCTGTATTTGTGTCCTGCTGGGGGTGTGCAGAGTGGGTGTGAGTTGCTCCTGAAGTCACTTCCTTCTGGAAGCCGCGGTGGGAAGTGCACCCCAGGACTGTGCTGAGCAGCCAGTGTGTTTTGGGTAGTGCTCCGAGGACCCGAGGCCTCCCGGTGCCGAGCAGTGGGCTCGGCGGAGTCAGTGCTCACTAGATGGCACTTTTGTCCCAGCATCCGAGTTCAAACGGCTCCGCGGGAGAACAGGAAAGGCCATCAGTGTTTAGTCTGCTCTCACGGAGTCCCTGCATGACCAATGTGGACCCCATGGACTTCCTGGAACATGTGTTAGCAATTTAGCAGCAGACATTTATTTCTTTGTTTTACTGCTTGGCTCTTTGAGAAAGTGTTGGTGCTCGGTTATGGGCTGTCTGGATCATGTCAGAGGCCATGGGGATCAAGTCCCTGTGACAGGCCAGACTGAGGAAGGATGGAGCTGGAGGAGGTGAGGAAGCTGACCCTCACTCCAGCAGTAACAAGTCTGTGGCCTGTGGCCAAGCGCCAGGGCGGGTTGGCTCTCCTACAGCTGAATAAACAAAACACTTTGCCCAGTTGGCTTTTTCATATTTCATCAGCACTAGTTCAATCAAAGTCTTTTCTATTTCCTAGGCTGAGGTTCTTATTCTTAATTGTATTTTTTTTTCCTCTCTTCCCCCCTCCTTTCCCACATTTTAGCCCCATCCAGACGAGGTGACCTTGAAATCCTTGGCTACTGCATGCTGCAATGGCTCTGTGGGAAGCTGCCCTGGGAGCAGAACCTGAAGGACCCTGTGGCTGTCCAGACTGCGAAAACCAAGTAAAACCAAACCCCCACACGTGTACCACCCCCCACCCTGTGACCCTGCAGCATCCTCAGCACCTCACAGGGCTGGAAAAGACAGCCCTCCGTGCTGGAAAGCACCTTAGGAGAAAGCTAAAACAATTTTCCTTAGTTAAGACACATGTTGGAAGCAGTTAAAATGTGAACTTTACGTGCAAGTCTACCCTCCTTTGCATGTTTATGTCTGTACTGCTGCAGAGAGAGGATGAATTCCAGTGCACAGCACACAGGCATTTTGTTGGCTGTGTAGTTTTCCAATACTCATTTCTTTTTTTTTTTTTTTCCCAAAGAAAACATTTGTAAATTAGCACAGGCCTTGGTGCACATACAGAAGGTTGTTGTGTGTTCCCATTAAACTTCACGAGTGCCTTGTAGATTCTGTAGCACAAACATGTCTTGGAGGTTTTTCCACATGTGCATTCAATTTATGTAACTTTCTCTATGATGCTATTTTTCTGATGTTTTTCTGTAGGTTTTTAATGTTGTATGAGCCTGCTGCCATTACAAACAATTAAACACCAAAACACTGAGGAACCCGATGAAAATCTCTCCTCTCCCGAGCATGACTCACTCAGAGCTCGCTCAGGCAGCACAGTGTGTTGGTGTTTCCTCCCTCTGCTTTCACAGTTGGGACTTGGGAGAGTTAATGGCACGTGGTACCTGCAGCCTGTAGTTACCCAGAAATGGAACACCAGAATTGCAGGAGGCAGCAAACTTCAAAGTAGGGCAAGTCACAACAGAGGTGCACACCGGGGATGGCTGATCGGTGGAAATCAATGTGCACATTCCCTGTGGCAGAGGAGGGGCTGGGCCCACTGCATCTGTACCTGGTGACTCCTCTGCTACATCTAACACCCCTCCTTTGAAGGTTCTGATCATTGCACAGCCCCCTGCAGGGGTGGCACTCACACAATTCGATGTGTAATCGATTTCATCAATGGAGCTGCCTCGCTGATTCCTCCCTTGCCATTAACCCTTGGGTTGCTGGTGTTCCCAGCAAGCAGAGGCTCCGGGGGTATGCACACAAAATCACACCTGGGCAGCTGCTGGGACCCTGGGCCACCTGCCCTCCCTGTCCCTTATGGCCCTGTGTGTAGTTTTGACAACCACATGCTGCAGGGCAGAAAGAACTTGATGCTCTATGACCAGAGGGCAGAGCAGAACTGCTGCCTAAATTCCAGAAAACAAACAGGAATTGTCAGTCTGAAACAGGAACAAGCCATTCCAGCTCAAAGGGCTTCTCGCTTTCCTTCTAGAAAGCTTGAAACATCTGCACAGGAAAACTTAAAGTGCAGTTTGAGGTGTCAGCCTGGAATTAGGCAACTGGATGAAATCAGCAGTGCAAGGAGTTAAAACCAGAGCTGGTGAGGGGAGATGTGGGTTCAAAAGCAGTGGTACCCCAGAGGTCTGCTCCCTGTGGAATTGAGGCTTGCTGTCTTCCTAAATCCCGAATGAAGAATCACCTGCTCCAAATCCACGTTAAACTGTTGCACTCTCGTGTTGTTTCAGACTCATGGATGAGCTCCCAGACTCGGTGATGAAGTGGGATTCCTCTGGAAGCAGCTGTAGTAAGTGTACTCACACTGTGCACTGTGTACTCCTCAGCCTCTTACTAAACACACTTAAATGTCTCACTCGGGGGTGGGGGGGGAAGCAGAAGATAAGTGGAAATAACACAAATTTAACAAAGTCTTCAAAAATAAATAATCTTGCTCAGTCTCATCCGTGATTATCCCATGGAGTGGCATAAGGGATCTTGGCCATATGTAGTGCAAGGTGTTGGGAAGCAGTGACTGTCCTGGAAGCAGGAGTAGCTGTTAGTATGGGAATAGGAAGGAACTGCCTGCCAGAGGTTTATTGCTCAGTGTTCAGAGTCTGAAAAAGCAAATGAATGGGCAGTTTGTGTCCTCTTGTTTCTTCCTTCACTGATGTCCAAAAGCAACCCAGGGACAAGAAAGGTCAGTATCTACTTTTGATTTACTCCCTGATTTTCATAGCACTTTTGTATTGGAATTATTGGAATGCATCGAATACATTCATGGTGTGTATACATATTGAATAAATGTTTCCTGCTGGGATTTGACCAGATGCTAATATCTGGTGTAGCACTCCATTTTAGGATACACTTGGGTCTTCAGCTGAAAGAAAAGTTTGATCCCCCCATATGTTTTTCCTACTTGCATTATTTCTGCCCATTCAGTGGTTTCCCTGTATTTTGAACCACTTAAAGGTAGAGCTTTACTGCTGTTAGAGTGTTTTAGGATGCCATCACAAAAACAACCATTGCATTTGAAGTTAAAAACCAGTTGCATTTTTCCAAAGCATTACCAGTATAATATCTGAGCAGATTAAAATAATATTGCTGAGTGTAATTAATATTTAAAGGAGTATTATGATCTATCAAACATGAAAGACTTTTCTTTAACACAGAACTGTCAATATTTGTCAATATTTTACTTTTTATCCTTGGGTAGCTTTCGGTGCTGTAGGAGTAAGAGATGGAGCACTTAAGGGCTGGCTTGTTTATCCAAGTCTGTCCTCTCCTTTTCTCATCCCAGAAAGACATTGCCAGTTCTGTGTTGGAAGTGTCTTCAGCTGGAATTGTGTTGCCTTGATTGGCATCCTTATGGGAATTAAGCCCTCTGAAGTTCTAGGTGGAATTTACAGTGCAATCCTCTCCACAGGTGAAATAGCCAAGTTTTTGGCCTGTGTTTATGGCTTGGCTTACGACGAGAAGCCCAAGTATCAAGAGCTCAAGAAAATCCTGCTGGATGGCCTGAAGTCCCGAGGGCTGCGGTACGACGGCCCGCTGGAATTTTCCACAGCAGCATGCACAGGGAATCACTGCACTGCCAAAGCACCCAGAGTAAGTGAGACAGCCCTGGGATTAGTCCTGACATCTCCTGCTCGTTGCCTTTCCTTCTGCAGAGAAGGAAAGAGGCTAAGATCCCAAAATGAGACTGACACAGCAGTTCTTTGGCCTTAAATACACCATGTCTGTTAATTCCTGTTTCCCCTGGCCTTGCTAAAAAGTGGAATGTCAGCCCTCAAGGAGGAAGAACTGCCACGAGTCCTTTTGACCCACGGGCTCTCACTTCAAAGCAGGAGGTCTGTGCAGAATGATTTACTTTCAGGATAATGGGGAAGTCAAGGACTTTGTTCACTAACATCTTGAAGGCAAGCCTGAATGCCAGGCTTTCCCTTCGCCCCAGATTAAAAGCAAAGTTACCTTTATTAGTGAAAGCATTTAATTCCTTTTCTCGCTTTCAAACTGTTCTTTGTCATTTGCCTCTGTATTCCTGCAGCCCCAGTGTGGAGGGGGAAGTGGTGTGGGCCACAAAGGGTGCTGCTGTGTGGGGCCAGGGGATACAGTGACCCAGGATTTTAGAAGTGGCAGCTGTCCTGTGCTGTTTTCCTTGAGTACTCCCAAGTCTGGAGCTGTAAGTTAATAAAGGCCAGCCTTACTAGGAGAGGAGGGTGAGGTAATTAGACAGCCGTGCTGGGAAGTGTCAGCCCCGCAGCCCCTGCCCCACGAAATCCCCACGCGGGGCTCCCTGTGTGCACCAAGGCAGGGTCAGGGGAGCAGCCATGTTTAATATTCCCGTGAACTCTGGACCATCACAAGTGCACGAGAGCCAAGAATGCAGGATGCAAACTAATGTGACTGATAGGCTGCGAGATGAATGGTGATTCAAGTATCAGTGCACAGATGGTTCTGATTTGCTGAGTTTTGTAGCTGCTGCAACTGAAGACATAAAATATCCTTCTAGTCATAAATTAGCTCTTTGGAAGCAAAACCTTGGCACCAGAGCTTTACAACCTTCAATTAGTAGGGAAAGAAGTATTTGAATGACTGTGGTATTGACATCTGTAGGCCTGCATAGTAATCATTCCTAATAGAAGAGAATATCTGTTTGAGGGGGTTTTGCATGGCTAATTAACCACCAGTGAGAATATGTAATTTTTTCATGATCTCCTGATTGTCACCTTTCTCTCATGATACAATTACATTTTATTGTAGCAAGTGCCTCACAAACCAATTGTCAGCACTATTTACGTATTGTGAAAGGCAGAACAAAAGTTCATGTTTAATGAAAAGGCATTGGGTTTTGATCTTGGTAATTACAGAGGCTTATTTTAGTGATTTTATGGACTCTTCTGGTTTTATCACTTTTTTTCGACAAAGCCAAAAGCTAGTTTGGTGACAGGACCTCTCTGGCTATGATGGGGCGACCACTTTGTCCTCACTCCTTTCAGAAGGTTTTTTAAAGTTTGTACTGTTTTCTGAGCTGAACTGAAGCATCAGGTAGCTGTTAACTGATCTCCAGCTGATCCTGTTGGGTCTCTGCTTCACAGGAGTCTTTGATTTCTTAGTCAGGTGCTGAATAGTAAATCTTATTTCCTTCTTATTGCCTGGCCTAAGACTTGACAATCTGCAGTGTGAAAGATGAGCCCGACCTTCCAGGCTGCAGGAGCTGCTGCAATTTGCCTTTTGCCAGTGCACAACCCCCGGGAAAATCCCTGGCTGAGGAGTGTCACTTCTCACCACTCCCGTGCCACAGGATGAGGGGGCCTTGTTTTGATGGCCAGGAAGAAGATCACAGAGAATGCCTGTGTGTGTGACTACATCGTGGCACCTGTCAGCACTTCCCCAGAGAAATCTGTAAGGCTGTGCCTCGCTTCTTGGAACAGCAGCAATGCCAGGGTCACCTGTGTGTTACTGGAGTGTGTCCTGCAGCCAGTTCCTCTAACAGAACAGCCCCAGAAAGGCAATTTTAGGGTTATTCAAAGGACTTAATACTTAAATACCAGCAGAGAGGGCAGAAAACTGAACTCTCTCCAAATGTATTGCCATTTTCAGAAAAAGTGGCATTTAAGGGGCCTGGTCCTGACAAAGTGCTGGATGACAGGCAGGCTGTTCCCCCTGCATCTCTTCACCTCAGCATTCCCTTTGCACCTCTACTGTTCACCAAACACCTCCCACTAAAGAGGCAACCTAAGACTAGTGGGAGCCACTTACAGACACGCCACTGTGGCCTCCCTTGCTGCTCGTGAGCAGGATTGACTCCAGCTGACCTGTGATTCCACCTGTACCAGTTTGGTGCACAGGAACCAAGGTGACTGGGGGTGAATTCCCTTCTGAAGGCCAGTAAACACCTGTAAGTACCAGTCAGGGGATCCTGGAGCACCAGCTCCTTGAAGAGGATTGACAAAGAGCATGGGTTTTGGGATACAGCTCCCTGAGCAGTATCTGAACCTAACCCTGAGGTGACATTAACAGCACAGCAGTGGCTACATCCTGGTTCCTTATTCTGATTGCACACCAAACACAGGTGACAAGTATTAATTGCATTAACTCTCAAATTTGTTTACCACAGCTTTTGGCCCTGGATAAATATTTTCAGCTTTCCCCTCTGTGATGAAAGTGCTGGTGTTGTGACCAAAGGAATTGTGGTGAGACCAGCTCCCTGCTGGCTTGAGCTTGTAGAAACCAGGTTAAAAATAATTACATCAATACCAACCTATAATTCCATTGGTGTGAAATATGATCATTTTTAGGTGTAAAATACATATTTTCACTTTTAGTCCTGTTGGAACTTTCATGGAAAACTTAAAATTTTGCTTTAAGTCCTATGTGGAAAGTGATGCAGTCATTAAAGGTGTGTGTACGTGGTGAAGATGATGGCATGTTTGGAAATGTTTACCTGAGGTTTATTTTCTAGCCCCCTTCCCAAATACAGCACAGCTCTAACTTGGTACTGTTTGAAGAACACACTTCTTGATATTTAAAATGCTGGAAAATATTCTTTTGAGAAGGATGAAAGCTCAGTCTCATTCTGTGTTGTTCTCATACTGGACATGGAACATTATGGTGAAATACAGGCTTTTTTCATACACAAAATGCTCACTGTGCTCCCCAGGTCCGCCCACCAAAGGCTCCACCAAAACCAGCTCAGCACAAGGGAAGAAAGATGGAGGGTGGAGAGAACAGCTGTCAGAACAAAGCCTCTGCTGGGCTAGCAGGGGCACAACTCCCAGGAGAAGAAAAGCCAAGTAAATTGAACAGGAGGCCTCAGCAAGCAGAGCCTCAGCAGGTGAGGATTTGGGCAGAGGGCTCTCACCATTAGCTCCCTGTCCAGCTTTTGAGGTGGGCAAAGAGGAAAACGGCTTGGAAAAGGCCAAGGAGCTGGCAGGTCCTTGCTGGCTTCCAGGATTCCCAACATGCAGGGTGCAAGAGGGGCAGCACCTCACCCTGCTGGAACAGGACCTGGGATAACTGTGAGTGTTATGGAATTCCTGTCAGCTCTCAGAATGACTGTCTATCCCTCAGCAGGTGCCCTTGCCCAAGCCTTCACCCAAACCAGTGGAACTGAAGGAAAACAGGGGCCAAGAGGACAACTGCAGCTGGCGGAGCAGGCCCCACACCCGGGCCATGCGCCGGCAGTGCCAGGCAGAGGAGAAGCCACTTACTACAGTTCAGGAGCATGAGCACCCACCAAAGGTGAGGGGTTTGCTGGCACCTTAGAACAGGCAGGGTGTGCTGAGAAGGGAAGATCAGCTCTTCTAAAAATTAGGGTTTAAAAAAACACAAACAAAGCCTAAATTACAGGTGTGCAAACTCAGTGTTTGCCACAAACACCAAAGGTCACAGCACTCAATTAAGTTCTTAACTGCTAAAATCCTCAGATTTAGCTAACTCACTTTAAATAATATTGGTAATTTAGTGCATAAAAGGGCCAAATGAATATTCGTTTTCAGTCTTACTCTTCAACTCTACAGGAAAAAAAAGATGAAAAAATTAAAGTTTTAGTACAAATAATGCAAAACAAAGTATATCTCAGTAAACACAGCGTGCTCCTTTTCTGTGGAGCTTCAGTATGTTTTAGGGAAGGGATTCCACCCTGTTTTACTTACATATAAAAAAAAAACCCCTTGGTTAAATGAGGGCAGTTTCTAACAGGAACAAAAATGCAACTTTGAAGGTAGCTCTGTTATTAATCCCCAATTCTTTGCTTCAAGCAGTCTGACCATCACTGCCTGGAGACTCCGGTACAAGCTGGGAGAGGGAAGCAGAAAAAGCACAGCTGTACCTGAGAGCACCAGGCAGGACAGGGGTGAGCAGAACCATTTTTGGAGATTTTCTGGCTGCCAGCAGGGGAGACAGAGTCTGACAAGTTCAAAATCAAATGAGGAGCTGGAGAAATGAAAAACAAGGCAGGATTCTCTTAGTTTCCTTTTACAGAATTCCTCTCAGTTCCTCTCACATAATTCAGGTAAAGGAAAGCTATCCAGGAAACCAAAGCTGAAGGTTTTTACCAGTCAAGTCCTGGTAAGTGAGAAATGGAAGGGTGGAGATTGGCTAAGGGTGGCATTGCTGCTGGAGACCTAAAAACCAAGAGCCACCAGCCTGTGCAGGGACAACAAGCCCTACTGGCACACTTGTGCTCTCTGTGGTAGGTCAGCAGAAGTTCAGCTTCACTGTGAAATGCAAAACCTACACAAATCAAAGCAGCAAATCCAAGTCCAGAGTTATGTCTTGGGTTTCTGGGGTAAACCTTTATTAGCCAGAACACAGGAATGATGGAATATATTCAAACTTTTTGGAAACAAGTTAAAGACAGAGGAAAGTTTCAGCTGTGGACTTCAATTGTAAATACAGACTGTGTATCTAACCACACATTACACACTTACTATACAGTGCCCAGACACCACAAATTCCAGAGGTAAGACTCTGTAAGAACTGTATTGCTTTCTCCAGGATAACTTAAGTACCTTGAAGCTTTTTCTGGTTCACATCTCACTTTAATATTAACTTTATTATTACTACTTTGTCCCCCCTGCAGAAAGACACTGCAAGAGATGTGCCACCATTTGACCCCTACAGGATACTCTCAGAATGGAGAATGAAACACAATCCCCTCCTAACTCCAGTTCATCCCGTGCCATCCCAGGCTGGTCCTGACACCTCTCGCCCTTCCCTGGCTGTTGTATTTAGGCTGGCATTTACTGACCAAACGTACCCCTACACTGCAGCTGTCCTGGTGCTCCTGCTCCTCATTGTGCTGTCCTTGTACCTGCTGTGATGGTGCTGTTCTGGTGTCTTCAGTGTAGGTGCAGTGCTGTTCCCACCACACAGTTTCTTCTCAGAGTTTCTTCGTCGAGTATTTCAGTGTCAGGGGCTTGAAAAAGAAGTTTTTAAACAATCCTGTCAGAATACACCTTGTACAGGGCATGTTCATTTAACCCTCCAGATCTGCACTGGTAGTTATGGATGCACTGAACTATTTGTGCTGTTTTCTGTTACAAATGTTGGGATTCTTTTTGGTGTTTTTTTTTAAACTGGACCTTTGTTATAGCAACATTAAAAAAGTATCATAAAATACAACAGAGCGTGATCTTTAATTACTCTGGCACTAGTGTGCTGTGACTGGTGTGGGACTGCCTTACATTGTGCCAGAAAACCTTGAGTTAAACACTGATGCATTAAATATACAGAAATGTACACTTTACTCCAGCACGTAAAGAGAAGATAGAATTTGTGGCTACTCTTTTAAAAAAGACTTGCCTTTTCCTGAGCTCCCACACACACTTCAGTTCACTCTATTCCTTGGATTTCCTTACCTTATTACAGTAGGGACATTCGCCAAAGATGACATTGAAACTCTGTCTGCTGGTAGGAAGGCCTTGTAGCCACTGCAACACAAGCAAGGGGGTTAAAATTCACCTTGGTTTCCCAGCAGCTTTAGGAAGCCCCTGTTTACTGCCAGAGCTCAGCTGAGAACATCTGACACAGTGCCCTGGAAGTCAGAGCTTCTGTATTGGGGCTGAGAGGAAAAGCAGAAGCGCAGTGACTGCGGTAATGGGATTTTGCTTCATGTGGAACTGAAGCAGGCAAGGGTTGTTTCCTACACTCTGCCAGTTAATGAGCAGAGGTAACTGTGCTGTTCAGTGCTGTACCTCATAGAGACAGGCCTGGTGGAAAGGCTGCCCACAGCGGGGCTCGTCGCACACTTGGTCGGGAGCGGAGCCGGCGAGGCGATACGCGTAGCAGATCCCACAGTCCTTGGCAAAGTCCTGGAACACAGCAGGACTCACCTTGCAGGGCAGCTGACAGGGAGCACTGGGCTGCTCACACAGCAAGCAGGTCCATCCCTGCCTTTGCTCTGGCGTTTTTGGTTAGCCAGAATCACTGTTCTTGCCTTTAATATTTAAAGGTTTGTGCCATAACCGCGTAGGGTGACACTGGTTCCCAAATGCACAAAACTTTACTGGGCTGTATTTGACATCTAGTTCAACAACCATTTTCATACTTTGGGGCCCATTTTTGTGATTAACCACCATCATCTGTCATTACACTTCACCATTAGACACAAGCCCTCCGTCAGGTCTTAATTCAGAAATTCCACAAGTGAAAGCCAAGCTGGTAATCCAGTGTTCAAGTACTGTCAAAAATTAATTCCCAGTTTGTTTGAAATGCACCAGTATTTGGATGGCCTCTTGTCCTCTCTAGGCAGCTCCACCTAATTAGAACTGAAGTCATCAACATCCATAACAGAATGTTTGGATTTTCCACATCTCATTAGCTACTCTGGAACTTCCTCTTTCCCTTTTAATAGTGGGGCCTGTTATTAATGGCCTCCGTGCTATGCAGGCCACAGGGAAGTGTGTACCTCTAATCAAAGGTTAACAAGCTCTGACAACTGTTGCTTGAAGTTCACAAGTCCTTGTGACAATATACTAATCCAATTACCCCTCTTCTAAGTCCCTTATTTTTCCTGGCTGTTCCAAAGTGACCATTTAAATGTCTCTTATTCAGAAATAACGACTGATCGTTAAAGAAAAGCAACTTACGCTTTTTTCCAGCAGGGCATGCGATGGAAAATCAATTTCTAGGACGTCTTTCAAGTTTTGTAATAAACTGACTTCTGGATCCCTGTGGGTGGGAGAGAGGGAATAAAAAGTCCCCAGGAGGAATGGCAAAGCCCATTTCAGTTTCAAGCCTGTTTTACTACAGATACTCACCACAAGTGCATGTTGTTGTTGAGCTTTGCTCTCAGAGGGGCCACGGCTGCAAGGCAGGGGCAGAATCGTTACATCCCCCCAGTGAACAGCCCAGATTTCAGGCAGGGGTTGGGCTGGAGGAGAAACAAGTGAGGTTTGCTGCCTTACCGTGGTCTGCTCCAAGGAAATAGCACTCTGGAAGCATGTTTGGATGGCGAGGATCTACCTCCACATTCACAGAGACATTGGTCCCTGCAATGAGAAAGCAGGTGAGGCCCTGGGGAAGCTTTGCAGTCAAGTATTTGAAAATGGAAACATTTTTAAAAGCAGCTTTAAATCGGTTAAATCAGGCTGAGTTTCATTATGATAAATAATAAAAACGTTGGGAGGTATCCAAATGAATTGTACAAAATATCAGTATATGGGAAATATTTACATTTCAATGGACTGTAGTTCAAAATAGCAACTGATTAAAAAAACCTGCCAGGCTTGCATTTCTTTTGGACTAACACTTAGGCTTATTTCTGAATAATTAAACTCAAGTTAGACGACAAAACCCATTTGAAGTCCTAGCAAAACTTTAAGGGTAGTAGAGATATAACTTATTAATTCACCATTATCTTTTACAGTCAAAAAGGGAAGCCTAAGCCAGCATGAAGCAGAGAAAGTCAGTCCAGTGCACAGCACAGCTGGACCGAGCCAACAATGGTGTCTGTTGAAACAGCAGAAGGGGACAGAGATTTAACACCCAAACCCAGAGTTGTGTCTTTGGCTTTACGTGCTGCCTTTCCTTGGACAAACACCAAGGAGCACCATCTGATGAGAAAGCAAAGCAGAACAGCACAGTGAGTTTTACTCCCCAAAGCCACTGCATCCCTCCCAACCTTTCCCCACCTATTGCAATCCTCCTGGCCGTGGCACTCCGGCTGGGATTCTCTGGCTCAAGCACCCAGGTCTTCCCATCGATCTCATCCAGGGCATCCCAGAATCCTTTCAGAGACTCCAGCGCTGCCAGGAACTGGTTGTAAATGTCTTGTAAGGAGTTCTAAGAGAAGAAAACAAATTGCATGTATAGTTTCCACCCATGGCCAGAGAGAATGTTTAGAAACCAGACTGTGGGTTTAAAGGAGGGTTAAAATCCACGTGTGTGTCCCAGTGTGTCGTGGGGGCAGAAAAACACAGAACCCCACAGGGTCTTCACCTGAAACAGCACCAGGAAAGCTGCACCCTGAGCACAAACAAGCACTTTACTCCTGGTAGTTTTAACATGTGCTGTGCATACATCATACCTGGATTTGATAGTGATTTATACTCCTCTTTAAAAAGCTGGGAACAGCTATTAATTTACATCGTAACTTTAAAAAAACAACTGTCAAATGAAAGTAAAATCATCATTATCCTTATTATCCTCATTGTGTTATTAACTTTGACATTCTGATATTTTTGTCTACTTGAGCCGAGCACCATGACAGTGTTACCCAATAGAAACACAGAAATACCCACATAACTAAAGGAGCTGGTTTAATTTCTAAAGAAATATCACTTACCATCATAATTATCCTCAAAATCAAGCAGTATAAAAAGAGGTGCTTAACACCAGATTTCAAACCATGTAAATAAGGCAAGAGAAGGAGAAACCATGTAATAAGCAGAGGATTACACTTGGGGGATTTCAATATTTGAGAGTGGATTACACGGAATCAGAAAAATCTTTCATTAGACAGGACAATATACAGGACAGCAATGCAAAAGGAACCCTTGAAATCATCAAAAACCAAGTAACTGATTCTACAGGGAAGGGCTCCTGCAGGTGCAGAAAACCCTTAGTGGTCAAGTGAAACCCTTTGCTGGTGCCCAGAGAGGGACAGATTTCTGCTATCTTGGGGTCCAGAAGAAAAAGCCAATTAAATGTTCTGCTCTCAGAGGGGCATTTTTCTGTAAATAAAACAAAATACAGAGGGAATGGTTTCCTGTAATCTGCAGTGATTGTGTTCTCCCTTTCTCACCTGGACAAAGAGAAGCAAATTCTCTGAGCTTTCTGAGATGAAGAAATAGGGTTTTGCTCTGTAATAACTTTTCATATTTGGTGCACACAAATTTTAGAGAGAAACAGCGCAGCTGAGAAATAAAATGCTACATTTTTTCCTGCCGTTATGAAATTATATTAAAGTAGGAAAGCACCTAAGCAGAAAAGTGTGAACACTGCCAATCTCCAAATGTAACGCTTATTATCTTTAAAAGCATTTTGTTACTTTTATAATACCTGAAGTGATATAATAGTGTCAGTCACTTAACCACATCTTAGAGTATGGTATCTTCATCTTAAGTACTATTATTTCCAGTATTTTAATAATTTTCACACAGGCCTGAAATGTGATCTTTTGTGCTCTGATGACACTTAAATTAATAGCATAATTTTCTGGTACTTGCAACAGTTGCTTTCCATTTTGATTTTTTACATTTTTCTATATCACATACAGATAAATCCTCTAATAATCATTTTTATCTTTATCTTCCGGGAATTCAAAGGGTTTCACTAGAAAAAAGAAACATCAAGGGATTATAACCCACAGATAAGTTTTAAAATCCAATTAATTTTAATACTAATTGTAATTTTTCAATGATGTTCCTTAAAAAGGTAGTTAAATCTTTTTTTTTTATACACTGTTCATTTGATCTTATTTGCATGCTTCATTGATGTTGCCAGCTGTCTCCTGCTATATACATAAATGCATCTATAGCTATTTAAATACATCACCTGCTTGTCATGCAAGCCATGAAAACCCCAACATTCCTTTTTATTTGATTAACCAACTAATTTTTGGTCGTTGCCCAGCCCTTCCAGAACAGACTGATTGTGCTTTTCTTTGGCCTAAACCACACCAAGATGGTTGTTAATAAAGTCAAGCAGCACAAACTCTTTGTTCTGTGGTCCCCTTTGTACAAATGCTTTGGAATTTTTGTGAAATATGCCAAAATTCTTTGGAAAATAAGACACATCCCAATCAAAGGAATAAGAAGGAACAGGAGAAAGGTCACTTTACTTTTGGTTTTTATTTCTAGAGCCACAGAGGCTGGAAAGAATAAAGGAAAGTCTTGAGACTGATCCTGCCATAAAATCCGGGCACCCCAAGTCCCTGCTCCAAACCCTGGGTGAATTAGGTATAAAATAAAATAATAGTATGAAAGTTCTAATTAAGGTAAATACAGCACATTTGATTACATATTTTTTTTTTAAAAAAAGATGTAAACATGATCTTTATTCTAAGATCTTTTGGCTAAAATTTTTCCTAACATATAATTTGCTTATCCAAAATAAAAACAACTGCAAAGACCCCTAATAGACAAGGTGAGGCAGCTTAAACTATAGGTGCTGTCACCTGCTTGCCCTTCATGAATTCATAAAAAAATGCAATTTAACTAAGCCAACAGCTGTTGGCTGGAAAAGGGATCACCTGTATCACCTAAATAATTTGTGATTCTTTAGATGTGTTAGGAAACTGTCTCCCATGAACAGCAGTTTAACAATTTCCCCCCTCCTTAACACAAATCAAACCAAGACACAACACTGAAATCTTTATAAAGTGCCTTGTCAACCACCTCCTATTTACAGCCGGTGCCTGTGAAGCTCCTTTGCCAAGGAAAAGCACAATTAGGATGTGTTTTATTGTGTTTTCAGGAAAATACCCCAAGAACAGCCTCATTCATCCCCGTGTACCTCCTGAACCTTGTACTACTGTTTCCTCGCCGGCTGCTGCACGACCTCATTAGTCATGAATTCCCACTCCTGTGACCTTCATGTAGCCAGCCAGGTGGGCAGTGGTCAGCAGAGGAACCCCCTGAGGGGAGGGCAGCAGGACACAGAGGCCCCGAGCCTGCAGAGCCCCCCTTGCAGCACGGGCTAAAATTGGAGGCAGCACATTTCTGTGGTTCTTTAGAAAAAGCACCGAGCAGAAATAAGTAGATGTTCTTGCACTTGTCATTGAGAAGCACTCTGCATTTATTTGGCACTTAGAGCAGGAGCAGCAGCAGCAGCATTGCCCTTGGTGCTGATTTCTTACCACTCTAAAACGTCTCCTCTGAGCCAGAATCCACTGGCTGTTGCTGCTCATGCTGTGAGACACCTGCACTGGCTACTGGGCTTGTCATGACGCACAAAACCCCACCATCTTCAGCTTGACATTGTGCAAGTTATAATTATTCATCCAAATGAATATGTCAGAGCAGCAGCAGCAGACCTCTCATCAGCGCAAAAGAAAAATACATCAAAACATTATCAACCCAGCAGGAAGACAGGGACCATAAGGAAAATTACCCACTTTTAATATGGATGCCATAAAGCCATGTCTATTATTATACGGAAGGGAAAAAAAAGAAAAAGAAGAAGGAAAAAAAAACAACCACCCAACAACCCCTCAAGTTTAAAGTCCACGAGCCTGAAATAGGCAGCAGCACATGCAGGGGGTGGGGAGGAAAAATCAATTACCTGAAATCTATTTATATTTCCTTTCAGAGGAGTTTATATTCTAATGGTGCAATTGCATTGTTTTAGTTGAGCCTTGCTAGTTTATACATTAAAGATGACCACCAAATAGTAAAGGTAAGCCTTACCAGTATCAAAACATCATGTTACTTTACTAGAGAACAGGTATAGAACGTGCTTTTTCCCTTTTAGGAACCAAAATTTTCAGCCACTGGAGAACCTGCAGAATTCTGCTGCCAGGGGTGTTCCAGCATTATCTAAGCTTAACCCGTGTGTTATCACGGTGTGAAGGCTGCTCACTGCAATGATTTCCACACGTTTGGAAGAGAAACACAATTTCCACAATTACCACAGCCATTTGTTGGGTTCATGTCACCCACACAGACAAGGTCAGTTTTCCAAACCTGCTGCACAGCTGAAGCCCTTCTGTCAGCACAGCACACGGGCTGCTGGGATTCGGTGCAGGATTAGAGCAGGCTCTGCAGCTGGAATGAGTGTATCATGATTTCAAAACGGGCTCTTCAGTCACACACAAACACCTATTGTTCGTGTTTGCAAACAGCCCCCAGGTAATTCCAACTGTAAAAAGATTGGAAGCATCAGACTGTTGTGTTCTTAACATTGGATTTTCCTTGGTTGTAGTGCCAATATTAATATATCCACCCCCCTTTTTAACTTGTCAAAGGCTGCTCCATGTCATGTTCTTCAAGAACATTTTATTAAATTACAAGTCCTGCCAAGTAGCTTTAAAATTACTAACAGTAAACATGGAGAAGCAGTGACTGTCAGGGATATTTGAAATGTCATTAATTTGAGACAACATAAATTGCAAGGCTGTAAAATTAATAAAATACTGTTAAAAATATGTGTGAAGTTTGAGGTCAGAAACAGCACTTAAAATCCTGCCCACAGTTTATGGACTCCAGTATAATTTCAGGGAAAAACAACATGTATTTAAACTGTTCCAAGCCATACCAGAGAATCAAAACCTAAATTTCCCTGTGAAACTGAACACATCTTTCAGCTGCAATGATTGGTTGTTGCAGTTATTTGTTCAAGCTCTCAGTACTAGAGGGGGACAAACAGAACCCTGAGTTTTGCAGTCAGAATTAAGCCCAGCTCAAACTCTTCCTGCTGCAACCCTCAGCCACGAAATTTAGTACCAAAGACAAGCTTTAATGCTGGGGAGAAAGCCTTGTGAGAGTTGGAATTAGCAAATGCAATCATTTATGTAAAATCTATTTTCCTGAATTAAGGGAAATTAAACAGCAACTATTTTCTAGAGATAATTCAAATTAACTTACATCTAAGTGGTCACATTTAAATTCATTTAATAAAGTACACATGATCCATTCAGGAAAAAAGGTACATGAAAATAATGTGAGAGACTAAAAAAAGGGAATGGCTAATGATTCTTTATAGTAACAACATCAGTTAAACTAAGAATTCAGAATTCCATTAAATACTCTCCAGTTCTGATTATAAAAGTTTTATTATGTTATGAAAACTCTGTGGGATAACCAACTGGGGGACTGCCTTCTTTTAATGTCTGTCAACTTTAGAGGGTGCTTCTTTCCTAGAAGACAATCGTTTTTCATGCATTTCATTTTCACTTTCCCAATATATTTCCTAAAGAAATCTGAGCCATATGAGCAGCTAAAAAAAGCCCAGCCAGTGTGAGTGCAGAGCATACAACATGCAAAGTGAAGGCATGGCAAGGAAGAGATTTGAGATACCACGATAAGGAACACAGAGTTCAGTATTATGACACTTTCATGAGCATCTATAGAAATAAAAAGCAGGCAGGGAGAAAAGCTGGAGTGCAAAACCAAACCCAACCCCTTGGTACCATCTCCCTGTTGCAGGTGTTATTTAATAAAAGCTGCCCAGTCCAGCAGTTACCTGTGGCATCCAGGAAATGGCAAACTGCACAGGAAAATCCACAAGGCAGTCTGGTGCGTCTGTGGGATACTGAGGGAGGGAAGCAAAACACAGGTTTTTCTTTCCTTTTTTTTTTCCCCTCAGTGATTTAAAGTCAGACTGATACTCAGCTGCCAAATTTGATAACAAAATACAAGCACTTCAAGCATCTTGAGGACTTGGCTCTGAGAGGAAACAGTATGTAAAGCATTTTCAGAAATAGTTATGAATGTTAATTATCATTTAAAGAAGGAATCTACATGTAAATGTTTTCAGATATCAGCTTTTAGTAAAGGCAGGAAAATCCCAGTTTTCTGTGCTCAGTGGTCACAATGACATGCTCAAAAAACCTTAAGACAAAAAAGATCAAATATTTTTTTTAAATTCTCCTCAATTACCTGTACTGGGACTGGAAAATTTAAGAAACCCAAACAACCCTTTCAAGAGTCAACAATTAATTTCCATTTAAACTAAACTATTTCCTCTGATTGGCAACAGGTCTTTTTTTTAAGGAAACTGAAGATAATCTGAGTAAGCACAAAACCATTTAGAAAGAGATCAGTGAACATACACCCAACATTAAAACAACCCCTCAGTCCAAATTAAAATATATCTGAGGAGGAAGAAAAAAAAAAAAAAAAAACCTGTGTTTTAAAAACATGACGCTAAAAATGGTTTGAAAAATCACAGAAAATTATTGAAACAGTAGGTTAATAGTTAAAATTAAATATATAATGAAGAAATCATCCTACTGTTCTTTAGAACAATTTAAGCAATTATTAAACAAAATACTAGATTTTTGAGCATGCAGCTAACTGTATCTAGAAAAAGCATTTTCAGAGCCCTAGCCAAATCATTCAGATAATTACCAAAGTGTCTTAATTACTACATGACATGCAAATCCTTGCAGTGGCCAATTTGAATGCCCTCGGGGTCTGAAATGCTCACACGCTCACCTCAACCCAAGAAACAGCATAACAAAAATGACCATGCTTTCACTAAAGCAGGTGATCAAAAGAAATGCCTCCCAAAAAATACTTCACCAAGGTATTTCCCACTGTGTTAGATATGTGCATGAAGGAAAATCAAATCCCCGTGTCACCAAACCCACACAAATTTCTTCTGGCAAGTTTAAATGCCAGAGAGGTTTAAAAGGGACAAGCAATCGATCCTCCCTCATAACAAACAGTTGAAAACAAAACAAAAACAGCGAAAAGAGATGGATGATTACTTGTTTAAACAGACAAGTCAGATAAGCCCATCTTTTTATTATCTTAGTTGTTGGAGGGTGCTTTCCTCTGCTACCAGGAGCAGCCAGGTATCTTATTACAATAAAGAAAACACGAGATATTTTACAAGGGCAGAAAATGGGACTCTCCATTGCCCCTCAGGACAGTGACAAGTTAAGGCTGAACAGAAGCAGCACAAGTGCCACGGTGTTTGCCCACTGGGGAAAACAAGAGTATTGCACTGTAGTTTTTCTGCACTTTAATACTTCCAAATAGTTAAAATACTTTACTTCTGTTGTCATAAGAGCAAGTAAACCTTAAAGGAAACAGGATGTACATAATTTCTAGTGTCACACCAAGTGTGGGAGAGCAGCTCCCCTATAAACAGCAGTCTGGTCACTGTCCTTGCACAGTAAATAGACCATAATTGTACATCTGGATGGATTTTTTTCCACCAATGTATTTAATAATGGACTGACCAGCCAATTAATTATGCATTCATTACTCTGTGCATGTAGGATAATTCTACTGTTTTTAAAAATCCACTTGAGCAACCCTCAATTCCCAAACAGTAGTTTTTCCACAGGCTGCTTTCCCCCCTCTAAGGTAAAATCAGCTCATCTTCTGTAAGACTAAAAAAACTCCAAGTATTTAAAGGAGCACAGGATGCTTGTGAAAGTGAAATTTAATCCTACAATATTGTGCTGACTCCTCATGCCTCCAAGACTGTTACTGCAGATGATGTACCAAGGATAGTCCCAGACAACAACATTCAGACACTTTTGGATGCACTTTTTCCCCTGGACTGATCTGCTGAAGACAGACAACAGCTATTGCCACGCAATTGTCACCACACAGCCTGGGTATCCAGGGTCTCTGATGAGAGATTTATGCCTTGAAATGAGACATTGTATGAACATTGCAGTTTGAGTTCAGTGCTAAGCACCAGGAAGAATTAAAATCTTTCTGTTTCTGCATACACCATGGATATGCTTTGCAAGCACTGTCAAAATTAGACAATTATTTAGACTAAAAAGAAATCACTTTTCTGACTGAATTCTGTACTCGGTTTTCCATAAATCATTATATCTATAGCTTTAACAGCAAGACTTGTTAATAAACAGCCCAACAGCCTCTAATTCATGTTCTGTGCACAGCCTCTGGATGGAGTAATAATGAAGGAAAGTCTCCCAGATGGCTTTGTCTGTAATCCAGCAAAATGATTGCAATATCATAAAGTGTTTTTCATGGGATGCACAGTTGCATCTTGCAGACAACCATAATGCAACATTAATTTCAAATATAGTTAAAGTCTGAAAACTGGCTATAAAAATATTTCTCAGCCATCACCTTGCAGAACAGACACATTAACAAATAAACCAACTCTCCAAAATCCTTATGAATTGAGAAAATCCATTTATTTCAAGGAAGGCTGAAGCTATTTCTCCCACATAAATTTACCTTTGCATTTAACTTGAGAGTGATGATATGCTGTCGACCACAAGAGTCTTCAGCTTTTAACCTGACTGTGGTAAGACCAGTGTCCACATATGCAACTCTGCAAGAGAAAAGAGAACTTCAGAGCCTTGCAAAACACCCAGTTTGAGAGGAGAGCAGTGCTCTGATTAACATGTTACCAATATTAATCAGAGGGAGCCCTCCATGCCAGCCATTTGTGCCGCCCCAGATTTACTGCTGTTAATGCAGCAGGCTGGTGCTTAATGCAGCCATATATCTCGGGGTTATTTACAGCGTGTGTCAGGGCTCACGCTGTGGTCAGTGAGCACCGTGTTTCAGTTTTCCATCACTGGCACCTTTGACACACACAGCGTGTTCCTGTCAGCCTCTACTTATGTACACATTAAACTTCCTGTCAAAGCTTTGATCCATTTCTGCACTTTCTTACTCTAGGAGATTTTTATGCTCTTGATTTGCTTTTCTCCTCAATGGAGTTCTCTTTTATTATCAATACTGTTATTGTGGGGAATTCAGTGGGTATTGGTTCATATTCTGAAATTGATTTTCTGCAGGAAATAGTGCCCAAACAGGTACAAAATGAGTTATTTATGATGATTTGCCTTCATTTCATGACAGCTTTACATTGTACTCAGGCACCCTAGCAAGCAGCAAGGAGACACTAAATGTAAGTAAGTTTTAAAACTTCTGACATGATCACTGACTCTTTGCTTAGGATGTCACTGGTCTGTGCTTCCCACCACAATGAAGATGAATACAACTGTAAAATACATTGTTCTCTAGAAATGGATTCTGCTGAATGGCTTCAACAACTGGCAGAAAGGCTCAAACTCCTCCATATATTTACCAGCAAACTGGGCATGTGGATATTTTGGCATTTTTACTGTGGCATTCTCATGTAAAGATAAAAAGCAGTCCAAGGCAATTGCACAACTTATCACCCAGACTGAGGGAAAGGCCTAAGAGAGTTAAAAGAGAGCATCCCTTGCTGGCCTAAGTAAGACTGATTTTTTTAACTAGTACATACTATAGGCCACTCACACAATTCTCTCAAGTGAAAGTGGAAAGGAGTTGTAGAAGCTTGCAAAAAAAAAATAGGTGCACACCAAAGGGTGGGCACGTCCCTAGGAGGAAGTGAAAAGAAAATTAACTATAGAGATGAAACAGCCTCAATAGGAGGGACCTGAGAAATACAGATGGAAAAAGCAATACTGGTAATAAGAAGGGAAAGAGATATTATTTCATGTGTAATGCTGATTAATGCAATATTAAGGAGTCCTACAGATTCCTGTGTTTGAGTTGAAAGGCAAGTCTTGACAGAAGTGTAATTCAACTGTAGTCAGTTAAACTTGATATATTAAGAGAAAATTGGAGCATTGTTCCTTTAATTGGGGGGAAAAAAAAAATCATTACTGCCACTTTGCTCCAGTTTTACCTCAAGATTGAATCACAGAGCTTGAGAAAGGTAAGAAAGTACCTGTATCCCACCCCTCCATCTACAGGTGCATGGGGTGGGGAATTCCTAAACCAGCAGCTCAAATTTATTTCTAAAATCCTTAAGGGTTCAGTACTTTCATCATTAGATTAGCAACCTGACAGCCTCTAGAAGAAATATATATATATGTGTGCATATATATATTTAAAAATATATTCAAATATAGCAACAATGCTTAACCCTATTGGTAAAAACCCTTCACATTCAGTTTTATTGACAGTAGACAGACTTTAAAAAAAAAGCATTTGGAAAAGGTGCTAAGAGCACTAGTAATGGCTGCTGATTAATTATTTACAGAGGGATACAGCAAAGTTCTATCCATTTTCCAATTTTTCCCATATTTCTAGTTTTAGAATTCCAGTTCCACAGTACTGGAGAAAGTTGGACAATGCTGTAAATGTCCTTATAAACTTCTTCCTATGACTGTATAAACACATAAAGAGTTGTTTACATCAGTGATATTTCAGTTATACAACCTTTTACTGCTCTGCAGGTTCCATCACTTTATAACACCAAAAAAATGGAATGAGCAAAAAAAGATGGAAAACCTGAGGAAAATCTCTGAAGTTCTGTATTTTGGCATGACACACAAATGACTGAGAGCACATGAGCAAGCAGGATTCCCTTGGAAATGAAGAAGGAAAGGGAAGATACTTTCTATGAAAAAAAAGGAAAAATATGAAGCAGAAAAGCTTTGAGAATTGAGAGACTATGACCCACACCTCGGGCTTAAGAGATACTGGCAACCTTTATGAATCCCCATGAGGGTTATAAGAGAGAGGGTTTTTTCCATTTTGGGAGAGCAAGCATGATTGAAAATTTATTTCCCATGTGTTTAAGAAATTTCAACTAACATTCTCAGACCTTAGTCTGTGAAATTTGACTAGAGTATGGCACAAGTACATACTTAACAATGGAAATCATGGAAAACCTGATTTAACAGGGATGTTTTAAATCTTTAAGTGAAAGCAGGCCTTCAAAGCAAATTCCTACTGCACGTTAATCACATGTTGTTTACACAGAAATCTGGGGGGGAACTCAAAACTATTCTTACACCCAAGGCTTTTTTATTTCATTTAGCAAAATATACACTTGTTAAGTTACCACAAAAAACTAAGGTGAAAACAGATTTGTCTCGTGGAAAAGCACAAATACAGGCTTTTTTTAACTTTTATCTTACTGAAACAAAGAAGTAGCTTCTCATTCACAACTCTTCAATACCTTAGAAAATCTTCCATCTTAATCCCTAGAAGGAAGGCCTTGAAGGGGATTAATTGCATATGATTAAAGACAGCTTTCAAATATGTTTTCTTAATTCCTCCCTACACAGAAACATCTCCCTTCAAGCCCCTCAAGGTCTCCTGGAGATTCCAGAAAGATAGAAATGTGTCCATTCCAGGCTCTCTGCTGGAGGGGTGAGAGACTCAGGATCTGAGACCTTGCCAGTAGTGCCACATGTGATGGCAGTTAAAGCCTTTTCAAGTCCATAAAACAAGATTCTTTGCAAATTTCTGAAAAATCTCCACACAAACCTCATGTACTGTGTGTTCCTTCACATGTCTAGAGAAGGTATGAGGAGAACAAAGATTAAATTTGTTCTATGAGCTCATCTGAGAGCCAATGTTACTGTGAATACTTTCGTAAAGTTTTGGATTTACAGCTTTCCAAGTTTTCCCCTCCACTCACAACATGTGTTTTGGTAAATTTACCTGTCTGTGGATGAAATATGTTATTTTTTTGTCTGAGGAGATACGTGTGTTATGGAGAGCAAGATAGAACTATTTTTTAAAACAAATTATGCTAGTTCTAAAAAATGCATGAACTGTTTTTATGGAAGCATAGAGATACACCATGATCGACCTTAGCTATGGGAATAGTCAAAAAATTACTACAAAGTAGTGAAAAGGAGGAAGAAAAAGAACTGCAAATACTACCAGTAAATATATTTGCCCTATCAATAGTTTATAGGTCAAGAAGAATTGATTTCTTAGCAGTAGCATCTCATCTTTCAGCTCAGTTATTCAAGACAGAAAATACACCTTCAGCTGATACAGGTTTGTTGGGCATCTTTAATTTAAAAACAAAGCAGCTGAGTTTTTAAAACAAAATCAGTTCCTGAATAGGGTAAACTAACAGAACAAGTACATTTGATAAGTTCAACACACAAATACAGAAGAGGAATGGATATTCTAAAGATAATGGTTGTTAGGAAATGAAATAAACGTACTTATTCCAGCCCAGTGTTTCTAGATCTCTGACGAGACAGGAGTAGTATTCTGGTGGCCGTGGGATGTGCAGGTCCTGTGTGTTCTTTAAAGCAATTTCCTGTTAAAAAGAACATTAAAAACATCATTAAGAGAGGTTTCAATATTTTTGCATCTACTTTTCCATGTGATTTTCGCAATTCAATCAAAAATATTAAGCTTATGTAAAATTAACTGTACACTGCATTTGTTTTGTTATAGCCTCCAGCTAAAGCAGACAAAGAGGCTGTTTGGTAAATTACTTCAGATACTGGTAATGAAAACATCTGCAATTTAAAAAAAACAACCCACAGATGTTGACAGCATAGTCTTCAGATGCAAATATCAAATGTGCCTCTTTTTCAGCTAATAAATTTGAAATCAAGCATCTCAACTGAAAGAACATTTCAAAAGAAGGTTCTATTAAGCCCACAGCTGCCTCCTGGGCTCCACAGCCACAAAAGAAGATATATCTATGAAATACCCCATATTACACATATAAACTTTATGTAGCAATCAAAAAACCACAATCAATTTCTCAGTTTTAACATCATAGGATCTCAAAGCATAAGTTTTGGTGCAGACACTCATCAACTATGTTGCAATGTCTCAAAAAGAAGTTTTTATCACAAAGGTAATCCCAAGTTATTGAGGAAAATAAAACCAAATCGTGTCTCCTATTTGTGTTGTGCTGTTTGTCCTGCAACAGTGTTCTTGAGTTAAAATTCTGCTTGCAGGAGAAATAAATTAATGAAATTTGGAATAAAATTATTCATAATTTAAAATAAAATAAATGTAAATAAAAATGTAATTTATCATAAGCCAAGTTTAACAATCATTTCTGCCCAGTTCTCCCACACTGTGCTTTCACTGTCTGCACTGGGGATCACTATTTTGCTACTTTCAATGAGTTATTGTTTCACTGCATTCTCATTTTCTGAGTCCTTGTGTATCCAGGCAAATAGATGGGAATAACTATTGTGAAATATTCCAAAACATTCTTCCTCAGTCCTACTCCAAGCACAGCAGAGCAGCAGTACCAAGAGGTACTTCTGTGGTTGTTTTGAAGAATACTTTCTGTGTCTCATCCCCAAAGTTAAGCAGGTTGGATGAAGAATTCTTGACCAAGAATTTTATTAACAGACCAGCACTGGCTGTTTCATGTTGTTAACTAAGGATTTTGCTACTCTTCAATCCCAGACCTGGGAAGCTTTTTAAAAAAAGAATCAACAGCAGGCTCTGAACAATAAAAAAAAGCTCTCTGCATTTTTTGGTCAAGTTGCCCCAGAGGTGAAAGCACCTTCAGCAATCCACTGGCTTATATAACCCTCTGTAGGATTACAAGCCTGCTTTACCAGCTGATAATACCAAGAAAATCACTGTAAAGAGGTTGGCTCTATACTGAGATTCCTTGCCAGGATTTCAACTTTTCTGTAAGACTCCAATTTCCCAAGAATACAGTCATTTAAAATACTAAATGATATTTATACAAATATTACATGAACAGCGTACATACAAAATCAACTCTTAAAAAAGTCATAAATCTATTGACCAACAACCCCAAGTGAAACCTCAAGCTCTTAGAACATCCCATCTCACACCTTTCTGTCACTTACCAAAACAGTTTTCAGCTCCACCATAAAGCTGACAAGGTCTGGGCAGCTCTGGAGCCTCTGGAGGAAATACAGCATTAGTTAATTTTTTTCAGCTCATAACTGAAGTGGTTCAGTCCAATTGTTTCTCCAGTATTGTCAAAGCAAACATCAAAAAGACCAACCATACACCACATGTTTAAATATTTCAGTTACAGAAGAGAACTGTCAGAGCACAGGAAACTTCACTAGAAAGGAACCCTCCCCTTTGACACCACATTTATTTAGTTTATAAGGACCGTGTCCATGAGATACAGAGTCTCAACCAGCACATGTGGCAAAGGTGCCTTCTCAGACACAAAATATTCTCACTGACTGAAGGGCTGTTGCATTCTCACTCCAAAGCTTCTTGGGGATAAGGAGGTTTATTTTAGATCCCTTGACTGTTTCCAACACAGAATGAATTAGGCCTATCAATAACTAATAATGTGAATTCTCTTCTTTGCATTATGAACAACTTGGAAAAAATATATAAAATAGATAAAAACTGTTTCTAGTCAAGAGATTACAGAAAAATTCCAGTAAAATGTCAGCATTCATTTATTAAAAACTGTTCTAGCTCAATCTTCCAACAAAGAACATAGCTTGGATAAAAATAAATATTACTAAATTCTATGCATGTCTCTTTAGATCTACCTGTAAATCCTCAGGCACTTGAAAATAAATCTTGGCTACACAATGAAAGGAGGGTTCTTTAACACTTTTAGAATAGGTGTATGAGCATAACCTCTTCAAAATTATTATAAAGGTGCTTTGAAGAATGTATATTTGAAAGAGATGGTTTAAAACTTGTATACCTGCTTTAAAATATGCCGATATCCATGCAGGACCTTCTTTAGACTCCAGCTGCACTCTACCCTACACAAACAGGATTGTGTATACATTTTAAATTCACAGTGCATGATTTTTAGAAGAGCAGAAAGCCTGCTACACACAACAGCACAACAGTTTTCTTCAGAAAAAAAAACCAAAACCAAAAGAAGTAAACAATACTTCAAAACTGCTTCGAGTTTCTTGTTCAAAGTTCCTTAAAACTTCCAAATGTCACTCTCCCAAAGCTCATTAAAAATTAAGCATTTACCTGCAAAAGCCTGTTCTTTCCTGAAGACAACAACATAATTCTTGCAAGCTACTGTGACTTCATAAAATATACTAATATTTAGAAGTGATAAGCCGAAAATGTCAAAGTTACCTATAATGCAGTTTTAATTACCCACCCTAGACTGTAATAAAGCCAGGGAATGCCACATCTGCTCACAGTTCAGAGGGAGCTGGCCTAGGCAGAAGTATGGAATACAAAGCTAAAGGCTAACCCATGGATGTGGATTAGCCCCTTCCACCCCATGTCCCACATATTGCTGTGCTAGACACAGGAATAAGAGCAGAGCTTTTAAAGAAAAGTTGGGTCATGTAAATCAACACACAAAACCAGGAAAGACAAAATTAAGTTAAAAAGGTCTGCTAACCATCAAGTAAATAATGCCTTAAAAATACAGTCTGGCAGTGAGTTTTCTGTTTCCCAAATTGTGACACATACATAATTTATGTGAACACTTTTTCCAAGTACAGTACCTTGCTTCATACATATATACATATAAAACCAATTAAATTCAACAGGTTTTAAAATTAATTTGCAACAAAATGTTCTGATATAGGCAATGTTTATTGTCAGCATTTAGTAACACTGAGCCATGCAATTTTGTTGCAAAGCTGAGTTGAAACCAGTCAGAATTAATTAATAACACTAACATTGAAAGAAAGAATGGTTCAAATACATGTCCATCATTGCTTTTATCAAAATAAACTTTGGTACATCACACTAAAAATTGCTTTAACAAAACTTTCTCACCTTGCATTTTTCATTTGAAAATCCTCTGGTAACAGTATCCTAAGGTGGAAGTCTCTACCCTTGAAAAGAAATGTTTAGTTAATAGGAAAGTCAGCAAAGAAAAATATTAGATGCTTGTGGGAAGTGTTCCCCATCAGATCAGCTACTAAGAAAGAAACTTTGCCATCTGATTTTCATGAAATTTATTCAGAATTTCTTTATTTAGAGAGAAAAAGCAGCATGAATGACAGGTACAAATAATGCTGATTTTAATTCTGAAGCTGAAATACTCTTGATGTTTAATTCACAATTCTCAGGGAAAACTCTTCTGTACATCACATTTCATAAAGCAACAATAACACCTTTCAGAAGAAAAATAAACATTACCCAAACTGGGACAAAACCAAGAAACATAATTTAATCCAAGTCATGCTGCAGTACATGAAAATCTGTCTTCAACTCAACTAAAAGACAAAACAAACTCATATCATCAAAGCACTACACGAAAAAGAAACTTGGGCACTGATCCACAGCACATTTGAGCAAGGCTTTAGAAACTAAACAAAAAGAGTCCTAAGTACATAAACATAATTCTTTTTCCCTCTCAGTGCAATCCATACGGGGCAGCTCCTAAATGCCTTCTACTTGTACTTTCAGTCCCTCTTGAGATCCTCCTTCTACTTTCTTATGGGATGACCATAATAAAACTGAAATAAAGAAGGTTTGTGAGTATATTTAGCTCACCTCTGAAGCAAAGAGGGCAGATAACTCATCTCAAAACTTAAATTCCAGGTCCTGTTTCAGCTCTGCACACTTTGAAGTATGGAGTGCTGGGTCCCCAGCACAAGGAAGATTTGGGCATACTGGGGGTAGTCCAGTGAGGAGCTATGAACATGATTTAGAGCTTGAAGCACCTCCCATACCAGGAGAGCCTGAGGGAGCTGGGACTGGTCATTCTGGAGAAAACAAGGCTCAGGGAAGAATCTTGCCAGTGTGTACAAATACCTGATGGAAGACTAAAGAAAGTATAGCCAGATCTGAGTGACATGCATTGGCAGGATGAGGGGCGATGGGTACAACCTGAAATACAGTAAATTTCACCTAAATGCAATGAAAAAACCCTAATTGTGAGGGGGGGGCCAAAGACTATACCAGGCTATCCAAGAGGTTGTGTGTAGTCTCCATGCCTGGAGACATTCACAACCTGATTGCAAACGGCCTTGAGCTCCAGCTGATCCTGGCAGAGAACTACAGAGGTTCCTTTAAACCTCAGTTTTTCTGTGATGTTCATGAGAAAAAACAAAGTCCCTTTTTCAGAGCCGAATAGACCCCACTCACCAGCACCACCAGTTGCTTCCAAAGCTGATGTTGACTGTAAGCCTCACTTAAGAATATAACCTCAGACTTTATGGCCTTAGCACCCATCAAAAAACCACCTCTGAGAACAGATGCCAACACCTGTGTCTCACCCTCCCCAGTGACTCCGGGATGAACTGTAACACACAGAGCACTTCCAAAGCTGCAGCTGCTAGAGTAATGCAACCACAAACACACCCTCGCACGTGTCTTGTGAAACTTGGATACGAGAGTCACCCAAAACCCTTCTGGATTTTGACCGTAAAGCCACAATTCAGACAAGGCAAGTGCGACACACCCCGTGTCATTTGCCTTCTGCCTGTTTTCAGAGGAGCGAAGTCGCACGTGTTCCTCAGTCAAGGCACCCCTGTCGGGAGCTCTGTGTGTGTGACATTGTGGCGACCCGAGCTGAGGGGTGCCGGCGGAGCCTGCGATGGGGTCAGGGCTGTGCTGGGAGCGCCGCTCTGCCCGGCCTGCACACCGCGAAGGGCCGTGCCCCACAGCCCCTGGGGCAGCACAGCAAACCCGCCCGGGAGGCCACAGGGGGGCCATGCCCGGGGCAAACCCGCGGGACGGCGCCGGGTCAAGCCATTTCCAGACACACATTCCCGGCGGCTCGGCCGGGAAGCGCTTCCCCCTCACACAGGGCAGGGAGGGAAGCGCTTCCCCCTCACACGGGGCAGGGAGGGAAGCGCTTCCCCCTCAGGGCTGGTAGGAAGGGAAGCGCTTCCCCCTCAGACCGGGCAGGGAGGGAAGCGCTTCCCCCTCAGAGCCAGCAGGGCTGGAAACGCTTCCCCCTCAGGGCTGGTAGGAAGGGAAGCGCTTCCCCCTCACACCCCTCAGGAAGTGAAGCGCTTCCCTTCCTGCTGCCTCTGAGGGGGAAGCGCTTCCAGCCCTGCCCGGGGTGAGAGGGAAGCGCGTCCCTCTCAGGGTGGGCAGACCGGGCAGCGCTTCCCCCTCAGGGCGGGCACCCGGGCAGCGCCCCCGCCCCACGGCCCTCCTGACGGGCGGCCCCGGCGGAGCACCCCGGCCTCGGTACCTGCGCGGAGACGAAGCCCTCGTAGGCGGTGCCGCGGCCGTCCTGCGGCAGCAGCAGCGGGAAGAGCCGCGACAGGGCCCGCGCCCCCGCCATCTTCGCGCCCTTACAGCGCCCCGCCCCGCCCCGCCCGCGGCCGGCGCATGCGCGGGGGGGGTGGGGGGTGTGAGGCGGGAACAGCCTGAGGGGAGGTGAGCGGCGGGGAGAGCACGTGAGGGGAGAGGGTACACCTGAGGGGGGGAGAGTACCTGAGGGTGGAGTACCTGAGGGGATAGAGTACCTGAAGGGAGAGAGCACCTGAGGGGAGAGCACCTAAAAGAACTGCAGAGTACCTGAGGGGGAAGAGCACCTAAAAGGACCGCACCTCAGAGAAGTGCACCTGAGGGGAGGAGCGCGCTACTAAAAGGACCGCACCTGAGGGGAGCGCGCCTGAGGCGGGGGGAAGAGCGCCTTAAAGGAGCGCACCTGAGGGGAGAGAGCGCACCTGAGGGAAGGAGCACACCTGAGAGAAGCGCACCTGAGGGAAGGAGCACACCTGAGAGAAGCGCACCTGAGGGAGGGAGCTCACCTGAGGGAGGAGCGCACCTGAGGGGGGAGAGCACCTGAGGGAGGGAGCTCACCTGAGGGAGGAGCGCACCTGAGGGGAGGAGCGCACCTGAGAGAAGCGCACCTGAGCGGGTCCCCTCCCTCCTCACCCCCCGGCTCCCACAGAACGCCGAGGAGCAGCCCCGGCTTCTCCTCCCCCAGCGAGGAGGGGCTGCCGCTGCTTGGGAAGAAAAGCGGCTCTTCGGAGCGCTGAGGAGGAGCGCGGCTTCCCCGAGCAGGGCCGGAGTTCAGCACATCCTCAGGGGACGAGCGCCCTGCACTAAGTAAGGAGTAACCTTTAAGTAAGGGTAACTATTAGGCAAGGCTCGTAGCAGTCAGCTGGCTGTGCCACATAAGGCAAGGGGTTACTTCTGGCTTGATTTATGTGTTCTTTTTTTAGGAATCATACAGTTTCCCTGCCACAGAATGCCGAGGGTTATAAAAACTCTCCTGCCCTCTCACAGTGCATTGGAATAAGAACCTCCCTCTCTTCTCTGGGTGGGTTCTACCAGGACCTGACAGGCACTGCCTTTGGAGAAGCCTGAGGAGAGAAACTTAAACTTCGTGATTTCTTGTATATTTTTCAGGAAGCTTTACAACTTGGCATATGAACAAGGCTGAGCAACCCTCAAGACCTGCTAAGAGTGAATTTTTGCCTAAATAGACATGTTTGAGAAAGAAAGCACAGCTTTCTGCCCAATTAAGACAGATTTGAGAGAAAACACAGTTTTACAAAGGGATAAGTGACTTAGCAAAGAAAACAACAAAAAAGTTTACATCTGCTGCTAAGTCTTGTTCCATTAGTTTGGGAGATCTGTACACAGGGATTGCATGGAAATAGAAGGGTCAAAAGAGGTTGATATTGCTGTTGTGGCTACTAGAAATTTAGGGGATGAACACGAAGCCTTGTTTGCTCATTTGAGCTGGATGTTAAAATCCCTTGTGCTCTGTGTTCTTCTAACCTGCTAAAGTTCCTCTGTCCTGTATCCAAGTTCTGCCAATGATTTGCCCAAGCATCAGGCACACAATACACTTAGGAGGGTCAAAAGGTAGTTGAAAAGGTCCCAGCTTTAAATTTTCCATGTAAAGTCATCACAGTAAGATTTCCAGGAATATGTGCTAATAAACACACATGCTCAGCATTGATTAACTTATTTCTTTAACATCTTGGAAGAGTCACTGGTGATTTCCAGACTTCCACGAAATAAGGGGTGTACCCACAAAGATATGTTGTAGCAGGTCAGTTCTCTGCAAGAATGTTGCTCCAGAAAAACCTCCACAATGCAAGACTGTTACCAGTTCAAAGAAACATTTTCTAAAGATAGGCACAAAGAGGTTTTAAATACCATTGTATTCAGCTCCTATGCCCACAGTTTGCTCCCCTGAAGATGTTCATGTGCCTTTCACTACCCAACATGGCTCATCATGAGCAGTTATTCCAATGCTTCATAGTAAATTGCATCCTTCATGTCATGTATTACTTTAATTCTGGCCAAAACATTTCTTCTCTTGAGCTGTTTTCTTGCTGTATGCATCACACTAGAAATTACCTTATTTAATTGTGAGATATCTCTGTAGTTTAACAGGTACATTGATGATTTCTTAATTGCATCAAATGCAATGCTGAAGAGAGGTTTTGTTTGGTTTTTTTTTCTTCTTCTTCTTTTGGGCATGTTTATCTTAGTCTCTGACATTAAGAACATGTCAGGTCACTTTAGCCAAGTGCAATTATGGAGTAATGTATCTAAATAAAAATACTGTAGTATCAGAATCATAAAATATTTTAGTACTGGGGCCCAGAAAACAATCATTATCCTACACTGTATATGCTGCTCACTTTTAAACCTTGTATAAAAATGCAGTTATTTGAAACATCGTGTTACTTTGCTCAGGCACACAGACTTCAGCATTTTTAAGGCAGGAGAGTAACAAAACAAAAGCAAGAGAGAGATTGGACGGGTCTGCTTCTCAAGGGAAAGCAGCACTCATCTGATCTTTGAGCCACAGCCCACATTCACCAATTTAATTACAATTACTGTTTGCCAGAAGAATTGTAATGGAGTATGTTATTAATTATTTGTCCATTCAAATATCACATTCAACTAGTTAAGTCATCAATAAAACCATGACTTGAGTGGCAAAACAAACAGTATGCAGAGCAAACACTTGGAAGCATCAATTTCTAGGCTAGATTTTGTTAGTAAAGTAATCCCACAAACATCCAGACAGCAAGTACATTCACTGAAGAGACAATTCACATGGAACCACACTGAAATAATGTGTATTTTTTTAAGAGCTGGGTTTCTTTATTTATTTAAGGATATTATGAAAGGCAAGAAAATAACAGTGCATTGTTCTCCAGCATTTAGTGTCTCCAACATAAACCAATCAATTTAAAGCCATGCAAAATGGCTAATACTGTTATTGCTGTCCTTTTTCATAACTCAGTGTTGTTTTATTCATCTCACCCCTAAGAAATGACCTTTTCTGTGCATATCCCCACCTTTTTTCACAAATCCCCTGAGTGACAGAATCTCATCCTAATCCCATTTCCATTTAGATGTTACAGAAAAGCACTGTAGACCTTAGAGGGAATAAGTAATCATAATGGAAAGATAATAATATGTTTATGAAATCTGGATTTTATAATAGCAAATTGAAAAATTATGATAGTATTTCAAGCCACTGAAGGTCAATGTTACTAAGAGCAAAAAGCCATTGATCAAGTGTTTTTAAACTTTCCTACTTTATTTTTTAATACAAAACATCTCTATTTCAGAGAACATCATCTCTCTTCTGAGGTGATTCCTCATCTACCTAGTGATCACAAAATCTAGTCTTAAAAGCAGTAGTTGTTTGTAAGCAAAAATATACTCAATATTTTTCTACAGACCTAAAAACACAGAACTCCTTCACAGGCCTCTACAAAATCCACCACAGACCACAGTTTAAGAACTCCAGCCCTTAGTAATTCTTAAAAGCATATGTAAGAATTTCTAACTAAATATATCAAAATACTACTTTGAATATTATACAATTGTACCTTTTTTACTAAAGGTAAATTTGCTTTCCTGTGCCTAAAGGCAGCACCAAAGCTGTACATGTAGAAAACCACTCAAATTTAACTGAGGTCTTTGAAAAAACCCAACCAAACAAAAACAAACAAGCACTTAAGCCTTGTCCCCATCTAATTAAGAAGTTTCCCCCCTTGAGCCACAGTTTTCCACTGTTTTAAAGTCCAGCTCAGACACACCAACAGCCATTGGGACTACATGGAGTTCTCTGTGACTAAACCAGTAGTTGTGACCTGGGAAAGGTTTTGTTGTACTACTGCTCCCCCTGAAAGGCTCCAGCCTTTTCTCTCTTATTCCAGCTCCAGTTCCCAATCAATCCCCTTGTACAACAGGACAGTTTGTTCACTGACCAAAAACTAATTGGAGTTTTTTGATGAATTAATTTCAGGCTGGCCTGGCTTGCTAAAGGTGTCACACAAGCACTAGAGCTGAAAGGAAGAAAGCATCAGGAGCCAAAGCACCCCTTCTGGAAACAAGGAGATGTTAGATCAGATGCTGGAAGAGCACACAGGTGAGAACCACCACCCTCCCAGGCCAGAGTTTTCATGTGTACTGCTTCCTTTGTTTATCCAAGAAATTTTTGCTACAAAATACTTCTTGATGAGGTTCCATGGAGACCTCACAGCAGCCTTGCTCTGTCTGAAGGGGCCCTACAAGGAAGCTGGAGAGGGACCCTTCATCAGGAGGTGCAGTGACAGGAAAAGGGGGAATGGCTTCCAACTGAGACAGAGTAGGTTTAAATTAGATCTTGGGAAGGAGTTCTTCTCTGTGAAGGTGAAGGTGGGCAGGCCCTAGCACAGGTTGGGCAGAGAAGCTGTGGCTGCCCCAACCCTGGAAGTGTCCAAGGCAAGGCTGGACAGGGTGTGGAGCAACCTGGGCTAGTAGAAGGTGTCCCTGCCCGTGGCAGGGGGTGGGACTGGGTGGTCTTTAAGGCCCCTTCCAACCCAAACCATTCTGTGATTATATTTGCATAGAGTTGTCTCACACTGTACTTTTATTTCTGGCTATTTTAAAGCCATTTTGCATCATTAAGCATTCACAAACTCCAACTCTGGACAAGTCCATCATAACACCTCAGTACAAAGCAGTGTAGCTGTTCACAAAAGTGTCTGAGGCAGCAAGTGCCTCTGTTCTAATGAGTTTGAATGCAGTTCTAATGAGTTTTATTCTCCTGTATTTAACAAGTTTAATATTAGAAAACATGCAGGTACCCAAACCAAGAACACCAACTGATCTATTAACAGCATAAAATGATTAAGTAAGCATTGGCTATTTTAAAGTGTCTTGGGGCCAGAGGGCTCTCAAAGCTCAAGTTCATCTTTGTATATACAGGCAAAATCTTGGCACTCTTTTTGGCAGATGACCCAGGGAAATGACTGATGTGTGAGCATTAATGCATTCACATAAATTAACTCTGCACATAAAACCCACAGCCTTTAAGCCCAATTACATCTTCCCCAATTGTACAAATACTCCCTTTGCAGCCAGTGGCAACTCAAGAAGACGAGGCCAATCCATATGTTATATTGATTCTAAAGGCACAAGAGTCTGCAGTTAATCCCTTTCAAACCTTGCAGAGCACAAGCTCTTGGAGATCTTCCAAGTGGCCAGATGAAAGTTGCCTTTCAGAACCAGGGAATGGATGTTGTTAGAGATTCCAAAACATGCTGGGCCAAAATCTGGCCTTGCTTCTACCAGTGTAAAGTGGGACTATTTCAGGAGAGATGTGTATATGTACACCAATATAAAACTGATCATTGCCTTGCAATAAAGTATATAGTGCTAATGTGTTTGCCTGTTATTTCCCAAGAAAATCAAAGCAAAGATCAACAAATGAAAATGCCTTTTCCAACTAGAGATTTGGTAACCCCTAAAACATTTGTCAGACACTTGATAACAGCTTTGAGGATCTTTTGTGCTGCTAATAGGTTTTACCTTGAGATAATTTAGATACCAGAGTGATGATCGACAGTGTAAATCTCAGGTAGGTAAAAAATTAAGCACTATTTTCAAGGTTTCTTCACCATAATTTAGAAACTTATATGATAAAACCAAATTGTGAAGTGAAACAAAATATGTTTGTTTACAAGTTCTGCAGTGAAATAAGCACGCAAAACAAGAAGGACCTCACTTTGCATTTTTAAATAATAAACTTACTCCCTATTCCCAGCTTGTTGGCAAGTGTATACTCACAGCAAGCACTACTTTCTAGAACACTAAGGTCAGGATTTTTAGAACACCAAGATCAGAAAGGTGAGTCCTTGCTACCCAGTCCATTAAGAATATCTTTAACTGCTTTTAACTCTTGAACCACTTTAAAGAGTTGCCTCAAAACTCACACAAAAAAACAGCCATTATCCACAAGTAGCCTTTGATAAATTGGGGCAAATCCATTCTTTGTCTTAGAAACAAAGATGATGAAATGTTAAATTTAGACAGAACAATAAGTATTATGTTTTCAGTGGCTTAAAAAATCACTTTATATGCACCTTCTGAAGTTACTCTTTGTCTAGATTAGTCTTCAAGCTGGAAGATGCAACTCCAGTGATTTTACATTAAGCAAAGAGTTTACATTATAAAGTTAAATGTAGTAAAGTACTATGACTGTTTAAAGTAAATGCCTAAGAGGAGCACAGACTATAAGAGCAGAGAATAGTGTGCAGAAATTAGAAAGAAGAGAGAAAAATACATAATGTATGATGTAAAAAAAGAAACAGATAACGAAAATTAAAAGGATTTTACTAGAGGAAAACAATTTCATTTTATTGTAAAGCTCTAAATGAATAAAATAAAGTCTTTGAATGTGAAGATGATTAAAAAGACAAAATCATTAGCTAAAGATATTTACAAGTTTAGACTTTCATTTTGATTGTAATTTTAATTAGCTGGACACTAGGGGGGATGAAAATGAAAGCCTACATCATCTACTTACTCTTTAAATTGCATTCCACCTTAATTTTCTGCTCTTCAGTTCTTAATTTTCTCTATTTTTGTTCTAACTAATCCGGTTATCAGAATAAAGTGATTTTCTCTCAGCCAGGTTTAACATTCAGTATTTGAGTCTGTGAACCAAAAGTTCATCCCACTGCTTCAATTTTTATTCTTTCAATAGCAGAAACTCTCCAGGAAACTTTTCCAGTCTTTTGTCTGTACAGCAGGGTGCTTTATGTACACACGACGGTTATGTAGCTAACAACAAAGGATTCTATTTTAAAAATAATTATGTTCCATTTACACAGTTTCCCATGAAATTTACTCATAAAATGCAGGATGCACCGAAAGATTAAATGCCATATTCCTGTTCATTAAGACCATTTTTCTAAATGTGACTGAGTTATTTGCCTTTTTGTCTGGAAGGAACCACACGCCCAAGCAGCAGTTAGAGACAGTTTATTCTTAAACAAAAGAACTAATTCCATCTAGGCTGTCTAACTCCCACATTTGTACCCCCACATCAAACCAGGGACAAACAGACCCCCCTCTCATGAAGGGCTGCACTGGCTGGCAGTGCTGAGGACACTGCTGACCCAGCTCTTCCCTTTGTGCCAAAGCCCTTCTTCAGAACGCAGCAGATCTTCCTGCTTCTAGCAAAGCTATCCAGGTTGACTTCAATACTTGAGGAAGGCAATTTAAACAGAGTGCATTGCCTTTTCCAGAAAACCTCTGGAAGCAGAAATCCAGAGCTGAGGTGCCTGCAGCAGCTGCATGAGCAAGGTAGTCCAGTCACTGTGTGAGGATCTCATCACCCCATATCTGTTCAAAGATACTTCGGTTCCTGCCTTGCCCTGAAAGTAATCTGTTATCAACCAGCTTGGGACTCTTCTGCAAGCTGACTTGTTGGCCCATCTAGGTGAGCCATGGAAAGCATGTAACAGGATCATCAACACATCAGGGCTTTTCTCTGCACTGCACGTGGAAGATGTTTTGTAAAAAGGAGTAAAAGCCTGGATCTGGGCCCTTACCCAGGTTAGCTGGTTTGGGCTGAAAGTATCTGCACTGCAGCTGATGTTTTCTCTTAAAGGTCAGCAGGAGAGTTAATGTCTCAGTAAGGCCTTGCTCCTTTCCAAAAAAATTCTTTTAGGAGAAATTCAGTCCTAAGACATGTCTTATATATCATTGTTAGATTGGCTAGACAAAAAGCAACAAGCATAGTTTGATCTTGACAAGATAATTTTCTTTGTTTAAAGCAATACATTCACAGACCTTGCCCTGTCTTCTTCTAAAGAACATAGAAAAGATTCGCTCAAGGTCTTTTTCTAAGGGTTTCCACTGAGTGTATAAACAATCTTCAACAAAGCCTACAAACACCTCTCTGTACCTGAGAGTTCTTGTTTTAGTGGCATTTTAGTTCAGATCAGCGTTGTGCCTTTGAAGCGAATCTCTGATTGTCCTGATTCACATCATGATGCTGTACTGAAGCACATGAACCAAATTCCTTTTGGATTAGACTGAAGTGGAAAATGCTGAAATGCATCTAATGCACTCCAGCTGCAAACGGCCATGCAGTCAATTGAACCCAACTATAGCTTATTTTAAATGGAAAGAAGACAAATGTGACATGAACATCACACCCTCATCAATACACACTTTACTTTAAATTCACACTCTTCCTGGTCTATAAACATCTCTAATGCAGATGCAAGTTTAAGGATAATCTCCTTCAAATTCAGCACTTGGCTATTTCCAGTTTTACTTCCGTCTCTTTCATGGAATTCCATGTCCATCATCTACTCACTCTCTCCCAACACCTTCTAATAGGTTCAGAACTCTGTCAAGATACAGTTGCCTGTTCCCTGGGCAGAACAGGCAATTGCCAATGTTTTATTTAAAACTAAAGGTCCAATTACAGGACCAATTTATGATCTCAGCCGAGCCAATATAAATCTGATCTAATTCATTGACTTTAACCTGACTGCAGTAGCTTTATTCCAGATTTGCTCATGTGTAATGAAATTGAGCTCAGACAATGGCTCCAATTATTACTTTTTTAAAGAATTAACTAGTAATGTAAGTTGCAATACAGAATCCTTCCGCCTTTGAAACAAGGCTTCATAATTATCACTTGTGGGTCAAAAGGGTGTATTCAGTCCAACAGTGCTTTAAAGATTTTACTTAAGAAATTGAGAGGTGGGCTTGTCAAGATAGGAAGATTTCAGCAACACCACAGGAAAATAAGGACAAAAATTTTGATTGTTTTTTTCCCCTCTTTTCTTACTTCATTCCTTTATTCTTATAGGAACTTAGTAGTTTTCTGTGTTTGGGTTAGGGATTGTTGTTTTTAAACATATAGGAAGAAAATATCATCTAATTTTTTGGCCATTCTGCAGAATGTGGTTAAAAAACCCCAAGCAGGCACACGTGGCTTCCACAGTGCAGACAGCTATGTTTTCAGAGAGTCCAGGGGGAATAAAAAGAAAAGCCATAAGCAAAAAACAAAGAATCCCCAAATTTTAAAGACTTGGCCAAAGAAAAACTAGGGCAGTGATTCTGTTTTGGGCTTTCACAGTCAGTCCCCTGGTTTCTCTGATAACTTCTTATGAATTCAGAAGAAAAAAAGATATATTTCCATCAGTAGCTTCCTTATGTTAAATAATCCAGTTAACATGACAATTAATCCCCCCAAATTCAAGAAAAATGTTTAAGCAAAAATGTACCATAAATACTTATTTCAGAGCTGACCAGATCAGGTATGGGTTTAAGTAGGGGCTATCCTCAGAGAAACTTTGATCTGAAATTCATAGGTATCTCACCTTAGTGCAAGGATTTTTATTTTAACCAAATTAACTAAAAAAAAAGTTAAGTAAGAAAATGCTCTACCCAGTTCTGCTGCTGCAAAATAGCCACAGGTAGTTGATTTTCAGAGTCTACAAGGGAACAGAGGAAGCAACTGCCAACAGCAGGAGCAAAGCACAAAGGGACTGAACACAGAGTTAAACCAGGATTCAGCTGTTTACACTCAAATGGCACTACATACAACCCATGAGGCTGTATGTATTAGAGGCACATAATAAAGGTGTGTCTCAGTTAGGGCTAAAAGTGAAATTCTTGACACTGTCAAAATTCTCTGCCTGGGACTCAGAACACAACATAACCTGGCACAGCTCTAACACCTTCTGAGCTCATTCTGGCCCTGGGTTTAAGTCTATGCTTGAAATTAGTTTCAGGTACGGTAATCACAGAAAGAGAACATGTGCAGGGACATAACTTTTGAAAGAAACAACAAAACTGAAACAGGTTTAGAGAATTATCCATCAAATGACACTGTTAAGAATGGCTATTAAATTGTTGATGAAAGGATGTAAGATGATGAGTCAGGGACACTAAAAGACCAGACGTTTGGGTTCTACAAGATATTACTGTGAGTACTAAGAATTTCACTTTATAACCCAATGTGATTAAACAGCATACTGCTGAAAATGCAGATGTTATACTGCTACAGTAAAAAAAAAAGGCATTTTTTAAAGATGTTTCTAATTAAATCATGAAAGACCACAAAGAAAATGGGGGGCGGGGGGGCTTTGCTCAGAGTGCAGTCATACAGAAGGACTAGGCTTTGGGGCTGATCTTTGAAGTTTCCTTCTTCAAACTATATGGGGCCTTGAAGCTATTGAAAGCTTGAAAGATTTTTCTGGTGAAACTGTGTAATGTTATAGTGCTGTTGTACTACTCAGTCATCTGTGTGAGCTGTCTGTAAGGAAGGATTATTTTTAAGGAAAGCCTGTTTTCAGGCTGACCTTGGATTGGTATTCCTCAGGCAGCTGAAGAGAAGGCAGCATTCACAGCAGTGAGGATCCCTGCCAGGAATGCAACATTCAGATCTGGGTTAAACATGTTTTCAAGTGGCAGTGATAGATAGAACAACTACAGCAACTCACCAATTTTTGAAAACAGAAGTGTTAATATAAAATAAAGTTTCAGCCAGGGCAGCGGGATTTATCAAAACAACCATTTGTATCGGGGATGTTTTTTATTTTAAGATAATCCCGAATTCTTGGGCATCAGACAAGAAACTTTCTGAACTAAAACAAGTTTGAGCATTCTGTTCCCTTAGTGTTTAGTACTTCTGTGTCTGAGCAGGGGGTGGCTGTTAGTTTTGCTGCATGTATTTGCCACTGATAGTTCACAAAAATTGCAAACTATTGCATGTTGCCTTTATTTCTAACATCACAATTTCTGAATTCCTTACTTCTGGCTGTTTAGAGGTCACAAGTGTTATGCAGTCTTTCCTCATATCTCTTCATCCTCATGGGATTATTTCTCTTTGGAACTTAATTTAATTGCCTAGCCTAGAATTTTGTGTTTATTGAGAGAAAAGGGTTTTTCTACTGAGATGCATTTCAGTTATTTTTCCAGAATTTGCTATTTCATTTGGAAATATTGCAGTTATGAATGCAAATATTCACTGTTTTTGTAGTATCCAAATTACTTAATAGAATAATCTTGTAAAATGTATAGCAAGGCATTCACCCTCCAAACAATTACATGGAACACAAAATTTATCAGATTTTTTAAATGTTTTACAAAAATATTTATTTTATACTTATCTAGACTGCATTTGTTTTAAATGTTATTGTAATAATTTTTTCTAGAGTTACCATTTTTCATTAAGAGAAAAAGATCAGCAATCATTCTTACAAACCTTTTCTAGATTTTTTTATAAATTACATTTTTATAGAAAAATAAAGACACCTGAAAAGGGTATTGTCTTTCTCACAATACTTATAAGTTTCCCTTAAAAAAACCCTGAATTAAATTATTTTGGTCCCGCCTATTGAATGCTCCATGAGTAGAATACTCACATCTTAAATATTCTGCACTGTCACCTATATGTTCAAAATATCATTTAATGGCCTTCCTCTACTTCTAGTTCAAAAGGGAAATGTTCCTATTCCAATAAATTTTTGGGGTAGATAAATGTTTATTTGACTTTTTTTTTCTAACTCTCCAGCAATTTCTGCTCGCAATGAAATCTGCAATAGACCTTGAAACCCTCTGGGCTTCTGACTTCTTCCAGGAAAATTTGGAAGTGCTTCAGCTGCTTCTGGGGTTGCAAAATTCCTTCCAGCGTGAGGAAGAGTGGTAAGTTCATGTGCTCTACTTTTGTCAAAATCCCACTTATTTATGACACTTCACAATTTGATCAAGTGGTGTTTAAACATTCTCCCCAAAACTGATGTCCTGCTCCCATTCCAAAGCACAGATCAAGGTCATGACTGCCTGTGCTGATACACCTCAAGAAAGTATTTCTGCCCTTTTCAAAGGCAGCCCAAAACCAAAACCCCAACCATTTAAACAGAAATTCGGTGGGAAAATTAAATGTGTTCAACACACATCATCCTAAAACCCCTGATATTTTAAATCTATGGTAAACTTCAAGAACATTTTTACTGTTCTCCCTACATTACCTTACTTGGATCATTTGTCTTTCAAAGGAGTAGTAAACCTTAATTTGCTTTAGCAGCTTTGAATGGATTTTTATTGTTTCTTACCACAGCCTTTCAACTCTAGTAATTTGAAAACTAAATATGAACTGCAAAACTCAATCAATCCTGCAGTATTCTTTTAATATCAATTTTTATATAATTAGCCCCCAAACTGTGTTCAATTACTGACAATTATTCTCATGCACTTTGAGGGACAACACTAATTTCACACTTAGCAGCATTTTAAAAGGAAGGTGATTCAAACACTATATAAAAAGTCCCTCTTTCTGTTCAGTCCCTCTGCTCCATGCAGCATTGGTGCAGGCTTTGGGAGGAAAACAGGACTCCACTGTGGTACAGTCCCAGAGCTGGGATTTTACAAACCCACACGTGTATGTGGGATTCTGTCTGGCAGTACTTTGTCTCATTATTCTTACAATACCAACCAGGTTTATTATAAGCTTGGCTGTGCTCCTTTTAAGCCAATAAAATTATGGGAAAATCCACAGAAATTGATGCACCATGTTAAGACTAATGATCAAAGTGATGTAATCGGAGTCTCTTACATCCAGATTTCTTTCTCTTAAGTAGTCCTACAGATAATAGAAACATTCCTCTCAGTACTGTTGCAAGGTGCCTTCCCTCAGGTTATAAAATCATGTTTGGTCACCTTCAGCACATTCCTGTAAGAATACAGGTGGAAGGGATTGGTGATGTCATTATGGTTCTATGGTAATGATATACAGCTCCTGTTCCAATGGGGTCACTGGAACTATCAGTCACTTTGTAGGGACAAATTATTTTTGTTATATCCATTTTGTTATTGGAGTCTCTGATGGATTTTGTGACAACTGGAAATTCTATTTATTTATGTGCATATTTAAAGGGTTGTCAGTGGAGCCCAGAGCATTGACTGGGTGCTCTTATTATAGAGTAGTAAATATCCAAATAAAGAAATAAATCAAATGACACCTTCCTCAAATGAGAGTTCCAAAATGGAGCTAACAAATATTGATAAGCAGCAGTCTTCAGGAGATCTTCTAAATTATCTAGTAAGTGCTGTGATGTTTAAGCAGAGGAGACAAGGAAACAGAAGAGTTATTGCCAAAACAGCATGCAGACACTTAACAACAAAAATAACAACCTTTTTCTGGTAAATGACAGCCAATCTTAGCTCTAGTGTATATCTCAATGATATGAAGGTAAGTTACATGGTAAATAAAGTTGTATGCGCTGCAAGTCACCAGGAAAAAGTCAAAACTTTATAAAACTGCAGGAGTCAACTACAGATCATGCCAGTGACTGCTTGGGTAACATGAGAGTGTAATAATAAAAGGAGGCCACAGATCATGCTCAGTCAGCAGCACTGGGCAAAAACAAGATGTAAAAAAGGGCGAAAAGGTGACTAAAGTGCAGTGGAGCCCCTGGAGGACAGAAGCAAGGGATGACTCCTGGGCTAGGTAGGACCTGTCTCTGGGGAAAAGGGGGAACTGTGCACGTATCAACCCCGGCTGGGAAAGGTGTCTCAAAATGCAAAAGAATCCAAAGCCCAGTGAGGGCTACACAATGTGTTTGTGCTGCCGTGGGAGGCTTTGGGTAATGATCCCACAGGTGACAGAAGCAGCCTCGGGAGCTTTGGCAGACTAAGGAGAGGTAAGATTTCCACAGCATTCCACTGTTTGTAAAGGTACAGAATTGAAACCAAGTAGCAATGCTCAGCAACCCACAACTTCCCAGCTGTACACATCCTCTCTAAAGTGAATAGTGTCTGTGAGAATTAGGGGCAAAAAGGGTTTATAACAAACACTGTAATGTTTCTGACGAGAATTTTTGCCATTTATCAGGTAAGTAATGTAGTTTTAAAATTGTTGCTCTAACCTAATGCAGTGATTTTTAGCATTGTGGCTCTAAACTGTTATGCAAATAATGTCATTTAAAACAAGTTAGCTAAATATCTTATGTATTTGCACAAGAGATCACTAAGGACATTTTGCATTGGATCACATAGCCTTGACAAACATTTTAAAGCTGAAAAACTGAAATAGGAAAACATAAAATTCTGGTTTCAAAAATTCAGCAAAAGACAAAAGGTCTGGTTAAAATAGTCGGGCACAGAATCTCCTAAAGAAGACTGAAGTTGTACTGTGAGCTCACCTGCTTTTGTTTACCTATTGCAGTGATCCTGGGATGTACCAAACAATCTGTACAGCAATACCCAGGCACAATATAGCGAGTTAATAATGGAGCTTCAGCCTTCACTGTGAATTCCCTTGCATTAGTTGGTATATTGCTGATACAGACAGGGTTTTGTGGCTTAATACGAGACAGCACATAGAGTGTCAGCTGGAAATCCATTTCGTAGTTGTGGAACAATATACAGAATATAATAAAGCCATTCCCACCTTCCTGCTCCTTTCTTGCAGTAGGAAGCCAACATTCAGAAACCCATAGCAAACAAACACCTGCTAAGCATAAATCACAAGCAGGAACACAGCACTGGACAAGTTCAGAGAGATAGGACGGGAGAAAAATCCATGAAAAATCTTAATAGTCATTAGGAAAACCTAACATTTATTTCACAAACTGACAGGTGGCCAGTGAATCAACTTCAGAACAACCATAAAGAGAGAGCTGGTTATTATGCCAGTAAAACTTAAACAGCAGAGCTTTTTAATAAGCCTCACTCTGTTAGGAGTACACTAAGGGAGCCCAAGCAGGAAAAAGCAATAATCACATCTAGCAATAACAAGAGGATCAACTAATATCCATCATAATTTCTCCCTGTTTTGCTTCTCCCCATTAGTATGACATATAGTAGAAGTAGAAGCAGCCTAACAAGATACTGAGCAGAACAGGTGCAGAAAGTAAAGCATCTTCCATTTAGAGAGTCAGCATTTTTCTTTGGAAAAACCTCTGTGTGCTGTGCAGGTTGGAGCCTGGGTTGCCCATTGCTTATACCCATTGTGTGATGTGTGCACTATTTTATCTCTTCCTGCAGAGTTTGGTTGTGACATACATAACACATGTGCCCATAAAGTTACCCAGAAAGGCACTGCAAAGGTTCAATATATGTCATGGCAAGCATATTTCTTTGTTAATTCCATAAAGACAGTCTGGAGAAGCCAAGTCTCCTACAATTTTTGTGTCTGCAGTGGGGAGAAACCAGCACATTGCGTGCTATCATTATCACAGAATTATGGGGTGCTGTGTGATACTTTTACTCTTGCCAGAGAATGATAGTGGAAATGGCACTGCCCCATTACTAATGCTTAATGTATGACCAATCAGGAGCTGGAAATCATATGACCAGTGGCAGCTTATGCCATCCCATCAGTTCGTAAATTGGATGCAGTTTGTCAGATGGACACAATATCCCTCCACTGTAGGTGGTCTCTGTTTCATTAGGTTTCAGATTGATGGTAGTGAACAATAATCCAAAAGTGTGCAATAGGTACATCAAGCTCATTTTTCATTAGCAGTGCTTCCCAGACGTATTGGGAGCAGGTACAAAACATAGATTTTGTTTGGCTTACTTTGATCCATGCAGGGACTATTGGGTATCTGACTTCGCTGCTGGAGGCTTATGGTTTCGGTTAGCAGAACCTGGTACAGCAACTGGATGAGGTGTTTTTGATATAATCTATTCATTTAGGTCTGATGCAGAAATAGTGGGAGGCAAAGCTGCTAATTTTTTTTGTTTTTTTTTTTAATGAAGTAATGAGCAACCAACAATTTATTTACATACAAAGCATGGAGTTACTAGGGCACCTTTCTAAACTACTGGTTAGATAGGAGAGTGGTAGTGATTTTTTTTTCTTTAGTTCCCAGGAGATTAACAGAAATATTGGTGCATTTTTTCTGCTTCTAAAAGAAATTAAAAGACTGAAAGGCTTTGCCAGGGTCACTGAAATGGCATACAGAACTGCTACTGGTGTATCTTATGCAGTTTTGACTTATGGGAATATGTTTTACTTCACAGTGAAATAAATTAAACTAGTATTCAGTGTTGCTCAAATACTGTGTAATTGAAAAGGCATTTTTAAAGCAGGGGACTTTGGATCCCTGCAAATAATATAATATTTATAAAACTGGCAGAAAACTGATATTAGGCTCTGTGGCAGATGAGTAAGAACCTCTATCATCAGGACTGATGGGGCACCACATGCTTTCACTATCTTTGATATAGTCTTCTTTTTAATTTTTACATTAAGAAAGTCCATCCACATTATTAGCAAGCTAAACATACTTATTTTAAAAATAAAATCAAAGCTCTAAGTAAAATATTATGGAGCAAAGATTACAGTTTAATGTCAAGATGAATGGATTTTATTATGTAGAGGTACATGTGCTGTTAATCATGTAACATCAAGCTATCCATGTAGTCAAGACAGGCAATATGGTTTACTCTTGGTGTGCATTTCTTATCTCAATTGTATGAGAAGTTTCCATCCACAATATTTCATTGTCTTGTTCTGAGCAATGTTCCTGCAGGTCCTGAAGATTTAAAGAAACCTCTCCATTTGCACAGCACGAACACGAGCCCTGCTCTGTGTGGGACTGAGGGAGGGGAAGGCCTGTGTGGGCATTTATTTGGCATGAATTCCTGTGGAATACATTGATGCAGGGCCTCACATCATGCCACTTTTTTTCAACAGCATCTCTTGCCATTGTTTAAGAATATCTTTTCACTTTCATGCTTTTCTGTAGGTATTTAACATAACTGGGCAACTTTTCTTCTGAAGTTCTAAAACATGTGTCCATTGCCCTGGTTTTCCAGCCTTGAGCATATCTCTTTAATAGATCACTTTCAAGATGATGATACATTGATATTCTGCTTTAATTAGTGTCATGAAAGAGAAAAAGCCCTTCAAATGTCAATGGCTTGCAAAAGTTGTTGGAGCATCTTCTTAAAGCAAATCTGAAGGCCTGGCCCTCACTTTTTTTCTTCCTTTCACATGATCCTATTAGAAGAGTTTTTTTGTAAACTGGTGTTATAAACGATTATTTTTAGTTAAGAGAAGCACCAGGAAAGATTAAAAAATGGATATAAAGACATTTTGGTTCTTGATCTTCTTTCTTCTCATCTCAACCTTTAGAAAGTCTTGCTGGAAGAACACAAGGAACAGCAGGAAGGTTTCTAACAGATCTTTGAGACCTCCTTGCAGTCAGATCCCAGGGGAGCTAGAACAGTATACCTCTGTGGTTCAAAAACTCTTTGGGCCAGAAAAAGGGGCCTTTATCTGCTGACATTTCAAACATATTCAATCAAATATTGATCTAGAAAATCAGCCACTTTTTGTCTAGCAAAGAAATTAAATTAGTGTTACCTACTGAAGATCTACAAATGGTTCTCCTGAAGATAATGATAATACCCTAGGCTGTTCCTAGGATCAAAAGTTTTTATGGACACCAAACTGATTTAATATTTTCTGTAATGCATGGAGAAAAAAGGGTGAAAGATCTGCTTGCCAATAGTAATGTGCTGGAGATTATCTCATGTGGCGAGACCTTGCATCAAGGAGCCAGGTAGGTTTTTCAAATCCATCTCATCTTTGGAACAAAAGAAACAGAGTGTAGCCCACTTCACCTTACACAGAGATTTTCATCACCAGAAATATCTGATACCTCTTATTTAAGTTGGTGCTGGTAGCACGTGCTCCTCCAACTCATAAACATTTCCTGTCTGTTGTGTCCTGCTCCCAGATGTCACTTATGTTGCTTTGGAAGAAGCGAGGAGTCTCTTCTTCACACTCTAAGCACTAACAGGTCATAAAACTTGTCTAGCCTCCAACAATGGGGGAAATATTCCTTCAAAAATATTTCAGGTCCCATTGTTGAAACATTTTCATCATTTCTTTTATGAAAAAAAGACAGTTGTACAAAAGAGCATGAGGGTTTAGTGATTTAATTAAGACTGTGCTCTATGAATTTACTGGGAAAAAGAGTGAGACATTAGTTCTTATTAAAGAGCTTCTCACATTCTCACCCACAAAATCACATCTTGGGGATTTCACTACACTGAGACATGGAACTGAATTGTTGCTCGTTGAAGCAGGAAAGAGTGGATTTATCACTTCTCTCACTTCTTCAGGAGAGAGAAGTGCATTGATGTGATGATGTTTTGAAATTATGACACTTTATATTCCTCACTGGACCTGTATGATTGGACTAAACCTATGCACAAAGAAGAGGCACTAGGAGTAAACCTTGTAAATACGTAGAAGCGTCTGCGAGGTTTTGAAGGATCGTCTTCAAACCGAGTTAGTTAAATGGTTTGGAAATTCAGAGCCTCACCAAAGACTCAGCTCCTCCCATCTGCTGTTTGGCTTGGCTGGGTTTGGATTCTGTTTGACTTGTTGACTAGTTCCTGCATTTAGACTCTCTATTAGCAGTCATAGCTAACATTAAATCATCATCATAATAATCATAAGTAATGATAGTTAAATTTTCTCTATGCATTCACACTGAACTCTCTAGGGTGGAAGGGACCTCTTGGATCATCCAGTCCAAGCCCTTGGCTCCAGCAGAGCTGACAGGAGCTGCTTGTCCAGGACTGTTCCCAGTTAAATCCATCTCCACAACTGGACTCCACAACCTCTCTAGCTAGCCTGTTCTAGTGCTTGACCATCCTCACAGGAAAAAGGTTTTCTTGTGTTCAGACTGAAAGTTACACTTTTTGTGCCTGTAATCTTTTGTCCTGTCAGTGGGCAATCCCAAGAAAAGTCTGGCTCCTTATTCTTCATTCCCTCTCATCAGGGATTTATGCATGTTGAAAATCCCCATCAGCCCTCTCTTCTCCAGCCTATTCTCATATAAACAGATGTTCTTAAGTCATCAGATAAAAAAGAAAAAAAAATCAGTGTACATATTTTGAAACCATTTGAACAATGCAATATACATTTCCAAGGAATTTAGAACCCCCAAAAAAGGGATGTGCCATCCTTTTGGGAGAATTTTCCTGTCAGCGATCCCATATAATCCAGGAAAGAGGTAGAGAGTCCTTATTGTGAAAGGATTCCTTTGTGTAAAAATACTTCCGTTCTTCATATTGAGCTCTCAAAGAGCTCTGAAAATCTAATGCATGGGAAAGATTCTGTAACATGGGTTACATGCAGGTGTAACATAATATGATGTCACATAATCACCAGACAGACATATTAATTCTGTGTATAATACAATGTAGCCCATGTTCTTGGGGAAATAATATCACAGTTTCCTTTTAAAGGAATTACAGAGCATCAAGATGTGGAGTTAAATATTAATATAACTTAGAGGATTACTTTCCAATTCTAGGGAAGCATCAGTGGAACTTGTTTAGCTTCCCTCTACTAAATCCCTAAGTTGCTGGTCTGTTTCTGAAAACAAAACCTTGCAGGGATAAAAGGGGCTCCAAGTGTGCTGAGTGTTTTCTCAAACATAAATGACAAATATTCTGAAGGAATTAAATTAACCCCTTCAGAAGAATATTCTAAACAAAGATGCATGTTGAGATGTCCAAAGGTCTCAGAACAATACACCCAAAATTAGGATAATAGAAGCACTGCTTTTAAATGAACCTGATCTGGTAAATTGTCATTCTGATTTTCCATGTACATCAGGACATTCCCATACCAATTTATCTACTGGAACTCACTGGATATGTCATAAACATATGGATAAGGGTAAACTGCTTAATCATTTAAGTTTAGCCATTCAAAGCCTCTGAAAATGTAAAGAAATTAAGTAGTCACAAAGCTGGAGACAAAACCAGAAATTCCATGCCCAACAAACCTCCTGTAGCTATCAGTCAAAATAGATTTCACTCAGTTTTTGTCATGGATCAATCCAACCAGGAGCTATAAAAGGGAGGAAGAAAGGAATTCTCAGTTTCCACCACAGCAGAATTTGACATCGTGTGTCCTATTCTGCAGCAGGACTGGCATAGTTTAATATATTTTTTTAATGAACTGGAAAAAGGGATGAGCATTGAGGTGATAAAATTTGCAGGTGACACAAAATTATTCAGGTTAATCAAATCTGGAGAGGGTAATAAGAAACTTCAGAAGAAAATAAACAAGTTAGGTGAATGATCAGTCTGATGGCAGATTAAGTTCTGTGTTGATATACCCAAATTAATGTAATTTACAAGACTGGGGGTTTTTAAAACTATTTTTACACCTTGGTGAGTTCTAAATTAATTGTCTCAAAGGAACAGGACCTGGAGAGCATTGCTAAGAGTGCAATAAAGTCCTCCACTTGGCATGCAGCTATAGCAGAAAATGTGGGGACAGGAAGGAAGAGTAACATGAAAAACTCTTTAATGTCATGGAATTGGTTGTCCTCTGCATTTGAAACACCGGGTGCCACCCTGGGCACCAACTGCATAACAGGAGGCTTGCCAGAGTAGAAGCAGCTCCATGCAACAGAATGCAAAGGATAAGGAGAACAGGCTGCAGCAATTGGCATCACCAGCTTCACAGGAATTTACATGGTAGATATGATACAAACCCAGGGAATGACACCTTGATAAGGGTGGCTGGGACCTTGTGGTGTTTGATAGGAACACCCAGGGAAATGGCAGGCAGGGCCAAACACGGTGGAGCTCGTCGCTGTGGGATGTTAGTTGGGCAGAAGTCAAAAGAGGCACTGGACATTTATATGGACTCAGAGGTTTTAAACTCTGGAGTCAAACTTTTCGGTTTGCTTCTTTCTTTGCTTTGCAAAGACAGTTGTGCAGGAATTGCTTCTGTCTATTACATAGAGGCTGCTTAATCATAATTTTCCTCGAGTATTTCTTTGGGATAATTCCCCATTAAGAACATCTGTAGTAAGATAAAAAAGACAAAAACTGAGAGAGAGAGTGACACAGAGGATAAGAACTGTTAGGTAAATAGAGCCTAAATGCAGGTAATGGACTTTTAGAGTGGGTCAGCTGTGCTGTAATTGTGAGGTAAATTTAGCTAATTAGTAGACTGCAAGCAGGTGACACGGGTGGCTAAAGAGCAGTCCTTGAGGCAATCCAGCAGCACACTTCTCCTGAAAAACGCTCATAGCAGTTCTTTAAAGAGAGTCTCCACTAGTCCGTTTAAGGCTGATTGCTATTGCAGTGGAATCCACAGAAGCAATTAACAGCCAGCAGTGCGGCACTGTAACCAGGGAAGAAGCCCTACACTGCACAGAGTGGCAAACATGAGGTTTAATAAATAGAAATTCCAAGGGACTTTCACAGGTTTAGTGGAGTGGTGACATATGTTATCATCTTGCTCACCACACACTGGAATATGATTTTACACTGTCATGTCACACCAGCCCAGGATAACCAGGAGTCATTTATTTCCTAAGAAAATAGTAACTAGATATGACAACCTGTGTTGCCTCGTGGTGAGGTTATGGGAGTATTTACTGATAATGTGAAGTATAACTTGTGTCATCTATTATATTTTACAGTAGAAATTCAGAGCACTTCTAACAAAAAGAGCAGCCCAGCTTTTTTGTGTCTTGTCTTTTTGGTTGATAATAAGAACTTCTATTGTTTGCATATAGATTATATTAAAGATTATATAGCTATTCTTAAATTAAGAATAAATCTATCCTCAAAGTACAATAAACAATTAGATCACTCTGTAAATAGAATTCCTCATTTAGCTCCATTTTTTGCAGAGGTAGGGAGAGATGTATTTGTCTGCCTGTCTGTGTTTCTATCTCTCTATTTGGGTCTCTCCTGTTATTATTTTTCTGGATAGGATATACTGGTTATATTTTAATGCTGCAGAATCTGAAATGAGAGCTCTATTAAACTAAGAATGCATAGTTACCATTCTGTTTTTATTTTCCTCAGGAAACATAAATAATTAAACCTGACTTCGAATAAAAAGATGAAGTTAGCCTTCCTACTGTACTCCAATCATTTTTCCTTTATGGTTTGCCTGGCAGGATGGTAATCCTGCACTCTTGCTAGGATACGATGCTAGAAATTACCACCTCAGTTCTCTTCATTTGAGTCCTTTTGCAAGGTGGATGCAGTGGATGTCTACAGCACAATTTAAAAGGCTTTTCATCAGGCTTCATTCTTGATTTCTACTGTAAATTCCACAAGCTACAGTAGTTTAATGCAGGAGCGTAGCTGTCCATAAAAAGCTGGAGGGAATGGTGTAAGTTATAATGCTGTTATAAAACTGTCCGTGATATTAACACACACTGTATATTAAATACACAAAACTGTTACAATAACTTGAAGGTTGAGACAAACTCATGAAAACAAATAAATTCTTTAGGACAGTAGGCAAAAGGTTGTTCTTTGCAAAAAGATTTAAATACGGTTGTACAGCAGTCCAAATTAACCCCGCCAAACAAATAGCTTCCTCCCACTAGTGGTGTAGCTGTGCACACAAATCCATGCACAAAATAGATTTTCCAGGAGCTCCTTCCCCTCCACACCAATTTAGGCACCCAATGTACACTGGGGGAAGGCAATATCCCTGTTTGTGGAGCGAGTGGAAGGACCTTCCACAGCACAGTTCAGAGCACAACCCTCAGTCAGGTGCTCTCTGTAGGAGCTTTTCTTCCCGCATGGATCCTACAGGAAGCTTTTGGAGACTTGATCTCCTCACTGGGCCAACGTTCTCGGTTTCCTGTCAGAGATCAGGAGGAGGAATATTTCCCTGCTGCCTGCCACATTCCTACCACTGGCCTTCCCAGCGTGGCAAACAGTATGAAAACAACACTGTGAAAATGGCATATAAAAATGGAATAAGACACAGATTCATGCTCCCTCTCTGCTCATAGTTACATTATTGTAAATCCAGAATAACTCCAGGGATACCTGAGTTAGTTTAGTTTAAAAAAGAATTTTCTAATGTTACATGGGGTGAAAATGGGATCTTCTGTGGCCATAAGTAAGAACTGCTCTAAAAGGAGCAGCTCAAGACAAATGGAGTGGTTATCCCATAAACCTGATGGGCTTGCAACCCTTGTAAATGTTTGGTTTTTATAAGCAGAAACAACCTTGTTTATTGGGTCTTTGTTAGGTCCCATAAAGAACCAAGGAAGGAAAGAAACCCAGTTGGTTCAGTTTGGGTTGCTTGGGTTTGTTTTTTTTTTTTTTAGTTAACTTTGATAGATAAACATTGCTTTGAGTTGTAATAATACAATCTATGGGAAACAACACCATCTGCTAAACTATATATTTGGGATCCAGTATTGCAGGGCTTCTAGGAATTTAAGATTTTTTTAGAATTTTAGTATTTGAAATGTTGAGCAGAAATAGTGAAAGTGAGGATTGGAAATTCTGAAAAATAAGCCCTTATGAAGTCATTTGCCTTAAACATCTACAATGAGATCCACATTGCATAAGAGCTCCCTTTTCAGGTTACCAGAAAAAAACAGTCACTGAACTATTTTAGAATCTACTTGAAGGTGAAACAATCTGAGCCCTGGGCTGCTCTGACTACTGTGATCTAACCCCCCCAAACGAGCCTAGGTGCTGTACCAGCTGGTGGTACTCACAGCAGACCCAAATGCAGTACTCAAGGATGTCCAAACCCTCCCTGTTTTAACAGGGATTTCTCAGGCACACAGTGCAGGTGTTTAACGTGCAGCAGTGACACAGACTTAGCTCAGCACAGGACAGAGCACTCAGATTTAATTTACTCCATTATGTATTTTTTTCCTCCCTCAATTTATAGCATTACCAGCTGAGTGGAAGACTATCTTACGTGGCAGGGTCCCTCATTTCTGGCCTAGTATAGCACCTGCCTTTTCAAATGCCTCCTAAACCCACTCAACATTCATCTTTTCATGGGTTTTTTGTCTCTTGAAACATCAATAGAGGGGAAAGTACAGATGTGCTTAGGCACAATTGCATTGAATTAAAGGTGGCTACCATTTTAGGTAGTCCCAAGGACATGAATAGCAAAATATGAAAATTTCAGCTCTTTACTGTTGGTCAAAACCTTAATATGTTCCATGACCCTCCACTAGACTCAACCTCTAAAACGAGAGAAGCTTAATAAATCTCTCTGTAATAAGTATTACACATTATGACAGGGAAAACTTAGATCAAGCTTGTCCTTTGAAGTTTTAATGGACACTCCAATTTGATGACAGCAACTCACCTATGCTTGTAATAAGTTTGCAAAGCCTGGAGCAGCTCCAGTCATCCTGGACTGCAGCTCTGGGTGACAATGAACCCAGGGAACCGCAAGCTTCAAAGGGCCTCTTCAAATAGGCCAGCTCTGGCCTCACCAGGCAATGCAGGCAAACTTTTAAATACTTTTCTCTGTATCAAAGAGTATTTCCAGGTTGAGCTGTTCATAGTAATTTGGTCCTGGAATAAAATTGAAAAGCCCTCCAGTCTGGAAAGGATTAATCAGATTATGCCCCTTTGCTCCACCCTTGTGCAAGCCAGAGAGGGGAAGAATAATAATACCCCAATACCATTGCAAATAATGCTCAATTAAGGGAAATATATGTAAATACTCTCAAAGACTGGGTGAAATGGAGGTTTTTTTCCTGTGGAGAAAATTATTCTAATGAAAGGAGGGGGTTTTTTGTTTAAAACAAAACTTACATGTGAGTTTGTTGTTATGACCCAAACCTTGCATAGATTCATGCATAGATTTAAATTCCTGTATTGCAACTCTCTTGATTTCGGTGGAACTGCCAACCACGTGTACAGCCAATCATTCATGCAAATCTGCCTGATAATGAGCATCTAAAGGCTCAGAGCTGAGTTTGTTCTCTCTTTGCATAGAAGGGATGAAGCCCAAATAATACTGTTTGTCTGGCATAGTGTGTTATAAACCACAGTGTTCCGTACCCTGTAGACGTGAATCCTCAGTGATTAAAACTGCTTTAAAAGGCAGGGAACATCACTAAACATCTGTAAGATTAAAAAAGGAGAATGCAACCCTGTCCATTTTCAAAAATCAATTATGTAATAAGGATGTACTTTACCAACAGAAAACACGAGGCAATCATTTTAGCAAGGCTGTTCTTCCCATGAAAACATGGGAATCTGCCCCTGTACAGGCACAGAGCTCCTTCTCTTATCCCGTGAGTCAAAGATAACTTTGATTTCCTCAATGATCCTTCTTCCTGGGCGAATGTGGCACCACATTATCTTGCCTTGTATTTTTCATTCCCAGTTTAACAGTTATAAACACCTTTCCACATCAAATAAGAGCAGCAGGGTAATCCAGATAAAAGAAAATTCTTCAACCCTAACGGCGTGACTCAGATTTATATGCCCGTTTCAAATTTCTGCTCCTCATTCCAAGACTTGCAACATTTCACAAGTACCACATAATGTGCTACTTGATTGGCCTTTCCAAGGATACGATGTGCTGCAACACATTGTTCGGGAGTTTTATAGGTGTGTGTCCCTACCACTTCTGGTAGTCATTGAAAAAATATATCATGGGCTTCTCTTTCTGTGCGCTGCAATCCTGACGTTTCTTAATATAAGGTTGTCTCCCAAGATGTCAAACTGGTTTTGAATTATTTTACGGTGTTCTCAGTTAAAACACTGTCATGTAAATCAATCACGTCCTCAGTTCTCTGTCAGGGAATCGCAATCTTCAAGTACAGCCTTCAAATGGAATCAGTGCTCTTACTAGATTTCATTGTAGGAGAGCAACGACCAGTCTGGGATTTACTTCTTACTGTCCCGGCTAAAACCTTTGCTAATAAATTATTGCCAGGGGTGTGAACCTTCCACGGGAGGTTTCACTTGTTTAACCTTGACCCCAACTTTGTGATAACTTGGATTATCACTGTTAACCAAGCAAATACCCCTTACTGGTTTTGGCCTGATGCAGCTCCCAAACCCCCCATGAGGCTCCTTGCTGGTTTTCTCCCCCTGAGCTGTTTTCCCAGCAGGTTACACCATTGCACTGTAATCTCATTTTACAGACTGGACGCTGAATCCTAGAGCTGAAGGTGTGATTCAGCGTCCTGCTTTCTGCAGGGTAAAGTCCCTAAACATCTAAACATGGTAAATCACCATCGCTGATTATTTTCTTATTGCCACAAAGTTTTCTTTAAAGATTTTATAGAGACATTATTTCACATGTCCCAGAGCATTAAGGTTTATAGCTGGTAGTGGGAACATCATTTATTAAACATCTTTTGAAACATCATCCATATGTGTTTCCACATGTTAAAGCATAACTACAATAACTTAGTTTTAAAGTAATTTCTGTTAATCATGTAACATTAGTAAATTACTTATAAATGTGCCTTAAAGTGTCACCACTTTATTCTTGTAAGCCAATAACTGGTGACAAATTACTGGTGAGGAATAACGTTGCAATAGAATAATCCATAATTTTGGAGAGTTCAAAGCTTCAATACATAGTTGTTCCTCCTTCCATTGTCAATATATACAATTTTGCTACTTTTCCCCCTTTCAGACCCATAATGTATTTCCTGTTGTCTCTTTCAATGCCCTCAAATCCTGAGGGGGGCAATCTTGTAATTACATGCATTAACTCCATTATATTGTGGACTTGTATGATTCTGCACCCCCAGAACGAGTAGCTGCGGTGTTCTTAAATGCCAGCTACTCTTTAACTGTAAAGGCACCTACTATTTTATTGGAACTATTCTTGCTTTATTACTGTAAACAACTTCGATCATAATGATGCCATTTGAAAGAGCTGATCAAGCTGAGAAAAATGACACCACAGTCATAAAGTCACACTAAATTTTGCTATTAACATTTTATAGTGCATATAAGGAAAGTGTTCCAAGTTGCAACTACAGACAAAAGAGAAAATTAATTTTACATAGAAATGTAGATTTAAGCATTAGCAATATACTGGTACAATCATTTGCACCATATTCTTAAGCACAAGAGATGACCCTCTAGTAGATAAGAAACTGTGCTGGTTGTCATATCTTAGATGAATCTGTGCTTGCTCTGTGGCAAACATGAGAATATATTACCCCCCTCTTATCCCTGAAACAAAGACAGAATGATTGCGTTGGGAAGAAAATAAACATAAAACAATTTAAAAAGTTATCAGAAGGAAAACTCAGTTCACAGTAGAGCTCTTGACAGAAAAGAAAGCCTTAGCTGAAGGCTGGGTCTCTTTTTCCAGCAAAACTGATCCTCTGACCCCCAGGATAAATTTGCTTTCTGAGATATATGCAAAGCATGGGGTTTGGAGGCAACTGCTGAAGGAGTGTCCTCCTTTGGCCACCATTTAAAACCAAAAAAGACTGGGATCTGTACCGGGAAACTTTGTTAAAAGTGATTTAGTTCGGGCTATAAGGTAAAACAAAGTTATTTTGGTACAATGTATGTTGTGTCACCAAGTGACAGATCCAGACAGTGAAGTAACTGCTGCAGAGGAAACTAAAACAGGGTGAAAATAAGTGACAGTTTGTAAGATATGTCCTGTTCCAATGTGAATTAATGAAGTTAGATGTGCAGGGCTAGACCCTGGCCTTCATTAAGGCTATTTTCCTTTCCTCTAATAGCACAAACATGTCCTCATGCAGCAGTAAGTGGGAAGTCCTTGGATGAGGGTTTCTTGGTATGATTTCAGTACAAGAAGTGGCAGGGGAAAAGCAATGTCACATTCCTAATTCTTTGGAGTTTCCAGCTGCAGGAACAGCATTTATTTTAGGTTGCCCAAAGTTATGCCAGTGATTGCAGTTCTCAAATCCATGCAATGGGAGCTCTTGTTGGCCCTCCTGTCTTGGTGTAGCAGTCCGAATTGGAATAAGGGGGGGAAGGACCCCGAGGTAGGAAAGTGAAATAGAGGAGATCCCGTTCCAGCAGCTGTTGGATCTCTGTTTGAAGGGCAAAGAGGGCTGGAAAGGAAAGAGGATGAACTTCCAGAGATCAGCAGGCAATTTTGAAGGAGTTCAGGTTCACAGAGCAGCTTGGGAGGACATCATGGTCCAGAGACAAAACCAGAATGAAGTTTTGTCTAAGCTGCAACCATTTTCTGTTCCCTTCAGCTGGGAAGAGTGATGTTTATTGTTCATAGCTGTCAGCTTTCAAGTGAAAGGGCTACTTATGCCCGTGTGCCTTTATAGTGCACTGCCTTCTCTTGCCCAAGCCCAGGATCCAGCAGAGAGTCCATCTGACACTTAAGAACATCAGAATTCTTCCTGAAGGAAAGTTAAAACAAAGAGCGTTCAGGTTCTGCTCTGCACCATCCTTCTTTACAAGGCTACAAGCTGAGGTGTGAGATCCTTCCTGGGAGGTGCAGCCCTTCCTGCTGGAACAGCAGGAGCTGCTTTGCCTTGAGGGGGGAATGTGGGAAGCAGGAGCCTCATAATGAAAACCACTGTGCTCACCAAGCTAACGGGAGTCACACCTTTCCAAGGGGTGCAGCAGCCCCATCTCCAAGGCCAGGGCAGGGATGCAGAGTCCTTGCTGCAACTATTCCCTCTGCCTGCCTCTTTTAGGACATACTGCCCTCAAAATCTGTTTCAGTATCAGCCCCTTCCAATTCTTTTTGCACAAAACCAGGAGAAACTTTTTTGTCTTATGAGTTTAGTTTAATTTTATGGATTTAGCCTAATACTGTGCAAAGTCCTGGAAGATCCACTGTTTTGGGAAGACATTTTTGTTTTATTGTTAACGACTGCTAAGGGGAAAAGTGACATTTTAAACAAATACCTGGTAAATTAATAAGCTTCACATGTTACAAAATCTCTGAACACCAGCTGCTGAAATACAGTAACTCTCTGACCTGAACCTCATAAGTGAGTAAGTCTGCTGAACAAAGTGAACACCAGTGTTACATATTCAAAATAGCTTCTGTAAAAAGAATGCAAGGTGTCTTTGCTAGGGGCAGGACTTCTGTCCACGAATACTCATCCAGCAGCACCGACCCCCTACTACTCTGTAACTTTTATTTTTCCTATTATGTAATTTTCTAGAGTTGTGCAATTATCAGTAATTCAGTGACTTGGCTCCTCTTGGTTATGATATAGGTGAATGGCTGCTCTGGGGTCTGTGATGCTTTATCTCGTGCCATATGCATGTAGTTTAAGGCTATATATGTATACTCTGTTACAGTGGCTCCATTCTTCTGAAGAGTTCCATTAACTCCTATTCATAGCTCTGTCTGTTTACTAAATCACACATCAGCAGCTCTGGATAGATACCCAAAAGCTTGAATAAGCCTTTAAAAATCATGAAATCCTTTTAAATAAATCTGCTGTGGTATTCCTGTAAAACTGTAATGCTTTAATCATCAGGAAATCCAGAAACCTCTGTAAGTGACATCTAGTTCTGTTACCATAAAATGGGTGTAAGTTTAAGGTTGGATACCTGTATTTTCTACTGTTAAGTGCAAATATTGGTATTGATGGCTTTGAGATCCTCCTCTACCTGATAACATAAATTCGTCTGACATTCAAGTTTGATAAATGGCAGCTTGATTATTCCACATCCCAAATGTTCCCACTCTTTATAAAGGGGAAAGTTACACATAAGTGTGCAAGAAACACGGGTGTGTCTAAACCAAACCAAACTGAACTCCAAGCAGGTCTGTCTAAAGCCACAGTGAGAAATGCACTGGTGCTCGTGGAGAGACCATCTGATTTCTTACTGACACTTTTATTTCTGTAACAGGTTTTTGTTTATTCTTCAGGGCAGAAAGGCTGCATTTTCTCTTGCCTTGAGCTAAATTCTCTAAAACTGCTAGGCAGGAAATATAATATCCAATATCCTACTATTTCTCACTTCATTATACTAATATAGTTTCACATACAATGAGGCAGAAATAATGAAGAAAATATGCTGTAGCAATGAGTCTTTATGTGACTACTTTTTTAATAGAGTCTTGTGCGGTGCATTTTCAGGTCCCTTATATGCAATCCTCTATCTCTTCTAATACATTTAATTGTGTATTTTCATTTGATACAAAAGCTCTTGGGAAAGAATCTAAGACACCCCACCAAAACAATGGCCCTGATCCTCAGCTGTCACAGGAGAGCTCTCAGGGCTGCATGATGGTGATGGAGCTTCTCCAAGGAAAATCTGTGTGCACCAAAGAAGGGCCTGAACTTCTGAGAGGCCCCATCTGAAGGATGAGGTTGTAAAAACACTGTTCTGGAACCACGCTGAGGTGACATTCACTCACCAGATCCCTGCTGTAAGGGCACTTTCAACCCCAGCATCATCTGTGCCCCGGAACAGGCACAGACCTGAGACTTTCCCAGCAGAAACCCCTGTGAGGACTCTGTTGACTAATTCCTCAGCAATTGCAACAAAGAGCAGTCAGCTGTGCTACAGTAAAAGACTTTTGCAAGGAAACACAGAAGAGATACTTTCTTATTTCATATTGGCCGTATTACTCTCTGCAAGAGTTTGCTAATATGAATAGCTCCTTTTGGTCACTGTTACATGTGGCTGAATCCAACACAAAGACATTCAAAGCTTCTATATTAATCTTGTAAAGTCCTTGTTAACTCAGTCCAGCTGGTCTCCCTGGATATAGTTTTCTAAAACTATACTTCCATCCCAGTTGTCATTATTCATGAGGCTTTCTGGAAGTGCTGATCCTTGCACTTAACCTCGTCATTCATTTTCCCCATCACATTCCATCCGAAATTGCATCTGCTACTTGCAGGTTGATAAACACTGGATATATCTCCTAAGGGCTCCTAAAGTTTCAAAGTCAAATTGGTTGCTAGCAAAATTTAAGGAAAATACATCATTAAAATACGCACACAAATAGTGCAGACTAATAAGTTACATATGGGGAAAGCTTTTTTTTTTATCCTGCATGAAAACCTCATTCCAAATTTTCAAAACTCTAAGCAAGCTTACAAAACTTTAAGACATTCTGTTGGTTTAAAACATAAAAGCTGTTTCCCCATTATGAGGACTCGTTGTGTCTGTTTTCTATAAACTGGATTTAAATACATTTACATAGTTGTAGTGTGGAACACAGTATTGTAATTGCGTGGTTGAAGGATGATTTTTATGCAGCATAATGAAACAATTACATGTTTTAAAGTTGTTTTTCTGTTTAGTTTAGGAATTTACTCCCTCAAGTTAATCCACCTTGTTTTATTTTCTGCACCGTTGACTCCTTTCTCCACAAACAGTTTGTGTTTGAAGCACCTTTATCCTTTTGCTTTCAATATTGTCAGGTGACAGGATCATAGAACACTGAAAATGAAGTCACAGGATTGCATTTGGTGACTATTTGACCCTACTGGATGCTATCAGCAGTTCCAGAGGTTGACTGGGAGGTCCCAAATGCAGGACAGGAATATTCCAGAAGGATGGTACCAGCTCTGTGTTATACACACCAATGCTCTTCTGGCTGGCTTCATGCAGAAATGCCATTTTCATCTGACACTATCTTTGTTGCAAAATTTCATGTAGTAAAATGGTACAGTAAAACTTCATAGTAAATAACAGTAATAGTAAAACTATATAGTAATAGTAAAATAGTAGATAGTAATAGTAGGGGGGGAAAAAGTGATAGTAAAAAACCCTAGATGGTAATAGTAAAATAGTAAAATTAGATAGTAATAGTAAAACTTGATCATAAGATGCAGTGAATGAATTAAAAACAGGGTAAATGGCAGAGAACAAACCATAAAATGAAAATAGATGCAAAAGCATCTCAATGGCATCTTATTTTTAATATATTACACAGTAGGAAAGTTTGGCAGATTTTACTTTACATTGCTATGGGCAAAGCACCTCCAGAAAGTAACTTTGAATATCTGACTGATTTTCCAGGACAGGTAAATTGAGGTTCTTTTCTTGGATAATCTAACCCAGGCTGTTATGGCACCAGTGCAATAGAAGACTGGAACAGTGTCTCCTTAGGACATTGTTTCAGGATGTATTTCCCACTGGTGGAGAAAGTGAAAAAAGGAGAAAAATCTGTCAAGTGAACTATCAAAAGGAACAAAATAACAAACAAAACAGGAATAATAACACTTCAGTAGAATCCCCTGCTCTTTTGACTCTCAGGGAACCTCCCAAAAGGCTTTCCAGAACTTTGAAAGATAAAAGGCTCTCACAGGTTGGCATCAGACCGAGCCAGGTGTGATGCATTTCAAAAGGAACCCCATCCTCTCGAAGACATAGAACTCGACCCTGTCCTGACAGACCCCAAACACACACAAATAACTGTACAGTAATTGCTGGGCAGCAGTGGGGAGGTCACAGGACAGAGAGAGCCACCCCTCTTGGTGCAGAGGGAGCTCTCCGAGCCATGGAGAACCCTGTGGCCATTTGGGGACTGTAAATGCCACACTGGATCCCATCAGTGGCCCAGTGCCCCGTCCCTACAGTCAGTGGCCAGGACCAGATGCTTCAGTGGGATTTGCAAGAAAACCCATAATGGACAATTACTGAGTAATTTGCTCGTAGGGGAAGTTTCTTCCTAATCCCAGACAGCTAATGATTGGTTTATGCCCTGAAGCATGAGGGTTCATACATCTCCACCCCCAACCATTTTTATCCTATCTAAGGTATCCCTGGGCGCTCTCATTATCCAAATAAGTGTATAATCCTTTTTGAATCCTACTAAGCTCTTGGGCATAATGATAGCTTGTTGCAGCGAGTTCAACAGGCTAATTATGCATTGTGTAAAAAAGTATTTCTTTTTATCAGTTTTAAATTTGTTTCTTTTCAATTTAATGGATGTCACTTTGTTCTTACATTATGGGGAAGAGTAAATAGGAGCATCCAATTGACCTTCTCCATACTATTAATTATTTTATATCTCTCTATCGTGTCCCCACTTATTAATTTCCTCTTCCAACTGAACACTTCTCATCTTTTAAATCTCTCTTAATACGGAGGTTTCTCCTTGTCTCTCTTCCCTTCTGTTGCCTAACTTTGGGCTTCTTCTGTTTCCACTATGTATTTTAAGATAGCATGACCAGAAATGAATATTGTATTTGGGGAAAGGGTGCCCACGATGTGTATAATTGCACAATTACAGTATTGTCCTTGTTTTCCATCCCATTCTTTCTACATTCTCACATTTTGTTTGCTTTTTTAACCTCCACTGCTCATTGATCAGATGTTTAATTGAGCTGCCCGCAGTGACCCTCAGGTCTTTTTCCCAAGTTGTTACAGTTAATTTAGAACCCAGCAATGTGCATGAGCAATTCAATCTGTTCCCTCCAATATGTATTTTCATATTTGTCAATGCTGAATTTGGCTGCCATTGTGCAGGCTTATTAGGTCTCATTGAACATCTCTGCTGTTCTGTAGTGCTGACTAACTGAAATAAATCTCTGCTTTCTGGAAAGTTTACCACCTTCCCAAATGACTGAATTTATCTGACAGCACCAACCACAGGACAGTGTTTCTGGTGTGCTCTGTGCAGTCTGTGTTGGATGTAAAACTACTTTTGATTAAGTATCTAACTGTAACATGCAGGTTAGAGAAACTAGGATTTCCAAACAGAAAAACTAAACCCTACCTGAAGTTATACATTAAATTAACTCTGATTGCCTAATGAGTCCCCATTCTGGACATGCATCACAACCACAGTGAATTGCCACATCGTGTGCAATTTTTTTTGCAGGGATAACCACACAATGGGTTCTTCTGAGCACTGCAAAGGGACAGAAGTTTGCTCTATGTGAGACCTTAAATTATATTCTGCATTTGAGACTGCAAAAGCCAAAGTTGGAGGCTGCCCCTTGCCAGATTGTATTTAATACAAAGTGGTTAATACGTGCCTTTCTCTGATCAAGGCAGTCACAGCCTGGAGGAGTCTGTAGGCCTTAAGATCTTGTGCAGCAGACATTCAAAAAATCATCTTTATATGCACAGTTTTTCAGTATTAATTGATCTTAATGAATAAGATCTCATTTGAGTTTTGAGAGTGACCTGAACTGAAGTTAAGCACCGGACAAATTTAAAACAAAAACAAGTTTATACAACTAAACCAGAGACTTCAGTTCTTAATTCCAAACTCATACTGACAATTTGAGTCCCTAAAATAAGAAACAAAACTCAGTTTTTGTTGACAAGTTTAAGAAGTTTCTTTGGAGAACTGATTTTTTTGGGGCATGTTTTCCAAAAGAAATCAAGATAATTGCAATGGCAAAGGATGTCCATAATTAATTTGAGTTATTGTAATTAATTAAAAGGTTATTGATAAATAATATTGTTGTAGGCACAATTAGGAAAAAATCACATCAGGCTATAAAAACATCTAAGTGGAATAAGACAGGTAAACTCCACTCCATTACTGTTTCATTTAACAGGCCTACAAGGAAATGTATTTACTCACCATAAGAACATATAACTTCTGTTCTAGCTTGCAATTTTCAAATGCACTATAAATTAGCTGCCCTACTTGTCCAGAGTAAGTGGTACAAATCATTGCTGACGATTACCAATAAAGCAGTGTATTTAAAAGTGTCAATTACTAATTACTTCCAAATATTTTACTAAAGGCATTATGAAAACTGAATAGTGGACATTTCTAATAATTGCAATACACCTGTCATTTTGCTATACATTCTGAAAATCAAAAACTTAACAAATTCCTTCAGCTGATAGAAGATCTTTGATATCTGTGTCTGCAGAAGTTTCTTGTGGCTAAATATGCAGAATAAACAGCAAGTATTTCACAGTCACAGATAACTGGCATGTGACAACAGCTCTGTGAATGGCACTGAGGAGGTAAATTCAACAATAAAATTTCCTTTCAGGTTTATACTTTAAGTGCATTCTCAAATGAGTGTTAGGAATCTTCCAGTAAGACAGTTGTTCCTAGAAGGTAATGAGCAACACAGAAAATAAATCAGTCCTTACAGGGCTGAGTCCCAAAGCAACTGCACAGCAGTGCCAAGCAAAGAAATTACTTTGCTTCTGCAGTTTAAAAGTTAAAAAAATATTTAGTCTTCTGAATGATCCAGTTCAAACTTTTATGTCCAGAAATAGTGAAAAAGATCTTTAATTACCTCAGCAGAACAGAATAAGTGCTCAAAACCACATCCAAACTGATGCTTCTAATGTATATTATTTATTCTTTACAGCAAAGTTGGCTTGGGAACACTATAAAATTAAACCAAAATTTATTGGAGGCTGTAACCCTCTTGAATACCTTAGATTTTCTTGGCCAAGAAATCAGCAGGCTGCTGTGAGGAAGAACTGAAATCTTACCATAAAAATGTATTTGATGTCTTTTTACCCAGAGCTAAAACTTCTCCCAAAAATATTTACAGAAGTTATTTTGCCTTTCTCTGCAGAAAGTCAAGTCATCTTTCCAGGTAGATTTTTTTTGCCCCAAATTATTGTTTGCTTGCTCACCTGTTCTGTGACAGTCATGTAAGTGACAAGTATGGAGTTCAATTTACCATATGCAAGAAATTGTTAAGCTATGGTATAGTTTTCTGTCACTTTCCACTTCTAATAATTAATATCCTGAAAGATACCTAACAGTAGTGATAACCCTTGGGAAGCCATGCATTCCAGGTTGGAAAGTAATCCTGTCCTGCTCCACTGTGGACAGATTCTAACACAAAGCAATGATTCTCCACTCAAAAATCCTTAGCTCTGTCTGTTAATTGGAGTGCAAATAAGACAATAAAACCCCAAATAACTGAGTAAACCTCAGACATGGTGTAAATAATCATAATATATAATGAATTCTCCATTCAGAAAACATGCCTGTATAACCTGCTGCCCAAGAGTACCCAGGTGCTTTATTACAAAGCAGTTTAGGAGATTACAAATACACAGGGCTAATGTAATTAAAATTAGTAATACAACTTATTGTATATCTCCCTCAGCCAGCCTTTTCTCTCTTTTACCCTGGACCAACACCTGCCTGGGCAATTCACACTTTCCAGGCCTTGCTTTTACAATTCAACAGCTACTCTCTTAACTGGGAAGGCAAGGGCAACAGTGTGCTTTAAAAAAGCAATCCTTACTTTCTTCAGGAAAGGGACTTTAGTCTGTCAGTTCCTAAATCTCCTTTTCACTCTCTACTTTAACGCACCTAAGATGCATAATCTAGTTGGGAAAATCACTTGAAATGTAGAACTAAGACAGATATTGCTGGGAATTATGAAAGGATAGGTCTTCATGTTCTGCATTACAGCCCGTTCTGAGAGCAAACAGAAATGGTATTTAGAAAAAGAGCACTGGCCTGCACTGGATGTGTGTGGAGTCTGGGAAAACTGTGCTGATGTGACACAGAATGGGTGCCCAGAATAAGATCCTGTTATTTATTCAGTTTTTACTTCTTGAATAAGCATGTTTCATAATCTGGTGAACTACAAAATACGCAAGTGTCTGTAAGCTTATGAAAACTCAATAATATACAGTCCATTCAATGTTCATTATTACAATTACAGTATCACATCATAAAATGTCCTGGGAACTTTGTCAGGACACCAGATGTTCCCACAGCCCCTGGTTGTCTCTCACACCATCACGGGGAGCGGAGAGCCTGCCCAGGGACTGGAATTTCCAGTAAAGGTTTTGCCTGGCTCTACCCTCATACATTCTGGAGATTTCTGTCCTACAAAGAACCCCCCCAGTCTTGGAAAAATTGGAGTGAATATTTCTAATCTCTGCTACTGAGCTATTTCAGTGTCCTGGATCATGGGTAATACTGCCAGTATTCCTCCCTTCTGTTTTCTTCCACCCTCTAGGGCTGTATCCACCCCCCTGAATAACACAAGGGACAGACACATCTTCTCCCCTCAGGGCAGGGTGGATCAGCTGGCCAGGACCACGGTGCTTAGCACTTGCTCTTGGATCTCCTCTGAACTCTGCGTGATGTGCCCATGTCCCAACAGCAGAACTAGCCTTGTGTATGTGTGTCTTTGCCCACAGGAGCTGGAGCACTGTGGGAATTCGTTGCCATACTATAGAGAATGGCATCAGGGCAGAGAAAACATGAGAGGTGGGACAATGCAGGAGGACTGAAGAATGGTGGGAGGCAAGCTCAGTGCAGTCCTGCCCACACAACACCCCAGGAGTGGCTCCTTCCCCGTGCCACCCCTCACACCATACCCAAGCATGGCCTCGGGAGCGAGTCAGGAGTTAGATCCTGAGCAAGCAGTTCATGTAGTGAAGAGCAGCCAAGCTTGCCCTCTGGCTCAGTACAGGCTGAGCCCTGGGCACATTGGAGCTGACCCTGTGGCTGGCCCTGCAGTCACTGCCTGTTGTCTCTGGCTGCTGAGCAAAGGGCTGCTCAGGAACCAGGGCAAGGAAGTCCGTATGGGCGGGTGCCACAGCACCGAGTGAGGAGGTGCCATTTCTGTGATAGATTTATCATGCTGCAGCTCCCACTTGCATTCATATGCATGGATCCTGTTAGAAATGTGATACCAGATGCTGTTTCCTGGCAACAGGCCCAACACCCCCTTTCGCTTAGGTGTGAATTTTGACAACTCCAATTCACTGGAGCCCTAGTTATGTTATCTTTTCTAAATGCTTAGAGACTAAAAAGACCTCTTGCTCTTTCTGCTGTGGACTTCAGTGCCACTTGGGCCAATTTGCAATGCTGTATTACTCCAAAAATATCTTCCCGTACAAGTAGCACAATTATTACCACTAAATAGGGAAGGAGGGAAACATTCTGAATGGAACATGGGAAACACAAGTCCTCTTTTGCTGTGTTGTCAGTCAGAGCTGTTGTTTTGCTTGGCATACGTCACATCAATGTATAAGAATGCCCATGTCAGTCCAAATGCACGTTACGTGTAGATTGGATGTCAGTCTAATGTTTTGTATTAAAATCAGTGCCACAAAGTGTGCACAACTTTATAAACACTGCTGGGGAGAGTTTAACTTTGAAGTGCTCCAGCTGCTTGCAGCTGCCCTTTGCACACCAACTGAAGAACTCAGAGTTATTTGGAAAATTCAATTTCAGAAAAGGGACAGGAAGGCTTCTTCAGAAAGGCTGAGAGGCTTTCAGGGCAGATGGTCAGTGCACATGGACTTCGGGGTCACCCTAAAGCTGGTTCCAACATGAGCGTGGGTGTTTCCTGAGGAACTTTTCCCAGCCAAGCACAGCCGAGGTGTCACAACTGCACACACTTGTGCTCACAGAGATGCTGTGGCCTGGCTGATCCAAGAGCAGTTTTGAGAATGAAAGCTTTTTATAAGCATTAATTAATCTTCGCAATAAGGATGTTGTTGTTAGCCCTGTCGCGTGTGGGGGTCACATCTGTGGTTGCTGCAGTCTCCTTCAGTGCCCTAATGGTCTGACTGCCCCAGGGTGGCTCCAGCTTATGGCAGGAGGGATTTAGTCTGGAGAGATTTTACAAAAAACAGACCGAGCACTGTGAGACAGATATTGGGAATTATGCTTCTGACTGTGCTTCCAAACCCTCAAGATACTTCCACTGGGGAATCATGTGGTCAAAGAAAGGAATCTTCCACAGAGACAAGCCTTGAATACAAAGGCACCTTTTTGGTCATTCTGAAAACTCAATGCATTTGTCATTTCATTTGCATTTGACTCACTGGGCTCAACTGATTATTCAATACAAGGTGTGTCCAATCTGACCCTTGATTTCATTGTGGCCTATTGCTTGGCCACAAATACTTATTTTTCCTGTGTGACATTCTGTTGTTAATTAAAGGAAAGCTATTCATGTCTCCTATTAAATTAGCAGATTTAAGCCAAAGAAATTTGCTTTGGCAATGATAAAGGAGCCAGGCCAAATTAGATGTATAAATGGGGGAAATGTCATGTTTTGCTGGCTTCTAGACAGGCAAGAGGTTGAAGATTTGCCCCTTGGTTTCACAAAGCAGTGGGTAAAACCAGTGACTCCAGTTCCAAACTGGATTCTCAGGGTTTGGGCAACGTTTTATCTTTATTTTTTTTGATTTTGAGGCACCAGATGTTCATGAGGGAGGGAGAAGGAAACCCACTCTATAACCCTGTAACCTAATTCAGGTTGTTACTCTCAGAGATATTGTGCTCCAGAAGTTCACCAGACAGTACAGGCTCCCAATCCCCAACAAAAAGGGAGTTAATGGCCTCAAACCTTATGCCAGGGGTTGTGAGTGACAGCACTCAGGCTTTTAAAAGGCAGAACATACAGTACTAGAATCAGGAAAGAATACACACACACTTGGCATTAAAAGGATGGCATAAATATTTCGAAATGGCTCCTGGGGCTTATACAGAGAACACTGTAAAACAGCCTCTTTACCTTTGCAAGAAAATATATGCTCATTGAAAAACTGCTGGATTGGGAAAAAAGTGATCTCCTTGCAGTGTTAGAGCCCCAAATCCTTGGTAGCAATTTTTCATCATTTTGTTAATTTTCACTAATATGACAAGTATGCTACTAATATGATTGTTCTGTTTAAAAACTAATACCACTATTAATATGTTACAGTGATGAATTACTAACAATAATCTATCACGAAGGAAAAATAGTGACATAATTAATGCAGTGTTACTATTGTGCAATAGCAATTTGTTAACTCGGTGCAAAGCACTCAAAGAAAACTTTATTTTTCATATTTTCTTCCATAATTGCTTTTACCCGTGTTTACAGTGGAAATATCTGCTCACAAAAAAAACAAAAAACAAGCAAACCTCAGCACTTGGATCTTTTGGTTCTAGTCCAGTAATGCATGTTCTTAGACTAACAGATTTAATCTCCACTGTATTTCAGGATCTTGATGTTATCTTTTTATCTTTTATCTTTTTAGGCACCAGACTTTTATTACTGTTTTTAAGGTTTTTTTGCTACTCCCTTGTGGAACAGTGCAGCTTATTACATAGCTCTCACACTGCAACCATTTTCTGATGAGGGGATACACTGTCATATTGCACTGATTGAAATGCTCCCAGTCTACACATTTCAAAGGCAGTGTCAGGGAAGGTACACTAATACAGAGAACAGCTTTGCAAAGGAACTAGTTACTTCAGTGTAAACACTTCACCCTCAAATGAGAAGAACAGAGGGAAAAATGTGGTTATTCCATTCATTTGAGCTTCTTTCAGGAGTTTTAAAAACCGGCAACATTCTTTCAAACTTTGAAAACCAGCCTTTTGCAGTGCCCATTTCCAGCATGAAATTATTATACTAAACCATTATACTAAATTATTACACTACATTGTAGTATCAGAGACCATAATCACATTATTGCAGGTCTTTGCACACTTTCTCCTACAATCCTTCATGTTACAATCTCATTCCCTCTACTTCCATCCCTGCTTGGGTCAGGAATTAGTCCCCTCCTTAAGATTTGTTTTAAGATCTCTTGATCCTATTCACTCATGATATTAACAGTGGCTCTGCCATGTTCTGCTGTGCCGGGCATTGTAGTAAAAAAGCTGAATAATAAAAACCCTGAAGCAAACAAAAGTTTGAATTGGTAGGAGTATTTCTCAAGCAATTACTCAGCTGAATTTATACAACTGAATTCATCTTAGATTAAGTACTGCATTTGTTTTTTAAAAATTGGTGAATAGAGAAAGGACATTCAAGCTATCCAATATAATCTAGTTTAATAAAAATCTGTGTGCCATTATCTCTTCTTCATAGCTGCAGAGGACAACACAGCACAGCCTGAATATTCACAAAAATTAATAACAAAACCACGATTGTGCAAAACTGTCTTTCATAGCACAGCAAAGACTTTTTGCCCTCTTTTAGCCCATGTGAAAACTGGCTTTGCTGTTCAGCGAGTCATATCTAAAAGTGCAATAAAAATACCCTTGTGCATCCACAATGCTTAATTTTCATGAAGTCTTCTGCTGAAATAGCCCATTTTTAAAGGATTGCAAAGCAACATGTTTCTAAAGTCACATCTCAAATGCTCTGGCATGTCCTTTTGAAAAGCTAGTGGAATGGAGACAAGATCTGAACGCAGTACAGCATGATGCCACCATTTGGAACCACAACAAAATTATTTCTATCTTCACTCTCATTAAAAAAAAAAAAAAAAAAAAAATAAAAAAACTGGGAAAAAAAGGAAAAAAAAACAACCTAGGAGCTGAGTATGGATTAAATATAGTAATTCAAATCTGGCTGAGAAGCTGCGAACTTTTATGCCAAGTTCTAGCCTGAAATGAATTTAAATGGCCACAAGTGAAAATTCCACAAAGGGGAGATTGCAATGAAATCCTGGCAGGGAAATAAAAATAGCATCATAAGCAAATAGCATAACCCCAAAGAGGGAAGAAGGGAAAGCAGAAACCGGGAAATATTCTCAAGCTTCTTTTAAAGCAACTAGAAAAACATAGAACAGCAGAGCTGGGGTCACTGTGAAAAACTAAGTGATGGTGTTTGTTTTGGTACCTGAAATTCAGAAGTGATGTCAAACTGCACGGGGTGGCCTGAGAGCTGCCAAACTCTTGAGAGCAACCCCACGGCCTGAATGGCAATTGCTCTGCTCTGACTGACCCATCAAACTCCCAGTATTTTACTGTAAAATGGTTTACAAACACCCGTGCAGCTCTGAAATGGAACTTGTAGCACAGCCCTGTGTTCTCAAGGACTGGAGGAGTCGGTGCAGTGCAATACACACATGTTCTCCTCTCTGGTGGTTTTTCTCTGTGCTCACTGTCCATAAAGAGAGCTCCTCATCCCAGGAAGGAACATCAGTTTCACAGGGCATTAGTGACAACCAGGGAAGGGTTGGGGCTCCACGTTGGTGATGCCTTTGCAGAAGAAGAACCTCTGCCAACAGCAGACACAATAGTGAAGGTACAATAGTGCACAAGTGTATTCTTGCAGGCGAGGAGGTTGGCTCTGGGAATGGTGATCATTATTGCACTAACAGTCTCGGGGCAAAGTGGATTGGGAATCTGTTTGATGACTGGCACACTGGCACTGAGCATTTTTTATATTGTCTCTGCAGTATTGCTCTTTCTACACATCAGCAGCAAAGGTATCTCTGGAAATGCTGTACATGCTGTGGTATTTGAACACCTCCTGGAAATGAATGGTGGTTAAGCAAGGAGAAATCAGGAGGCAGCGCTCTTCCATGATACAAAAAGTAACAAAATACAAGTTAAGGACAATTCCCAGTCTTTGACACAATTCCTGAGTGATGTCGTGCCTAAAACTCTTCAAATGTCCCATGGGAACTGTGGGGTGCCAGGTCCTTCCTGGGTGGTTGACATGCTTGGCACTGCAACTCAGAGTCCTGCGTCCTCCCTGGGCACTCCCATCAGATTCTTGGGTTCTGATAGGACCAGGTGTGTGGAAAGGGATTTATGGACATCGATGGGAGTGCATTTCAAGTAGAACTGACAGGAAATACATTTGTATTTCCAAATGGAGAAACTTGCTGCCAAAGCAGGGATGCAGGTGGAACATGTTTGAGTCATGCTAACACTTCCTGTACATTTCCTACAACAGCACTCTTATTTCCTGGCAGGGAATTCCCACATAGCACTAACAACACCGATACTAATAGGAAACAGTAACAAGCTGGCATTTCACGTCGAGCTCGAATATTCAGGAGACGCAGGGATGTAACCCAGGGCTGGAAGTTGCCAGCCGTGTCCCCCCAGCACACGCCGCTCCCTCCCCGCTGGAGCGGGCGCTGCCTTTGGGAACGCTGCCCTTTCCCGGCAGCGAAGGGAGGGGGAACAACCGCGACCCCCCAAACCTGCGGGAACAACTTCCCCTCCTTAAAGCCTCCCAAGGAAAAAAAGAATGGTGTGTGTATATTTACGGATAAATACGTGTATACGTACATAAATATTTGTAAAACCAGCGGTGGATAAACGCAGCCACTAAATAACCACCCTTAAAAAAAAAAAAAAAAAAAAAGAGGAAAATAGCCTGACAGCAAAAATGCATGAAAATTCAGTAAGAG
>JAWWEE010000105.1:3268392-3385842 GCA_035221455.1 Xenops minutus | reverse complement strand
TCCCCACGCTTTTGTCTCGTTTCCCCTCACTCCCAACGCCCTTGTTTGCAAACAGCTTCACCCCCAAGCAGCACTTCCCCCGATCTTCCTTGTGCTAAAACATCCACACTACTAAACGTTTTTCCCTCCAAACCATCTTGCCCACAACCTCTCAATCAAATAAGGGGTTTAGCGGCCCTTGGTGTTGCTCCAAACCGTGTCGTATGTGTTCTTCCCCCTCCCCAAACCTGCCCAGCAAAGAAACAGCCAGCAAGGCGGCTGTGTCCCTCCCCCTGCCAACACCAGCCCCCAGACTGCTGATCTGACACTGCCCCCCCCTCCATAGGCCACTGCTGTGAAATGTGGAAATGACCCTTTCAGGCAGACTGCAAGTGTTGCTCCCATGCGACCATCAAAAAGTCCCCCGGCCCCAGACACATCTCGGTGCTGGAAAACTGTAAAACTAATTTGGCACCTCTGCCCTCCTGGATGTGGCTGAGGGGCAGTGCCCTCCCCCTGGCTTTGTGACCCGAGCACATGGGGCTGCGTGTCCTGCTGGACCGCACTTATCCCTCTCTCCGAGTGTTTGGGGAGGTGGCAGCAGCACGGTTCGCTTCCAGGGCTTTGCAGGCTGTTCTGTCAGGGTGGGGCTGGCAGCAGCAGGACCAGCGACACGACTCCTGAGGTGGCAGGATGTAGGGGCTGGGGAAGGCAGTTGGCTGGTTCCAGGCTTTTTCTGTCACACTGCTGAACCTACGAACATTTCTGGGGCTGTGCTCCCACATGCCCCAAATTCGGAGTGCATTGAGCTATGTGAGAGAGGTAGCAAAGATACATCTTTCTTTATTAACTCTTAGAACTGCTTGACTTAAAAAGTTCACAGAGGTCAAATCCATGAATGGAAAAAAAAAATACTGTAGAGTTATGAGGCACTGTAAGCGAAAAAGGGACTGGGAGTTTGAGACATCTGCACTTCTCGTGTTTGTCCTGGGCAGTGGGTTTGACAGCTGTGTGCTGTGTGAGGGTGAGAAACCTACGTTCAGATCCCCGTGGTGGAGCACTGAGAGTCATGCAGAAATGTGGGGGTGCCCGTGGGTGCCACGGCTGGGTGTGCCTGTCTGGGGACTGTGGGTCAGTTCTCAGTGTGTGTCCCTTGGTGGGGTCTGGGGGGCACAGAGCACTAAGGGAGGAGCGGTGGCCTGAACAAGGGCCAGAGCTGGCTGCAAACCCTCCGGGTCTGACTTGCATTACCAGGCGTTGTGGTGGCAGGTTGCATGATGAGGGTACAAAGCACAGGTTAGCACCAAGTGCTACACCATATAAAATTTTGGCTCTAGAGGCATCAGCAAAGAAAGTTATGGTTTTGTTGCTTAGAAGGTCATTACTCAAAATCTCTCGTTTCCTTTCCTCTCGTTATTCCCTCCTCTCTGCAGCTACATTCCCCTCCGTCTGCATTTCGGCCAGGCATTTCGGGGTTTGTACATTCTGTGGATAAAAGGCCTGGTGAGGAAATTCCCCATGCACTTCGATCTTTTGCCACTTTCCTTCCTAGAGTCTCTGAAGGTCTGAGGCTGTTTTCTCAAGGAAAGCTCTTAATTTAAGTGGCCTATTAACTGTTAATTGCTGTTCTGTTCTGGCTATTTGCTTGAGTAGCATGTCAAACCCGCTGTTCTGGTCTGGAGGCTACACTGGTGATCTGCTCTGATCTCTAAACTGCTGTTGCTTTCTGCTGTGCTATTGAAGACCAAGGTAATACCTCTTTTCTTAATGCAAACTGACATTTCCTTAGATTTAAGGGTTTTGTGAAGCAATGTGTCCCACGTGAAACTGCTTATACAAAAATCTCCATTTTATGGCTGGTAAAAAAAAAAAAAAAAAAAAAAAAAAAAGGAAAAAAAAGCCCTGAGACTCAGTAATCAGAGAATTTTGCTGTTGCTGTTTCCAGTTCTCCAATATGGACGTGTTTAGAGGAGAAAAACATCTAAAGCTGGTAAAAACAATGAGGAGTTGGTGGGTGGGTGGTTAACAGAGTTGGATAGGAACTCCTGCTTGTCAAACTGCAAACATCAGTACGTTCAGTGTGAGCAGAGCTTGAACTCCTAATGTGTTTCTGGGCTGGCTGGAAGTTTGGAGAAGGGCGTGCTGACTCCAGGGCTGCCTCCAGATCTGCACTGCTAATGCAACAGCAATAGTGCCAGCAAAATCCCATCCCTAAAACAGTGTCTTTCATTTACTGTCTTTAGTAAAATTAGGCTCTGTTTTCTGGTAGCTATAAAGTCAGTGCCATGCTTAGTCGCAGAGCAGTGATAAAACAATGCTGTGGAGTGGATTGCCATCATGTCTCAGGCCAGAGAGGGGCCGGCTCTCTCTCCGTGAGTGTTTGTAGGGTTTTGATTAATGAGAGTTCATTCGGGTATTGAGAGAAGAAGAGACCTCTCAAATGATGCTGAATCTGTTTCCCCAGTATGTAATAGAATGGAACTCTCGGGCTGTCGCTGGACAGTAAGATATTCTGACATGAATATATATTTCAGAGCTCTGCACAAAATGAGGATTTCATGCATAGGCAACACAGTGTGACAAGTCATATCCTGTGTGACCTTGTGCTTACAGTATAAAGTTGTGTAATAATATATTCTGCTAAATTAATACACAAAATAAATAGAACATACCTCATTTTTATGCTAATAATGATATTTTTCAAGTCTAAGCACCTTTTATGTTAAGACCTCAAAGTAAATTACAGGCAGGAATAAACCAAGCTTCACAACACCATTGTGAATTTTTTTATTATCATTCAGAGACTAGTTGGAAGGTATCATTATTAATTATTGTTATTTAATTTTCTGTTAATTATTATCTAAATTGCTTACTGTCTGATACTGTTCTCTCTCTGAATATGTTAACAATAAAATATGATCTTATAAAAAAATGAAAAAAAAAAGAATTAATTTCTGCCACAGAAATGGACAGATATGTCAGGGCTAAGAGGGAAAATAATACTGGCTTTATTTCTGAAGGAATTAGCAGAGATTTTGCCAGTAGAACGTGTCTTATGTGGCTGGAACATAAAGTAAATTTGGGAACCCTGTGATGTGTGGCTCATCCTATGATGTAAGCGTAGGTGAAAGGCTGATGAGACTGTACAAAGACGATTTCTGAGGGAACAAAAAGAAACCCAAACTGTTTTGTTTAATTCGAATCGCAGAGGGTAGGATTTGTTTAATTCAAATCACAGAGGATAGGATTTGTGATTACTGGCTTAGTTCGACTGTCAGTGAGAGTGGGGGAATGCCGTTTACTGCAACGAGAGCAGCTTTAGGCCGCTGGCAAGTGCTTTTGCAATCCTTTATGTTTGTGAAGTGGGAGTTAAATCCTGTGTTTCTGATGCTCCAGAATGTGTTCCTTACAAACTCCAGCACAGGATTTGATTCTCTGCCATAGCCCTGTGTGTGGAAATGGAGTAACATTTCCGGGGTGAGAATCCAGCTCTCAGTGCTCCTCGGTGGTATTTCCTCCATCGATGGCACTGAGGTGGCATGGGCACGCAATTAGTGCAGAATTTGCTCCAACTTATTAATGCATGTTTACAACCTTAATTCCAGTTTAACAGAATGTTTTGTGGTGGAACGTTTACAGAAAGAGCATGTGAAAAAATTATCACTGCATGTATTAAACGGGAAGAAAGCATCCCTATCCTGCTTGTAGGAGCAGCTGACAAAAACAGAACACATTACAAGGAACTATCTTTTTCATTAAGTCTGCACAAAATGAGGATTTAACGCATGGGCAGCGCAGTCAGTCCCAGTGGTTTAGTGCCCATAATCCCACCTTGAAAATGGCTTCACAATAATAATTACAGTTACAAAATGGACACTGCTTCCAATCTTGGCGTGCCTACTTCACACGTAACTAATCGCAGGCACAGAAGGCAAGGTCTCATTTTACCACCACCTTATTCCAAAACCTTCCTGTAGGACTTCCAGTCTCGATCTGACAACTTCCCACTGTGTCTGCTTTTGCCCCAGTAACGTGGCACCCCCTGGCTTTGGCATGCTCACACCATCCCTGGACATTAAGGGACTCTAACATGAATGTATATTTGGGAGCTTTGTGCACAAGGAAGATTTCACACATAAGCAATACAGTGTGACGAGTAGTGTCCAGCATGACCTTTCAAATGCAGGCTGAGCTCCAGAATAAACAGCTCAAAAGAGCAAGGAGTGTGGCAGATTCCTGGGTTCTGGAAGGAAATCCCATTGCTGGTTCCAAGCCTGCAGAGAGCAGCAGTGCAAATCTTCCAAAAAGTTCTGTGGCACAGAGAACAAAAATTTCCAACTCCTATTAGAAAGGCAGGGTTATTATTACCTAAAATGATAAAATCCATGGTAGTGGGACTCTTCACAGAGAGCTGAAGATCCCCTTCATGGCTGCAGATTTCAGAGCTTCTGAGTTCCAGATGTGGAGTGATGGTTCTCATTGCAACAGGACCTACATTTATCACTTGCTTGGGCTGCCATTCCTGTCTCTTTTTTTCTTGCCAGCGTTTTCCTCTTGCTAAATGAACGATAGATTGGGACGAAACAATTTTTTTTCTGCCTTTCAGAAATAAACTGTGACTTTTTTTAAAGTTGAAAATAATATATATGTTCCTGATACATATATGGAGATAAGAAAGTGTCTTCCCACCCCTCTCTTTCTCACAGTTTAGAACAACCTGGTGCGATCTGGCTGTTTATCAGAGCTGTCCTGGATCATGGGCAGCCAGACCCCTGTATAGGGGCAGGACGTTCTTGTTCAGGAGAACTAATAGGAAATAGGATCCTAATTTAGACTGTATCAAAGATTCATGTTATTTGGTATAATTTTGAGTTCTTTGGTGTTTAAAATTTCAATGCTTTTCCGTGGCTTTTTAGGCATAAAACTGACTCTACACTTGTGGTTTACAGCGTGCTAACTTGTGGTTGGTTCTGGAGCACAAAGCCCTGTAGAAACCAGACAGGAAAGGATGTCAAGAATCCATTTCCTTTCTCAAGCTGTGCCATTATTGGGGAAAGTTTTTTCACTCCACTCTTAGAAACCTTCTGCCACAAAGATTTTGCAGTCTTCCTGGGCATGCCATTGACCTAAATCTCCCTTGACATACTAAGTTTCATTACCACTTGTTCTATCTAAATTGGACACAAAGAGGAGTCTGTTCACTCCTCTCTGCCTTTTCATGTATCCCAGGAACATCACTGTGTCCCTGCCAGTTCTCCTCTCAGGACTAAGCAATCCCAGTTTCTTTGCTTGTTCCTCAGAGTTCCAGACTCCCTCTGCTTAGCCCAGACCCATCCTGAAGGGCTGAGCTGACAGCTGGACTCAGTCTACCTCCGGCCCTAAATCTCCCATCAGGGTGGAAATTACTTTGCGTTTGTCAGGATTCCTCTTTAAACATCCCAGTGTGCTGCTTTCTATTTAGGTTCAATTCTTAGGGCTTTGTTATTACACGAGGCTTGTAGACTATGGAGAAAGTAGCATTAGTAAAAATGAATAATAAATACATCTTAATATGGTAATGTACCTTATCTGTAAAATATTTTTTTTCTTCATGAGTTTTATCTTTCTTCTCTCTCCTTTTCTAGCTGAGGAGATAATTTTGCGTAAATGACAATTCCACTCCTATTTCCAATGGAAGGATAGAATTGTTTGTAGTGGTGTAGTGTAATGCAGTCCTGTGCTACATAACTGTCCTATATATTTACAAGAATAAGTTATTCTGGTTCTGCTTTTTGCTTTGGTCTATTAGGAAAATCGTGCCTAAATGTTAGAATTATTGACAAATAGGTGCAGACACAGCAGATCATAAACTCAGTGCACACATTTTGGCCTAAAACCACATTCATTTTGCTTCTAAGAAACATTCCAGAAAGTGTAATATATTTGATAATATTTTTTAAATTGTGAAGTCTTTGAGGTTGGGATATTCATAAATGTTTGCAGAGCACCTAAAATTCTTCTCTGATTGGGGCCTATGGGTAGTTTAGAAACATAAATATTTAATGGTAATGGTAATTACCCTTTTTTTTCCAAATAATAATGTCTTTGAAGTTCCATCTTGGATGAGTGAAACCCCCTTAGTAATTTTTTCCCCACCACTTTGAAGAATATTCTCTTGTCATTGGAAACATCTCTGGAATTCATAGTTCTGCACGCTGCAAATACGCCACATTTCAGAAACTACAGAGCTGTTTGCTGCAAATTGGAGAGCAGGTGGCAGGAGGGAGTGTGTTCTGTGGGCATTCCTGAGCTCAAGAATGATGTTTGCAAGGGGCCAGGCCCTCTTCCAGCACTGTGGTTCTCATGATGGTCTCCCAGAACAATGAGTGCATTCCTCCAGGGTTAAATAAGAAGGAATTATGTGGGAGCATTTCCTCCTTTGGCCCGGAGCAGAACATGCACAAAGGTACTTTAAGTGACAAGGCAAACTCGACAGCACATTGACTATATGATACCCATTTAAAAATGGCTGCCGTGATGTATTGACAGCAGCACCAGCAAATAAATAATACATATTTTTAAAATTCTCATAATTACATGTTTACCCGATAGGCCAGAACGGCTCTGTCCCAAGGAGCTGTTGCAGTCTGAGTAAATAATACATGTTTTAAAGTCCATAATTACATATTTAAGCGATAGACTATCGAGGAAATAATGCACATTTTAAAAAGTCCATAATTACATATTTACATGATAGTCTGTAAATTCTGTAATTACTTATTTACACAATAGACCATAGCAGCTGTTACAGTCTATTATGGTAACTCTCATAGAATTATATTATGGATTTTTTTATAACTTAAAAAATAAGTATATTTAACCAGAAAACTGTATTGTTAGTCTTTAAAAAACCTTCACAAACCTCTAAAATAAGAAAATATGCATAAAGGTAAAACTTTAGAGTGATACAGAGACAGGAAGTTCTTATCCCTCCAGTGATAAATGTCTTTTGTTAGCATGAGTAGCTTAGGACTTGTCATTAATTTCAGAATTTCTTTACTTAGGTAGCAGAAATATAAATATGCAGCATTATGTGATTATACTTCCCTTATTGCCATATAGACATTCAATTTGGATAAGCATTTGGGATTCTTAAAATTCTTTAGTTCCTGTTCTGCTCCTATTAAAATCAGTGATAAAACTCCCATCAACCCTGGTTTCAGAAATCATTTATATTGAGGACAGCACTTAAACGTGTACTTGAAATCAATGGCACTTAAGCATCTTTTAAAAATAAGCACATACTTAAGGGCTCTCATGAATCCTGCTGGACCGAAACAGATGATTAAACGCTTCCCTGGGTTGGGGTACTGACTTCCAGGAAGGCAGACCTGGAACCTCCTGCACACGTGGCGTATTGATGGCCCACAGGCTTTTTGCTGCTCCTGACATGGCTTCTCCCTGAGGCAAAGCTTTCCTGGTGTGTTTAACTCCAGCCATACGTGTGGGAATTGTGCCATGGCCAACGTGCTGCCGCTCCTTTGTTCTTTGGGGGGACCCACGAATTGAGAATTCACCCAGTGCTTTCCCATAGCTCAGCTACTGAATTTATTCCTCATGCTAAAGACTGGATCAATACACCTAAATGAGACTTCTGTCCATAATTACTACTAAATAGCGGGGCTAAATCAAGCAAGTCAGAATCTGACATTTAGCTCAGCCAGACCTTATGCATTTAGTAAGGAACCAGAGTATGAGAGAAACCTTTGATCCCCACCGTTAGTTCCATTAAAACATGGGAGTTAAGGGAATTTCAGCTGTCGGGAGCCCCATTTAAGACTTGCCACAAACCTGACGAAACTCACAGGTATGTTTTAAACAGGGGTTTGAGGTCCAGCTGTTCAGTTGCTGCTCACATATTTTGACTGCAAGCATCAGGTGAAGGGCTGAAGGGTTTGTCTTTCCTTGGCAACGAACAGCACGGAATCAAATTTGGTAAGACATATCTAGTCAGAAATGAAGTTATGCAGGAACTGACTCACTCAGGGAAAGAAAAGCCTCAACAAGATATACTTCTGCTATTTTTTGCTGTGTATCTTCCCAGATGTTGGTGCTGATTTGGCTGCACACTTTGGCTAAGTGACCTGGAGCTTCAAAGGCCAAAGGGAAAGGAAATACCAATCCTTTGGTGAAATTACAAAGCTGATAAAAGACATTATTAAATAGCAGGAGCCTAATTCTTATCTTTCCCATGGTACTTTACCTATCTAAAGGTTCTTTTTACCTGTGTAAAACAGATAAATTGCATTACCTGACTGGCCAGTCTTTGAAACCCCCAAAAGAAAATGAAGGGTGTGCAGGATTAGAGAACTGAATCCGAGGGTGATAGTTTCAGGTTATGTACGAACCATATTTAAATGGTTTAATTTTAAAAACACCTTCAGTTTTGCATTCTCTCCTGTGGGACAGCCCTGTGGCACTCAGTGGGAATAACCAGTGCCCTCCATGGAAACGCTGTCCCTGTGAAACTGTCACAGTCAGCTGCTGTGTCATTTCTCTGCTCTGTTTGCCATTAAACCACACACACACAGGAACATTGGCTGGGTTTGTAGCCCTTCCAAGCTTTACACTTGAGTTAACATGCAGTTGTCATCTCTTACATGTGCACCCTGTGCCTGGGAGTGACTCGGGTTCTTTGGAGGTTTTGTCCATCTGCAGCTTTTCACCAGGTGGAAGCTGAGTGTCTTCACTTCCCATCCTTTTTGATTTGCATGGCATCCATCCTTTTATCCATCCACCGTTACCTGCCAGGAGTTCTGTGACCTGCTATTGCTAAGTAAAGAGTTGGTGTTCACAGAACTAATAATTGTATTCACGTTCCTTAATAATTCTGACCTCAGGTTGGATACACCCAAAGTGCACAATATAAATCGACACAAATAAAGAAGATGCATTGCACAACATAAGCTTTATTATCATATGCTTTTTTTGGACATAAACCAGCTCATTTTATTGTGAAAAATCCCACTGGGGAGTCAACACAGGGAATATTACATGAAGAAGACAGGCAGATTCCAGAACATTATATTTGCCAATAAGTAGGATTCTGCACTTGTAATTTTGTTAATTGTCAGAAGTAATTTAAATTCATCAATTATCAATGAGTAATTCTATCAGAAGTGTCTCTAGGAAAAGTTAAAATCCCAGTTGGATTGACACAACACTTTCTCCTTCAGAGATACATAAATTTAGTTCAGAGTAATTTGTCTCACATGGTATTTTGGAATGTTCTTGAAAAATTAGATTTGAGGTTAAAGTGAGACTATTTCTGTCTTCAAGTATGTGATGGGAGAGGATGTGTCCTTTTGAGGAGACAGATCCAGGCTTTACTCAGAAGTGCTCAGAGAAAGGGAAGAGGCAACAAGCTGCACCAAGGAAAATGGTGATGAGGTTTTGGGCAGAATTTATCATGAGGGGCTGGTCGATGCTGGAACAGGCTGAAATCTCCAGCCTTACCAGTTGTTTGCCCTGGATTCCTGACTCTCTTCTGTAGGTCGCTGTAGGACAGGTTTTAGCTGTGGTCCCTCACCATCCTGCCCTTGCTCTGCAGAACTTTCAGATTGAATTGGGATGTGCTGTATAAAAATAAACTGTTACTGGTTTCTGGTGGTCCTCAGCTGTGATAGAAGAGCAAGTGATTACATCACTTGGCAGCTATGATGACAAATATGTATTTGTCAGAAAGTTATTTACTTGATATGCACCTGTTAGTTTTCTATTATTGCTTTTTCATTGTAAGGGAACTTGAGGACAGAGACAGATTTCTCCCCTGCAGTGTTAACTACAGAAAGAGGTGGCCTTATAAAATGTCACCTATTGCCTCCTAGACTGTTGAATATTTCTGAGATAAAACCTTGTGGGAAAAACATCTGAGACAAAACATTGTCTAAGACAAAACAAATTCCTCTGTCCCAGCTATAAGGATGAAGAGTAAAACTATACTTTACTATTACTTGGGATTTGCCAGCAACTAGATGACTTCTCACAGGTAGAGAACATCTCCTTTTCTATCTTTTCCATATTTTGCTTGTTCTTCCAGGTCTTTATGCCAGCAGTATGTCTTTTCCATACAGGCCAATGTTTTGCATGTGATATTGCTGAGGAACAGTGCAGGAAACAAATGACCAGCCTTTAAATACTTGTTTTCTTGGTCCTTATAATTCATTACATTTGAGAGTCTGTGACTATAATGTGGAGGAGGGAGTCACATCCTGCAGCACTGTGGGGCACGAAGGCTGGACAGAGTGGGACGTGGAGAAACTAAAGGACTTGCCCCTGGGAGGAAGGGAATACAACCAGCACGGAGCTGAGGAATTTCCCCTGTTTTTCCCCATGCATTAGTGGAGAAACAATGGTCCAGACTGGTAAAGAGGGTTATTTTCCTTCTGCTCTCGGTGTATTCCGAGAGCTGAAGTGCGGAGCTGCCGTGGCCATCAAAGCAGGGGCAGCCGGAGCGCGGCTCTAACAAGTGCGGGCAGGGTGGGCAGTGTTGGCGGCTCGGGCTGCTAATGGCCCGCAGCGCTGACCCCACAGCCCCTCCTGACCTGCCAGGCCTCCCTGTTCAAAGAGGAGAAAGGGGAATTGCGCTCTAGTTAGCGCCTGCCTCCGCAGCCTTTGTTTTAAAGGATGCTGGAAGAGCGCCGAGCTCAGTCAGGGCTACCGTGAGGAGCAGCAAGGGTGTCCTGTGAGGCACAGTGACCAGAGCTGAGAACTTCCCAGGGCAGCCGAGCAAAAGAGCTGTGGTTCTGCCCCGGGGAGTCCCACAGACATTTAAACACCCAATTGAAATTATATGTATAAAAAAGACCGGGGAAAACAAAGTCAGCACATTTTCAGCTATGACAAATTCTATTTACGTGTAACAAATGCCATTCTTTCTCTTGAACCTTGTTCTGTCTCTGCTACCTTTGTCCAAAGGATGCGTGTTTTTAAAGTCCAGCTGAATAACTTTGTGAAAGTGTAATGCCTAAATAGGTCTGGGTTTGGTCTTAATAGTTTTATGGTTATGCATCTAAAATAATAATACCAATACAAACACAGATGCCTTTGGTGGTGTTATCAGTGTAGGATAAGTACTAGTTATTTGTGTTGTTCTGGAGATGTGTCTGAAATTCAAAAAGTCACACTTTCAGAAATTAGGTCTTCAGATAAACAAAATAATGATTTCCCTCAAGGTTTTGCATCACGTCTTTTGAATGCTTGATGTTTGCACACACACAGAGACGCTTCAGCTGTTGTTCCATAGATCCAGTGTTAGACGAAAAATAAAATAAGAATTCTTACTCTCAGAGATTCAGAGTGCATGTGAGCAATTGATCACTAATGCCATTTAGAGCAGATGAGTCTGGAACCTGATATAGTTACATCAGGAAATTCTGAACAAAAGATGAGAAAATGAGTAACTTGGTATAAGACCTATTAATATTCCCAAGCCTGTGTTTTCACAAGGGGTCTTCACACAATCCAGTGTACTTTTAATGAGCTCTGGTACATTTTCTGTGCACCCAAAGCTGTTTTGTACAGCTGTAGCCATATATCAAAAACACACTTGTGACTAGTGACTGGTTGGAGGCTGAAAAGTTGACATATCCACATCCTCAGCTATCACATAATTTCACAAATGCATTTATATGCAGTCAGTGGTATTAACACTGTAGCTTTTGTGATAGTTCCTGTAATATTTCTGAATGCTATTATAATAACTTCTCTATCACTTGCACCTTTTAATGATTCATAAATTCCTTGATTTCTGTGAACAGCAAACTATAATAGCACTATAATCAGGACAGCATGCTAAGGTATAGCAGAAGCCTCTGCTGCCTGACTACCTCCAGCTTTCCTTCATTGCCTGACTAAATTGTTCAAAATGAGGTTTCCACTACAATTTGAAACAAGGAACTCCTGAGTTCAACATGAACACCACTGAAGGAGACCATGCTGAAAATTAAAAAGCAAAATAGACAATAACATGTACCAGATTTCAAATAGAGGAAATGCAAGAGCATTCACTGTATAACAGGCATATTATTAGCTGTACCATAATTTCTCTTTTTTCCTTTTTCCCTCATTTAGTCCTTTTAACTAACAATTTCCCCTGTCCCCCACCTGCTCCTCACATAAACTGCACACACAGGTTCTGCCACAATGCTACTTCCCAGTATCTTTTGTCTGGGATTCTTTAATAGGTTCATTTGAAAAGACAAAGGCATTCCCATGAACGAGGCTGTGAGATGAACACTGGGTTTTGGGCACTCCTCTTTGTTTTCCACCTACCAGGACTAAATCAGTCCCTAAGAACTGCAGTAAATGAAACACCATCAGCATGAGAAAAATCACAGATATGATAATCCGAGGTTTCTGTGTTGTTTTTTGGTTTGGGTTTTTTTGTGGTTTGTTTTGTTGTTTTTTTTTTTACTGTGGTTTGTTTTTTCCCCCCTAAGCTTTTGGGTCACTATCTCACTCTGAGGATTAGGCACTGGATGCAGAAACTTTTCCAGGAACTAGTGATGTAGTTTCATTTCATTCCATCTCAGTACTGACTAAAAGCTTTGACTGTCAGCGGGCCATACCATGTCTTGTGTGATCAGTCTGTCTGAAAGGTGTTCATCATAAAACTCACCGTTTTTCATATTAGTTTTGGTATTTCATCTCATCTGGCTGGACAGACATGGAGAAAAGTCTCCTCCCTTCTAAAGGACAGGTATGAGGGGCCTTAATTTCATCCACGATGAGCTTTCACAAGCTTTTAAGTCATAAAAGTAAAAAATAAAAAATAAACCTTCATGGATCAGAATTTGTTCTGTATGGAGGGATTTTTCCTGTGGTCAGTGCCAGGCTAATTGTGCATTTGTTGAAGTCAAAGGGAATTCTCCTATTAACAGAATTAGGCCAGTTGAGTACTTTTGAACATCACACACTTCTTATTTTTTAGGGGTTTTTATTTTTATTTTCTTTCAATAATTTTGCATTTGTAATTTTTGCTTGTCTAAAGGAATTTATGGCAAACCTCTTGAAGCATTAACAACCAAACAGGTATGAACTTCATCTTCATTCTTTTACTTCAAAGCAATATTTCTAATAGCATTGAATGACATCCTGTCTCGAGGCCAGGGGCAGCTGTGGCCGATTAGGAAGGAATATATAAAGCAGACAGTAGAAACACCAAAATGGAGATAAAGGAGCAAACACATCATCTCATGGATATAGGAGAATTTATATATCAAGGCTTGGAGTTAGGTCATGGAATTTTTACTTGAAGAGATTGTTTTCTAGATGGACAGTAACTATATCTAGATTAGTCATGTAAGTGTTTTTTTACTGCCCTCACTTTTGTTCTGAAGATGTTACGTGCCAACCTGCCCTGGAAAAGGGACTCACTCCTATGGCTGGTGAAATTAAGAAATCATTTTCCCTTTTCTTTTGCTCGGGATATGTTTCCATTTTAACTGTCACTTTCCCATTTCTGTGGCAATTACTTCACCATTCCACTGCTGTAACTAATACGTTGATAATCATTTCATTTAACTTCCTTTCAAAACCAGCTACTATGCTGGAAAATGGGAAGTTACAGAGTGTGCCTGATTTTAAAGAGTATTCTGTTGCAAGTAATTTGTGATTTCTATAAATCAACATGTATTATTTAAAATTAAAATCTAATAAAAATCTGATCTCTAATCTGGATGTTCAGGTCTATCCAAGAGTTGTGGCTAAAGTGAGAAACTGAGGCTTATACCAATGGTGCTGTTGCTTGTGCTGGGCTAGGGCTGGTGTTAGTCAGCGTTGTTGTGTTCTGAAATTGGGTGAATTTGGAGCAGAATCTGCTGCTCTCTGGAATGGTCAGGATTTTAAAAGGCTGGAGAGGGATTTTACAAACATCTGCCAAAGCTGAGTAAATTAACAGGCAGATGAGACATACCGTTCTTGGAAGTGCGTATTAGAAAGCTTTTTTAATTTTTAAAATGTTTAAATCTATTTCCACATTCTGCATGAGCTTTAACTTGTGTAGATCTCTGTGCCATTGTGGACAGCCAATGAAAAATTTGAAATTAGTGGAGTATATCAGGGTGAGAAACCTGAACTTAATACCTCTCTTTGCTTGTTATTTGCTGTTAGTTTTATTAACAGAAATTTGTCTACACTCAGTTAATTTGTCTGCACTTCCACTCTGCCGTGTTTTCAGTCTCTCTGAGTGTACTTCAGACCTTCTGAATTTTACCCCAGTTCTTTTCATTGACAAGCCAACAAGTTTTTCTCTTTGTAAAATTTCCTGTGGTCTTACTGATAGTTCCCTTACTTCCTGACCTTTAGATTAGTCTTTTAAGTATTACTGTATCAGAAGCTTTTTTAGAGGGTGTGGAATATATGCTTGTACCTTCCATTGGGATCAGTAACTTGTAATTCTTCTTTTAAAAGTGCTGAGGGCAAATTTAGGCCTGATATCCCTTTGGTGAGCTGTGCCAGCCATTTCTTTTGCAGCTGCACAAACCCTTAATTGTATTGTTTCCTGAAATAATAATGTTTTGAGAATGTGACATGGATGTGAAGTCAGGGGGTTGTATTTCTCTAGATAGTGGTTATCACCAACCTCTCTTCAGTCCAGCTCATATTCTGAACAGGTTTTAAATATATCTGCTAATGATTCCTCTATCTCTTCTGACATATCTTTCTGAGCTCTGAATTAATTCTGTCTATTCCTGGAGTTATGTCAACCTTCAGACTTTCTAATTTCTTGATGAGCTGTTCTGGTGTGTTACTGATTTTCTTTGGTGTTTATTCTTCCTCCCCCAGGAAATTTATGTCTCATCCTGTCATCAGCCCCAACCTTGTTTTATGTACAATAAAATGGAGAGTTCATTTCTAAGCAGTCTCTCCTTCCTGTTAGTAAACTGCCATTTGCCATTTCATAGGTGTGCTTCTGTTTCCCTCAGTGACCTTATGCTCTTGACGTGCTTGAGAAGAAAAAACGTCTTTATTTACAATTTCCTCACCTTACGTGAACTTTCCCTTTCATTTTCCCCCTTTGCTTTCCTTATCAGAGTGTGAGCCTTTTAACTTCATGCTATAATCTTTCTAGTTGTCTTCCCTAACTGTATTTTTGTACCTTAAATATACCCTTTCCATAAATTAATTTTCTTGCATTTTCCTCCTCATTCTCAGTATGTATTTTAGCACACAGTGTTCTGATGCCAGACAGCACATCCAACCTTCGGGCATGTAATAATTGACTTTCTGTACCTTCCATTTCCTTCTCTGTCCTTTTCCTCCAGTGCTGTTTTCCATTCGCTTGCACCCACTGTTTCAGTAATTCTTTTTGCTGAATTCAGAGGTTTGATTTTTGTGTGACTGTATTTTTTTGCCACATTGTCATCTTAATTAAAAGTGTAGCTAGACTGTAACCACGGCCGAATTGATTCCAGGTCTGTCCTCTCCTGTTCGAATCCTGGGCGAAGCATCATCGCTGCTCTCGTGCTTTTGTGTTGTTTAAAGAGACAATCCCGTCTGTAAAACGCATTTAAAATCGTGCTTGATTAAAAACAAAACCAAACCAAAAAGGCACGGCAAGGCTGTTTGATGGGCAGCGTTTTAACCCGTGTTAGTGCCTGTGCAGGGAGAGGGCACAACTCGGGGGGTGTGCACCAGCTGGGGGTTTATTCCTGTTCATTCCCTGGGGTGCAGGATGAACAGCTCTGGGATGGGGGCTCTGGTTCGCAGGGCACTTCTGCCCTTCACAGGAGGGGACACAGAGGCAAGTGGGTGACAAATCCGTCCCTCTGGCAGCCCCGGGAGCTGCCTGGGCTGTCAGAGCTGGGAAACACGGCTTTGTGGAGGAGGAGTTCACAGACATCTGAAGTTGTGTTTTAACAATAGGTCCCCAGCCTTGCTGACAGAAAAAGTAATTTATTTTGCAGTCTCTTCACACAGAATAACACAATCACATATAGTAGATGCTGTCCTTCTGCACTTTGCTATATAGTGTTAATGACTGGCACTTAAATACTTTACAAATTGAATTGCACTTGTATGAGAAGCTGAATTGATAAAATAAATTACTATATCTTATAGGTTAAGGTTTTGGTTCTGCAATTGTAGCTGCTACAAATTACCTAACCCTCTTTTTATATTGCATTTCACATTGCTATATTTTACAACTACTCTAATAAAAAATTCTATACAAAAATTGTTTGATATTAATAGTAATCATTAACAACTTGATAGATTCTTGTTAAGTATATTTGCAATACATTTAATCTTATTAAACTCAGCTCTGAGTTGTTTCTTCTGAATATTATAGGTCTTTATGAAGCTAGCACTATAAAGAAGAGATTTCAACCATTTTCGGCCAAGAATTAGGTTTAGCTTAATGGATCAATTCTTTTCTTATTAAACTGAGTCTGACCAATGCCAAGTAATACATTCAGCATTGATCTTTGTCTCACCCTGCTGTAGCTTGTGTTCTCTTTATGTACATGAAAAATAAGGTGCCAAGAATGAAAACAATGCCTGTATAATACAAATATAGAATTTTTCAGACTTCCATTCTGCTTATCCTTTCAGTTTGTTATTAATGTCTTGTTTGGTGGTTATTTTGAAATGTTATTTTTAACAGAAATCTTCTTTCCATAGAGAATATATCTCCTCTTGTGTAATTAAAAAAAGCAAGGTGGATAATAGTTAAAAAGGCTCCAGATAGCACTGACACAGGTGCAAGCCCTGACAGGGGTGTCTCATCCCGCTTTAGGCCTACCTGTATCCATTCAGTTTTTATATGTATGAGGTTTACACATTCAGTTTAACCTCTAAATGAAGGGAACCCTGTTAACAAGTAATTTGAAGTGGTGGCCCCTTGGTCTGGCTTTATAAAAATTACTTGATTTAATCTAAAGTCTGCAAATTGCACGAAGTGGAGCCGGGGTGGTTCCGATAGTGGTAGAAGTTGAGCTAATCTCGGTGTATCTGCCACAACTTATTGTTGTGCACTTTAAAGTTCAGAGGGAGATATTTTGCAAAGCCTGAAATTTCTGATGGGAGTTCTGTGAGAATTTTGCTTTTTTTTTAATTGGTCCCAAAATTGCTCACTGTTTCTGCTGAGACCTCAATCAGGGTCAGTTTGTACTTACAAACACACCTCGGGTTTTGTTTACACCGTGGACCTTTTCCAGGGTCCTGACGGTGCCCAGGGGCCAGATTTTAAATGAAAATACAGGCATGTTGTGTAAGGAATATCTTGTAAAAGTTAACTGTCTTGTTTTTCTGTAACCACAATTGCTGCTGCAGCTTTGTGAATGCAAATAAGGGCGAAATAAAATGATAGAACTGTGCTCTCATCATACCGCATCAGAATTTCCAGGTTTCTTCTTGTATTTTTGTATGTTTTAAATGCTTTTCACGTTTTGAAAATGTGACTTATTTTCAAAATAATCTAGATATTCAAAAGTGCTTACTGCGCATGTGCTGTACAAGTGGCTGATTGTACAAAGAAAGACATTATTGGGAGTTAAAAGGCATTTTCTGCATTTGTATTTACAATAATATTTGTTCTTTGAAGGAATTATTCAGAATGCTTTCTGTCCAGCTGATCAGTATCCAGCAAACACTGTATTCACAGTTGCCTCTTTTATATCACAGGATTTGTTCTCAGATATGGAATCTAGAACGTTCTGTGATAAAATTACAGCCTTCCACCTCTGGAATTAAATGTGTGCTGCTTTGTGAGCTCCTGGAAAGCAAAGTAGTCGCGGCACTTCCCTAAATCCCGAATTCCATCCTGTAGAGGGCAATGGTACACATGAATGCAATGTAGTGTGTTACAGAAACATCAGCTGCTGAGCCCTGCACATCCTTCCAAAGTCGACAGTATGATCAGTCCTAAGTATGAACTTGAGTGCTTGCCCTTACACACTGTCCTGGGGGGTCACTGCAAAGTTACCCTGTGGGTTTTTTCTCTTTTTTTTTTGGTCTTATATCTAAGTATTTCTAGAGTTAATAAATTACAAAAAATGTTCACACATTAAGGAGCTATGACTGAAATACTGAAAGCAGATTAAAGAGTACGAGTGCTCAAATTCCAGTGAAATTTAAGGGGGTTCTTTAAAAATCCCAATGTTTAATATTTGAAAGAGTATCAGGCATGTCAGTAGAGGGGACTGAACTGGCAGTGGCCTGGGTGGGACGGTTGAAATTAATGACTGTTTTGTGGGTGAGAACAGTCACAGAACCCTTTGAATATTTATTTATGGCAGGCAGACATGCAGCAGGTTACTCTGAGAGTCAGGGATGAACTCAGAGTTTCATTATTTCCCTTCATGTCCAAGCTGTGCAGTAGCTCTGTGTGAATAAACTTGTGTGTCTTATTCTCACGAGTGATTCTCAGCTGCACATCTCTGGGTTTAGGCCTGGACACGGTACAGAGGCAGCATTATTATCTAAGGCAGCTGATCTCTAGATCAATACTGGTAAAGTATCCATAAAGGGTTTGTTGATTTGCTTGAGGAAACTTGCAGGGATGGATAGCAAAGGGGTCAGCTTCTTTCTCTGTGAGTAGTAACTATTTCCTTCCCTTCCTGGGAGGGTAAAGTGAGACAGTTCCCATTTTGACTAACATACGGGTGCCACTCCCATTTGTATGTTCCCATTCAGCTGGAGCTGCTCGAGCTCAGCAGACACGGGGATGTGGTGAGAGCTGAGGTTTTATCCCAGCTCTAGCACAATCTGTTCCTCTAAGCCACTCTCTTGCAGAGATCAAAACGACAGCTTTGCCTTTCCGTGCAGGTAAACACCTGCTGGAATTTTGCAGCGGAGTTCACTGTTTCAGCAATTTCACTTTTTCAATTTCACTGTTTCAGCTGTTTGCCATGAGCTGCTGTTGGCACAGCTGGGGCACCAAAAGGTGGCTGTTCCAAGTTCTGGGGGACATTTGTTTTCCTAAGACTTTTCAGGTGTCTGCAAGAGCAGCTTCATTTCAGACAGGCTGCACACCCTGGGGTTTCCCGCTGACTGTGCATTTTTCAATCGTTTCAGCTCCTCTTTGCTGCAACTTTCTTCATTCCAGTTCCAAATGAGTCCCTGCCCAGTGCTCTTCCCAGCAATATTTATTTTGCCCTGCTGTGTCTCTCTGACCCAGACCTTGTCACCAGGGTCCCTGGTAGTGTACTCCAAAGGCTTGACTGTGTCACCCTTAACTGGGCTGCCTTGCAGGACATTTGTATTTTGAAAAGTTAAACATAGAGAAAGAGGAGAAAGAGGATAATTTCATTAGATTTGCTGAAATGAAGTTTCAGAACTTTATCCTGGGAATCTTGAGATTAATGAAAGCTGTGGGGGAAAGGGACAAGGATAAATAAGTTAGCCAGGAGACCTTAGCCCTGGGTGCAGAAGATCCTTACCTGGCACCTCTCTGGGACTGTCTGTGCTGCCTCCAGGGCAGAATTTCAAAGGTCTCCTGTAAGCCAAGAGCAAACTGCAGCAACTGTGTTGTGCTCGCTGGGGAACAGATGAGGAACTATTGTTTTGAATGATTAAATCTTGAGGGTATCTCCGCTGCTGTTCTCTTTAACCTCCTTTGTTTACCTTAGAACATTTGCTTAAAGTTTTCCCTCCATGTCTGTCTGTAGAACAGCATTATTTTGTTCTGAACTATGGAAGCTTGTAGGAATTGGATGCAAAAATCTGGGACTGGGTGGTATTTGAATGGCTTTGGTTCTAAAACAGAGTTGGTGTTTGCCTTCAAACAAATGTCTGCAGTGATATCATAGTACAAAACTACCAGGCTGTTGAAAGGAGACCCATTTCAAGTGTGCAGCTCCAGTGCCTGCAGAACAGGTAAAGCCCAACAGCATTTTCCTATGCATTGTTAAAGCTCCTCTGTTTTCTGCACTGCACAACTTCAATGTTTTCCATTTCGCCTTATGTAAGACACACACTTTTAAATACCATCTAGTCTGTCAAGCTCTTACTACATATGGCTTCAAGCTGAAGATCCTATTTAGATACAGATTTTTTATGCAAATGAATGAACTGCTAGAAATCAATAATGTATTTGTGTGTAAACACAACGCACGCATTGCCTAGACTTTTAACCTGATAAATGGCAGACCCATAATAACCTTCTTTTTGACTAAATGCTTGATTTCTTACCCAAGCATTTCACTCGCTGTGATAACAACATATTTCTGGGTTTTTTCCTGTTTGTACACAAGTCTACCAGGACAACATACAGTATTCAGTCAACAAATGTCTAACCCTCATGCCAGTACTTGTTGGGAAATCTTAGTCATCACAAGGAAAGGAGCCCTTTTTTTTAATTAATGTGCTGTTAATCCCACCAGAAATGTGTGTGTCCCAGTCACTCTGCAGTGCAAGGGAGTTCCATCTGAATTCAGGCCAGCCAAAATTTAAAATCCTAACAGATTTTAAGGTCGGGGTTTTTAAATGTAGATGTTTCAATGAAATTGCCACGTTACACATTTTACAGGCAAATTTGAAATAATTTTTTTTCTCAAATCTTTGTTGTCAGTTTTGAGAGTTCTCATCCCCAGATTAATATTTTGCTATTGCTGTTTTCTGGTTTTGGTTCTCCTAGTGGCTCTATTGCTGTGTAACTGCATAAAAATACCAGTTTTACCAAAATAAGCACAGACCAGGGGAACAAAAATATGGCTTTTCACACAGTTCCACTTCCAGGCAGCAAACCTTTGAACTGGATCAGGATTATTTCTGTGTATTTAGTCAGTAGCTTGCTCCATAGCCACACTGTGCTGGAAAGCAAGGGTGTGTGTTTGGGGGAGCATTCAGGTCCTGTGAGGAGATGGCTCCCTGCTCTCCAGCCTGGAAGAGAATCCAGTGGATTGTAATGACAGGGGCTCTTCCTGCCCCAGCCCCCAATTCCTGAGAGAGCCCTCTGTTCCACACTGCTCCTTTACAAAGTTTTGTGAGCTTCAAAAAGGGGCTGAAAATAAAGTTGTGCTTCAGGTGATCATACCCAGCGTCATCTGATTTTGTGAGATTTAGATAAACGCATGCTCACTAAACGTTGAGACAATTAGCCATAGATTTTAATCAAAATTAGTCAATAATTGAGACACTGAGCATAAAGAACTCTTCAGCCTGTTGTGTAGTTCTTCTCTTTGGCTGTGTTTTATAGTTTGCCAAGTGGCTTGGAGGCCATACCTTGACCTGTCCAAAATATGATTAATTTTTAAAATATCCTAAGTCTGTTGGAGCCCATCCTGAGCTCTGATTGGTAGAAAAACAGGGAGACAGCTTCTCTTCCAACTCTGCTACTTAAATACTTAAGGGCAAAAAGCAATTGGATAATTGACACTTTGAATTGATAATGTAACTGATGGTGATCAATTCCGAGGTGCTTATGGGAGAGCCCTTCATTATCTCCACAAATACACTGGGATGCTATAAAAGGTCGTGTCTGAAGCCAGTGTGAGGATCAGAGATGTGCGTGTGGGAAGCTCAGTGTGGTAAGAGATGGATGGAAATCGTGCCTGGAGATGCAGGAAGGCACAAGGCACTGCCAAACCAGTCATGGTAGAGCTCTAGGAAGGTGTCAGCATGACCTCGGACACAAACCTTGAGTGGGGTGTGTCGTGTGTAAATGTACAGACTGACCCACAGCACAGCCTTACCCGCTTTTCTCCATATATGTTAAGATAATTTTAAACAATTTCTCTTATAAATTTGGCAGACCAGAGGCCAGTTTCCCCCCATTGCCTGGCTGAGAGGCCTCCAGCCCTTTCTGGAGCAAGCAGAGCTCAGGGGTTGAGAGGGAGCTCACTCTTTTGATCCACTCAGTCCCTCCCTTCTCTCCTGAGAAAGCCACTTAAAGGGCTGCCAGGTGTGTTGGTGGTGATAAATAATAATGGCAAACACACACGAGGAATCGGGCCTGGAACTACCGTGTTCTGTTTGTGTAGCCTAACAAATGGCCCTTAGACACTAACGACCTATGTGTGGTCCCACAAAACCACTTCCCTTTTCAAAGGCCAAGGGTAATAAATAAGGCTGTGAGAGGCTTCTGCAAGTCAATGGGCTTGGGCCTCATCACATCAGGGAGGAAGAAAACGTGGAGCCTTCACATTTAGACTCGACATCTGGTCTCTCAGGTACCGGGACTTGGTAAATCCAGAATATATGCTGTAGAGCCAGTGAGATGCTGGTGCAGGGGCTGAAAGACTGGAGGAGAGGAGGGAGAAAGACTCCTCGTGAGGAGGGAGCACCGAGGCACTTAGGGCCAGCCTGTGTGGGTAGGCTCAGAGCTGAGCAGGGGAACACGCAGGTGGGTTTGAGCTGCGAGTGGGAGCGTCTTGTGCTGCTGCTCTTTTCAGAGGCAGAAGGGAGAGCTGGCCCAAACCCGTTCACACGTGATTTCTGCTTGGTTTGCTTGGTCATTTTGTTCCTGAAGAATGGGGAATGTTTGTCTGCTAGAGCTTCCTTTTGTTTGATTTGGGATTTCTCTTGCCCCAGGTTCCATTGGTGCCGAAATCTCAGGAGCAGGAACACGCTGAGGGTGGGTGGCTGAGCCCTGATGGGGGGCCATTCCTAGGCTGTGCTGGGTCTCTGGTCTGGCCTTTTTGGGTGGCACTGAAGACCTTCACACAGCAATTTGTACCAGTTCACCTAATTCATGCACATTTCCCTTGTGCACACAGGCCTTCTCATCTGGCTAAACCGAAATGAAGCTTATCTAAGCAATACGTGTGAAGTTGGTTTCTACAGTACCTTTATGTGAACAGCCTTTGTTTTGGAGGAACTTTTGGAAGCTCAGAAAATTAAACTGCTGAAAAACCAGGTCTTGAACTGGCCCCTGCTTTGCCTTTCCACGCACAAGTGATCCAGATGGATCACTTGGAATGTTTTTCTAGGTCTCTTTTCAGCTTTTTATATTACCAGTTGTTACAGAGGAGATTTTTAATAAGCAGCATAATAAAATGTGCTCCAATTTACCCTTCCTATCTACCCTTTTCAAAAACAAAAAGATGAATGATTTGTTAATCCAAAAAAAAATGCTTATAACATGAACATTTAAATAACTATATAATTGCAAATACATATTAAAATAAGTTCAACAATTTAAAAACAATTACAAATCACTTACAATAGCCATCTAATGTATACTTAAAGGCAAATACAGATTGTATATTTTTCAAATGGATGGAAAAACTATTCCAGCCACTTGGTGTCTGAGAAGCAAATGACTGATTGCTTTTCTGGTATTAAACTGGGGGACTGCAAACATTAAAAAAATCACTAGACCTTGAATTATATCAAAATATAATTGGAATAAAATAATTCAGAAGATAATTCAGTCTTGCTACTAATGTCGTTTACACAGATAGCAATGCTAATATTTTTTCCTTTGTTGTAGACTTAATCAGTTTAACTCTGTGGGTGCCAACCTGACCCTCTGCACCACGGACAGTTTCTGCTTAGAGGTCAGCTTTGTGGTTGGATTTTTTCCCCTGGAAAATATGCCGTGTTCTTGTGAATCTCTTCTGTGACATTCAGAAGAGTAATGCCCATCCTACAACAGTCAGAAAGAGATTTCCTGAGATTCTTAGGAATTTAAAGGGCTAAATAAATACACAATCAGAGTTTCCAAAGCCCCTAAGAAACTGGAGTTGCTAAAATACATTTGAAAACCTGGTCTTTATTAATTGGAGTAATTCTGTATAATTCCCTTAAGGTCACAGAGGTGTTTTGTTGAGAAAGTCTGAAGGAAATAATGATGACAGTTCCTCTGCCAATAATGCATTGCTCTAAGAATATACTCTACCTTTTGAGCACTGTTTGTTTCTATATTCTGCTTTCTATATCTGTAGCAGCTTTGCCATGACCAAACCTGTCTAATGTCTGGCTTGATAACAGAAAAAAGAACGGTCTGAGTTGGAGTGTGCGAAGCTGCCCTTTGAAATTCATCCCTTCAAGGGGCTCCAAGTTCAGCACACAAAACTCAGCTTCCCAAAGTCCAGGAGCTGCTTTTGAAAACTGTGGTGACGTTTAAAGAACTTTCAGTCAGCAGATTTCCACACCCAAAGCACAGAGAGATGTGTGGAGGTTGTTGCAAGGCTGAAATATTTACTCACTCTGGTCACCCTCAAGGTGACCCAGAGATCAATGACAGCACACTGATGTCGTGAGAGGCCAGGGTTAAACCCAGCACGTGTCTCCTCTGTGCCACCATGAGGACAGATCCATTCCCTGTTGTTCCTCCCGGGTAAAATAACATCCTTGGTTCGGGAAGCAAGTGGTGAACACGGCAAGGTTTCTTTTGTTGGCTGTGCACCTCATTTGAGAGGCACAGCTCTGAAACTCAGAGCATTAAGAACCAGAAGGAACGCTCTACTTTCGCCTTTTTTTTCACTTCTTGGAAAATTCCAAGGAGAGTCCAAAGGTGGAAAGCCATGCAAAGTAAAGTGGAGCTTAAGGGAGGGAACTTCCAGCTTTCCAGCCATACCACTGGTAGTCAAACCAGGGCAGGTCATGGCCATAAGGTGTGCAACATTTCCCCTATTAATTGCACTTTCAGCAACAAACTGTTGCTTTCTCAAGTCTGTCCCATGTCAGCAAAAATTGTGTGAGAAGGAGCAAAGATTCAGTAGAAAACTCATTTCTCTGTGTGGGGACACGTGTGTTGTCTGCTGCAGTGTTTGGGAGCTGCCCTTCAGTTTGGAGGGGAAATGCCTCCCTTTTGCCCCTTTTCACTCTAAGCATGTGTAAAAATATTCAGGTGACACTAACACAGCTCAATCCACAAGCTGGAAAGAGGCTGAAAGCAAAGTCAGCTCCAAAATCCAAGGCCCTGCACTACCTGAAACCTTGGCCTTAATTTTAAACATTTAAAATTAGGATTAAAAAGCAGCTTGCTCCCAAGCTTAAACAGAACATGCCTTGTTTAAAATTAGGGTGAAAAAGCAGCGACAGCCCAGCTGACTCCTGGAAGTAATATTTCCTGCCTTGTTTAGACATCATGTTCTACCCTTGGTACAGAGCGTGCTTAAGTTGGCTAATTAATTTCAAAAGCAGTGTAGAATTGACTAGTAGGTAATTTAATCTAAAAATAATTAAAACTATTGAAATTATTACATTGTTGTTTAATTAATATTAGTTAATATTGTAATTTTCAGCCTAAATTATGCTGATTAAAGATTTTGCTCATAAATACCAATAAAATTAATTACAAATTAATTAAATTTGCTAAAAGATTCTCATAATGGACTTCCAGCTATTCTTGATTTTTGCAATAAATAAACAGAAGCATTATTAAGTGGTATATCTTCCTGGGGGAGATATTTAAACATGATATGCAGATATTGCAAATGGAAGGATTTCCCATGAAAATAGACACACTTAATAGCAAAGGCTTTTTTTTTCCCTTCCAGTGAAAGGAAAAAAAAATAAAAGAGCTCCAAAGCAACATTTTTATTTTACTGTTTGGCAAGACAAAGTGCTTTCCACTCTGTTCCATGTGAGATCTGCTGACACGTGGCAGTGGTGCCTTCTTCCAGGTCGGGTGTCTTGCATCCTGAAGGTTGTTTGGAGTAGAAGAAGACACTTGCCTGCAGCTTAGCAAAGGAAGGGCCATGCTGCTACCTGGATTTTGGGAGGTTTGCAGTGGTCATAACAACTTTTAGGAAGGACGTAAATACTGTTGTTCCAATGTCACAGGTAGAGACAAAGAAAAAAACCCAAAGGAAAGACCCAGAAGCCACAGCAAGTTGTTTAATACAGCAATGGGGAAGGCTGAATGTCAGGTTGCATTAGTAACTTCACTCAGGTGTTCCTCTGCCATCCTGAGCTTCCAGTCCTGGTTTCTGTGTGCATTAACTCCTGGCAAAGCAAGGGAACCCCCCGAGCTCCCCATCCAGTGGAAATCCTGATTTTGACCACTGCTTCCATTTGAGATCACATAAAAGCTGCCAACCATCACAGTGTTTGGTGCAGTGAACACCTACAAGTAAACTCAACCACATCAAAACCTTTTCTTTGCCACAAGAACCCAGCAGGTTTTTTAGCAAATAGAAGTGTTTTGTTTGGTTTCCTCCAGTCACTTCCACAGTGAGTTTCCTCCCTTTGGTGGTGCCACACCCCAAACCAGGTGATAACAGGGGTGATCAGACCTGCCATTAGCCGTGATGTGCACCAGGTTTTTCCCCTTTGGAATTAGGCTCTGTAATTGGAAACTGCACTTCCCATGATCCCCCTGCCCTCCTGCCGCCCTAAAACTCCTTTGAAAGGAGGAATAAGGAAGAAGAGAAGGTCGTGGAGTTGCTGAGTTGTTTTGTGGGAGGTTTCAAAGGAAGAATTTGAGCTACGGTTCCTGGCAGGTGCTCGGGACAGAGAGGTATTTAATGTAAGGTTGTTTTGTTAACAAAGTTATTTTGGCACAGTTCAGCGAGCCAGAATATTTCAGTTGTTGCTAAAATTACCTAAAATGATAATTTGAATATTGAAAATCCTTTGAATACAGTCAATTTGGTAGGAAGTACGCTTGCTGCCTTTTTTTTTTTTTGATAGTTCTAGTAAAGTGGAAATTCCTATTGTTGGATTCCAGGGTTGCTTGGCATGCAGAATTTCTACTGGAATTAGTGATGAGGTGGTCACAGTACGGACTAGCTTATGTTTCATTAGACAATGTTCCTTAACCTGACTCGATCTTGCTATTTCAGTGTTCTCTGGAACACACTCAGCTAATGAAACTCAAATGAAAGTGTTGTTCATTTAATTTTGGTTATATTCTCTGTTTCGTCTGAGATACATTTTTAATTGCTCTATTTCTGGGGGGCTAACGAGGGGAAAAACTTGTTTCTGAGAAATTGGGTGGCAGCTGTAGTGGCAGATAAGGCTGACTTTCAGTTCCTAGAAAGAAGCAATCAATGCTGAATGTATCAGGTGAGTTCATTTCTCTTGCTCTGCTTTAATAGCTTATAAAGAAGATTGATTAAGTTCTTGTCTGATAGATCAATAAAGGAATGAAACTGAGCTTTCCCTCCTTCAAGCATGATTTTATCATGTGTTGGGGAATGTGGAAACTTAAGAGAAGTGATGCTTATGTGGAAAAAAAATTCCCAACCCGGGGGTTCTAATGAGGCCATTCCTATGATATTGCTTCCACATTAACCATGGTGTGCCCATGGAACTTGGTTCTTTTTTCTGCACCACTCCATTGTGTTCTTCATGTCCTGCTGCTTTGGTGCAGGGTGTAGGATTTCATTGATGGAGAAAACAGTGATTTTGGTCTCTGTATCTATGATGGTGCAAGCTCAAAAGGATCTGGCCCGCTCTGTGTCATCCAGGCGTGGCAGTGGGTGCTTCTCTGCTCTTTGGAAACTTTAGCAGTCATCTTAGCCTTCAAAACAGCAATTTTAAGGGAGTGTCAGTGTGGGTTTCTGGTGCTTCAACCTCTTTAGACTGGGAATGGCAAAAAAAAATCCCAATATCTTAATTTCCAGCCAAACCAACATGTTTATGTGGATTTTTGAACCAGTTTGATTTGAATTTTTTTCATGTAGCATTCCTCTCCTTCTAGCCAAGCTTTTCAGTTCCAAAAGGAACAACATTTGTGAGATATAAAATAATGTGAGGATGAAGGGGAACAGAACTATAAACTTGTAGCCTTTGTGACAGTAGAAATGTCATTACAGAAATGGCATAACACCAGTATTTTATTTGCACATGTACACACTGCAATACCTTTTATGATGGCCTGTGGTTTTTATTTACTTTTGTTGTTGGCTTTTCTGCTCCTGTGTGTGGCACAAGCAGGGTCTGGAGGTCTGGGGACGCCTCTGCAGAGGAGACATTCCTCTTTAGCATCACGTAGACGTGAGGGGCGAGTGCAGCATTATCTCATCTGAGTAACATGAAAGCCCAGACGTTGCTGGTATCTGAGGAAAGAGCCAACACATGTACCATGGAGACATGGGGGATGCTAATTAGCTGCACACCGAGCTAACTAAGCGAGGAGCTGCACACTTCTCCTTTCTTTACACACACACACAGGGGGGTTTTCAAGCACAGTTATTTTAAGATCCCCATACGTGGTAGAAAATCCGGAGATGAAACCTGGCAAAAGCCTTGTGGCTGCTTGTGAGTTCCTGATGCTTTGTTACTGTTCCTAGAGTACACATTTGACTTTAATCTTATTGATTTGCTATTGATTTTTGTTAATAGTGAACTTTCTTTATACAGTGTGACAGGCTGCTTGTATCAGCAATTTCAATTAGATCTCTAAATAACTGATTGTATAGACTGTCAACTTCTGTCTTTTCAAATCAGCTTTCACATTTGAAGTCCTGGGTGTTCCTCTGCACCAAGCTGTGTTGGCCTGGCTCTTCCCAGCCCCACAGTGACATGCAAACATGGAAAGGACATGTGACAAAGAAGGATTTTTTCCCCTTTGTGCCCAAGGTTCTCTGGCTTTTCAATTTATTTTTTTATAGTATTTGAAATAGTGGATTCTCTTTCATGATTATCTGACTTTCTTTTTGTACATGGCTTGATTGCTTATTTTAAAAACTAAAACTAGAGGTGCTCCTAGGAGAACAATCTCTTTTTTTAATCTTGCAAGAGAAGTGGTGTCTGATGGAGAAGTCGGTCTTTGCAGAAATTCTACATTACTAGGATGAGATGCAACTCTCTTAAAGATCATTAAGAGAGCAAGAATGAGGGTGGTCATATTCCATCAGCAGGTCTTCAGTCATGGATTTGAATTTGTATGTGACTGGAGTCTTAATATAATAATAAAATCAATTGGTGACATCCATTCTTTGGTAATCACGAGACAAAACCACTGTGCACTGCACAGTTCCAAAATGGAACCCGGTGACGCATTGCACAGAACTTTCATTATCACAGTTTGCTGTTGTTAGAAGCGGTTGTGTTTTCTTTTTTTTGGAGAGAGAAAATTAGGCTTTATATTTCAACTAAGTATTTGAACACAGTGAGAATAACATCTGTTGCACAGAAATGCAATTTTTGGAGTTATTTGCATTTTCACCAATCAAGCTTGGTTTCAGGGGGAGAAAAAAAATCACTCTTAATTGTATGACTGAGTGCATTGGATGAGGGAAAACTCTGTAGGGTGGCATATGGAGAGAGCTTCCCAAGGCTTGTAGTTGTGCTGTGAACTGAGGGACAAAAATATGCTGGACCTGACTTGGTCTGCTCTGGACAGGAGCCTGAAATGGAAAAGGAGAGCTTGTCAGTTCCTGTGTCACATCTCTCAGCACAGACAGTTTGAGGTTCCTTGTCATGATAAACGAGGAGAAACACTTTGATCTGTGCTTGGAGTTGGAGGAGACCTTGCTGGGAATGTGAGGTGGAGTCACTGCTGTTGGCTGGGGTTGTGTTTTCAGTGAGAAATAAAAGATCTGCCTTCCTCCCCCTTCTTTGGTGGGAGTTGTGCAGTTAATATTGGTTAAAAGGACATAAATGTCTTGTGCTCCTGAATTTCCAGTGCGGATGCTCAAATCTGTGCTGCTCTCTAAAAGTGTGGATGTGGAGTCAATGAATCCAGTTAATCTCAGGAAACCACATTTCTAATACTGCTTTTCTTGTTTGTTTATTTTTGCGTGGTTGTTTTTTCCTTACTGCCTTTACTCACAGAATTAATTTATCTGCATTGATTTATCTCCATCATTGCCTGCCTGAGCCTTTGGTTTTTCTGGGGAACCGGGGACTCCTTGGGCTCCTCACCAGGGAGGGTGCTCGTTGTGCAGGAATTCCTGTCCCTTCTGCTGCCCACAAAGGAACTGTGAGGTGTCACATCCTGATGTTCCTCACATTGCCACGGTGCCACAGAGTCTCTAAAGGGGCAGAAGGTTCCAAGGGAGTGCTGGTATTTATTTTCCTTATAACTGCTGATACTCAGATCATCTTTGAGGCTCAGGAGCCCTTTTAAGACCTGTAACTGAAGTACCAACTTGAAGAAGTTCCCACTGCCAAGACCAGCTGATTCGTGTGGACACATCAGTCTGGTTTCTTTCTTTACCTGTTTTCCAAACATACTTCTCATCAAAACTGTGTGTCTGTCCTGGTGCAGAGCTAAGCTGGGGGTGTGAGGATGTATTTCATACCAGTTAGAAGTGACAAGTCTATTTGATACTTTTCACATTAGAAAACAGACTCTTTTGCTAAAAATAATTAATAAACAGAACCTGGTCATTGAAATTTAGTCTGGTTGCTTTCAGTCAGAGCACTGGCTGAGGTGTGACTGCAGGTATTCTATTCCAATTGGCAGGTGAGAAACAATTATTTTCCAATCTAGTACCTTGAAGACAGTGAGAGATCGCTAAATTATGTGATTTAACTTCAGAATAACTCAAAATTGTGAAGAACATCAAAGCATTCTTAATTTATCATTCCTTATTTTACTGTTAATTAGAAACTGGAAAATCAGGCTGAAGCTGATCCTCAAAAATCTCGAGGAGTTGTTTTATTTTCAACTGCTTGCTTTCTTGCAGAATTACTTCCTTTCTAAGAATCTTAGTTCTGATTAGATTAATGGACTAAAAAAGTAGCTAGATATCTTGATTGAGAATAGGTTATTTGTGGCAAAATCTAAATGGGGCTGAGTGCTAGCAAAGCACTTGCAGTTCCCTGGGAATGTTGCATACTGGGAATCATGGAATCCGGGAATGGTTTTGGTTGGAAGGGACCTTGAAGGTCAGCTTTTCCCAGCCCTGTGCCGTGGCAGGGGCACCTTCCACTAGCCCAGGTTACTCTCAGCCCTGTCCAGCCTGGACTTGGACTCTTCCAGGGATGGAGCCTTTGGAGTTTGTTGTTGGCCTGGTAAATATTTGTGTGGTCATCTTGCATTTCAGCCTGAGAGGAGCCTCTCACGTGCTGTGAGTTCACTTGACTGGAGGCTGTGTTTTTCTTGCACAGCTAATTGAAATTAGTAATCAGCTGGATCTTGTATTAGATGGAAAAGTTCACCGTGTTGCTGACATCTGAGGAATGGATGGGTGTTTCAATTCCTGGCTTTCCTAGAGCTGTCTGTACCTTGGCAAATCCTCAGGGACCTCATGCCTGTGAGCTCCAGGCATGGCTGTGTCTGCAGAGCTGAGCACTGCTTCAGGAAACCTTCTCTGGAAAGGGCCTGCAGGCTTCCCATGTCACAGCATGGTGACACTGGCCTGTCTAAACACATGGTTGTTAGTCCTTGTAGGTACATTTTGGGTTCAGTTATTTGTGGGGAACAAGTGTTGCTTTGTGGGATGTCACCCCGCAATGAGAGGCACACCTCTGGTGTTGGGCAAATAGCACTGCAATGATAATAGCAATGGGCAGGTCAAGCTTTGCAAGTCAGAGACCCTCCGTGGTGCCAGATACTGCTTTGTCTTGCTAGCTACTAAACCTGAACAGGGAGGGAGAGGCTGGTTTGGAAAGACAAGCACTGCACCCTCCCAGCCGATTGCCTGCATCGCTCCTTTTGGGCAGCATTGGGCTGAGGTGCCCTTTAAAAGCATCCCTGGCTTAGGCTGAGCTGTACAACATCGGGGTTTAGTGACAGGACACCTCTGCCAGCTCGGAAACGCTACAAGGGAGTTCAGCAAGGCAGAGCATTAAGGGGTGTTTGTACTCGGCATGAGGCTTCCCGAAATGTATGCACATGTTTAACTCCCTGCACCGTGAGTAATCCCATTGACTTCCACGGGGGCTCATTTCTGCAGGATTCAGGATTATATGCAAGCCTTGACACTCCTGGCGCATCAGACACCTGCTTTTAACAGCTCCTTTGCAAACTAATAGAGCTGGACTTTGAACCTCGCAGTTTTAATTCCCTGCTTTTAGTTTGGGCAACCCCACGGATGCTCAAAGTGATGGCCAGAGACTCCTGGAGTGAAGACAAAAACGCTGAGAACAAGGCAAGAAACATGCCCTTTATTTCCTGGAAATAAAGTGGGCTTTCTTCTTTCCAGTAACTGCTACAAGGGAAAGTTGGTCTCCTATCTAAGGCTCGGGCCCAGTTCTGCCACTTTTTAGTAAACTCCTTTTGGCTTTAATCACAGCAGTGTTGGGTTTATGCAGAATTTTCATGACTCCATACCGATAAATCATTTTCTTATTTTTAGAACTGAATCCTCACTTTATAGTATGTATCCCTTCTCCTAACTTAATTTAAATCTGATTCTGCACGTCTTTCCATAAGCAAAATGCCTTGGGAGACTATTTTGAGCTTCACTTGCAGGGCCTGAGCTGTGATATGTGGGATGCTTCAGATAAAGTGATAAAAGTGGCTTGTTACCTGGTGCACAGTTCAGCAGTGCCTTTCCAAATATCGAAGCGAAATACTTGCTAGTCTAGAGCTGCTCTTAGTGTGTGGGATATCTCACAACTCTTCCTGAACCTGTGGCTGAGGCTACTTCATGCATTAAACACAAGGCAGTCAAAGGTGTGCATTACATTAAGATAACATTCTTTCAGGGTCACTGGAGGCATCTGGCTGTGCCTTGTATCTCTGCCTGCTTTCCAGACATTTATCTCACTGCAACACGGGTGTGTTTGCTCTGTTACCTGATCATAACGTGGCATTTAAAAATGGGCCTTTCCTCTTAGCTGATGAGGTCGCCTGGCTGTGCCTGGGGCTGCCAAATACATGGCCCCCTTCTCAGCTGGGGACCAGGAGGGTGCCTGGGTCAGGTTCTTGCTGTGGGCAACAGCTCCAAACTGTCCCAGGGCTGTCAGGTGTGCCTGTGACCTCTGGGCATTGCTCTTGTCCCACTAAGTTTGGCACCAGCAGCACCCAGGTTGCTGCAGAGCTGCTCTGCTCACTCTCTCTTCCCCTGCCACTAGTGTGTTCTTCCCCTGATGGCAGCCTGAGTACTTGGGTTGTCTCAGAATGTTAATTTTGGGACAGCCTCGTGTCCTGTGAAGGAGTTGTTTTTCTGCTGTGATCAGCCTCGGTTAATAGAAGGGGAATGAATCAAGATTACATGTGCCTGGAAGAAAAATAAGTGCTCTTTGAGGTCCTTCTAATCCAGTTTTAGGGGCACTGGGATGTGACTGTGGTGAGCACTACAGTTCTGTCTGTTTAATCCACTGAAGATGGCTGAAATACAGAAAGGTATCAATATTTTGGGGTCAGAGGTGTAGCAAATAGGCCAGCTGGCTTGGGAAAATGTGACTGGGGTTTGGAAAATGAAAAGGACAATTAATCACAAGGAGAGCCTGCCTTGTTTTCTGAGTCAGTTCTCTTCTAGTCTATCAAAACCTGATCTCCTTTTTGTAATAAGATAAAGGTGGTGATGGCCTGTGGTCAGAGTCACAGACTATTACACTGCAGGTAAACAGTTTGTAAAGAGTCTCAGTGTGTAGACACAGAGAAGGGGCAAGAAGTCTGAAGTGCCCCTTTTTCCTCCTCAGGGATTTTCCCCTGGCTGTGGCACAAGTGTCACTGATAGTGCCTGGCTTCCCTGGCAGGTAATGGCTCCGAATATCTGGGTGGAAGGGGAGGGAAAACACGGATGATAATGTTTATTTGGCAAGAGAGAAGAAAGACTTGAGAGAGAACTGTCTGTCAGGGACACTGAGATGTGGCACCGTGTGCCCTGCTCATGCAGAGTGCTGGGGACTGAAACCTGAGAGAGACATAGGGGGCAAGAGGATGTAAGTCTGAGCCTTTCCTTTTAAAAAGACAAGATTCAAAGTAGCTTTGTAAATTCATGGTAATCTGTCACAGAAAGTGGGGATTTCACTTGAGAATTCTGTTTAGCAAAATGGGTTAGTTTTTTGGAAGGCTTTAAAATAGGCTACATTAGAGTTTAGAGCCTTTTAAGATCCTCTCATCCCTGGTTTTGAGATGCATACAGTTTTTATTCCTGAAGCTTGCACATTTTAGCAACACTAGCTTTTAATTCATTATACAGCAGTACGGAGCTGTTGAGAGAGACATAGCAGCTTGATTCATTTGAAATCCTAGGACAAATAGGCTTTAAAAAGCAAATGCATTCATTCTGACACTAATTATGTGTCTTTCCCACATGTCGTAGTATCTTGTGTCACAAATTGCTCTCATTTGCTACTCAGTGCAGAGTGTCTGAGAGGCGATGGTGTAAAACCATGGGCTTTAACCAGGTGTAGGACAGGGCTGAAACCCGGGGAGGGTCTGGGGGCTGGACAAAAGGAGACTTTACACCAAAGGGGGGGAAAAATGTTTCAACAGGTATTAGTTGTTGCTAGATTTCAGGTACCATTGCAACTGGGCAGGGTGTGAGATGTGCTGTAACATGCCCAGCAGACACAAATGAGCACCATGTTCTTAACCTGATTTTCTTGAGGTTGTTTGGGCTGTAAACTCGTACCAATGTGCGTCTCTTCATGGAAGGTGCTGATGACCTGGGGAGCATCTTTTAGGAATATGTTTGGAGTTTTTTTTTCCGCCCAAAGAAAGTGTAGAAGTTACACTGAGTGAAAATCTGCTTTTCCATGTACGTGGATGCAAAGGGGTTTAAGTGTATTAGAGAAGTGTCATGTTACTGAGCCGGGGCTTGGTGGTGGGTAATGGCCAAGAGTGGTATTGCTGGTGTGTAACTAATCGTGTGACAGTGTCACAGGTGGGTTGGTGCCAGCTGCTGTTTGTTCTTCTCGAGAACAGCACCCTTTGCAGCCCAGGGTAACCTCCCAGAAATTAGGAGCTGATAAAAACCTACAGGAGTGAAAAGAAATCACTGAGATCGACGATGGTTTGGTTTTAATTTTAAATAAACCGCATCTTGTGCAAGGCAAAGGCATCCTCATTATGTCCAAGAGTTTTGAGCAGCAAATGCCTTTCCACCTGTGCTGCAGGATTCCAGCCTGGCATGCTTTCCACGTAATGCAGTTTGACAGTTCATTTGAAATAAATGTGCCGATAACCCTTAAAAGTGGTAATAAAGTACTCTTTGCTCTACTGTACAGATGATTAATACCACTAAAGTAATTAAATTCCATTAGGCTGGGGTTCACATACCCAAGGAATTGGTGCCAGGATTTAGCAGATCTCTAGCGAGGACAAAAGACTAATGCCTTTTAAAGCCGTGTTTCACAAGTAAAATCCCAGGGAAGTCTGTATTAACTTCGGACATCTGCTTGTTGTGATTGTTGGAGCCATTGATGCATTGGGTCATTAGCGGGGGAGTGTGAACTCGTGTTTTGCTGTTGACAAAGCTTCCCCGGAGCTGCGAGGCTCCTGCGAGGGGAGGCAGAGGGGCAGCCGGGCTGGGGCTGCTGCCTCCCGCAATCCCTGCCAACTGCACGGCAGCGAACATGCTTTGCCCCCAGCCATCCTTCCCAGCAGCACAGCCAAAGGAGCTCCGTGTCCCGCTGCTCTGGAGCCGTGGGTTCTTAAAGAGTGGCATTATTGCAGTGGCTGAGCAGTTTGCCCCCGTTCAGATGGCTGCAGTAATGACCCACAGGGGAGGCAGAGCTTGGGCGATGCTGACAATGTGACCAGGTGCTGCAACATAAGCATTTCATTAAATATTGAAGCGATGGCTTTCAGTTACAGTGGCAAAAAGGAAATTTGGGCTATGTCCAAATATGTGGCTATTTTTTTTTTCTTTCAACCTCTTCTAGTCACGTTATATTTTTTTTTTGCATGACCTTTATCCTGCTAATTAGCTGCTGCCTTGAAAAGCATTGTGGGTAATATATCTAAGGTAATTCAAATTCCACTTTACATGCTGGTAATCATTCGTAATGTAGGAATGATTTATTTACTGGTTATTTTTTGGTGAACTTAAAAGATGCAAACCACCAAAAAATATTACCATACTTCAAATCAACCCCAAAAATGAAAGTAACTTGGATTTCTGTTTGAAAATTACAGCAAAAAAAAAAAAGACTTGTGCTACAGCCTGTGTCACCTCAACACAAGCTGCTGTAGTGGTGTAGGGAGTGGGTGTTGCCAGCAGGTGCAGGTGTGAGATACACCTGGTGGGTGTACAGACCCTGCTGGTCCTTGTGCCTGTGGATCTTGGTGGAGCATCACACACCACCTCTGAAAATCCAAGGAAACATTGAACTCTGATTAAACATAGCCACCCTTTGAGTGGGGCAGAACACTTGGGAAACATAAGTTATCAAAAAGAAATCAGTAACTATCAAGAAACGTGGCAGTGTTCCTAGGGGCTTGTGTGCATCTCTTGTTTAGTTTCCTTTTAAAAAATAAGGAAGGGGGAACACTTCAGAAGAATTAGCTCTGAGTGTTTCTTTTTTTGTTTGTGCAATCATTTAAATAACTTTATAAGAAGATTATTAAAGCATTATAATGTTTTAATCTAATTTTATGGCGTGATGCAAGGCACAAGTGAATAGTACAGCTGTCTGTGCTATATATATTCTATAGCATATTTGCTAAGCAAGCTGACAGTTCTCATTATGCTGCCTTTGCCATTATTAATTATTGTTTATGAAATTATACATGAAAGTGCAGTGGTTTAATTCTTAAAATAGTTCTATTCTTTGCCATGTATGAATCTATTCAGTACAGATTGTTTCTATAAGTGTGATCCTGTATGTCAAAGCTTTTTTTTCCCAATGCTTAAAAGTTGTTTACAAAGATGCAGGTGCACAAATAAAAATATTTTAGGTAAAAAAAAATCATGGTTCTCTACTAAGACCTATGTTTTACATATGCACTGATAGAGATGTGAGTAAACAGGTCCTGTTCAAAGTTACAGCTGGTTGTAGGCTAATTCCAGTACTTTATATGGTGAGGTTGGGGTTTTTTGTCTGTAAAAATGTTGAAATTATTTGTAAAAGTCATTTCCCATTTTCTTTTTCCTTTACTTTAAAAGAACTTTTTTCTGCTGTTCAGTCTTTTAAAGATTTTTGCTCTTTTAAGAAAGGGAAACTACTACTGAAAAATAAGGCAGAGAAAGGAGAGATTGCAATGGCAATATGTGTAGCAAGAAGGGAAATGTCATCTCAAATTTTAAACCATTAGTTCTTCATTACACTTTTAAGCTGCTCTTGTGGTGCTGGAATCATGAGAAGGAAAGGCAGCAACGGGTTAAAGCAGGAATTACCATTATAGAACAACCCTCAGTTAATTCTTAAAAGTTTATTTTTATGTACTTATATTTTTATATAATTTGATTTCATATAGTTGTAGGATTTTTTGTGATTCAGAGCAAGAGTTGAGTTGGAAAACATCACTAATGCCTCTGTACCATATGTGAAAATCCATCCTGGATTCAGCAGGATTAGAGTTTTCCTTGACAATTCCAACTTGACAGCCACTAAACTCTGATTCAGTGCGTCACAGCCCTGTAATTCCCTGGTAAACAGCTCCATGGGTGAAACGAGGAACACTGGCTGGGCTTCTTCCCTGAACTTCTAGGGTGCCTGTGACTTAATCCAGCTTTTATCCTCGAAACAATTTAGGCAAGGCAAAGATTCAGTAGTTTCAATGACTGCTCAGCACATGTGTATAAGCATTTGTAGTCCTCTTATTTAATTCTGCAGGAAACGAAAAATAAAGAGTTGCCTTATGCAAACTAGGCTTTCTTATTTGGGCTGGTCAGCAGAGGGGCTCGAGATGTTGTGTGAATATTATAGGAATGCTTTGGGCTGTTCTGCTGAAACCTGTGGCAACTTCCCCACTGAAATAAATCATCTTATCTGGCACGAGGTGGGGCATCTGCTTTCCTTCTTGCTGAGGGCTTTTACTCTTGAGCCTTGCTAACATGAGCATTATTCTTAGATCAAGAGGAGGATTTGAGTTGCTCTTTTCTATTAATCTGTATAAAATTTACTAGCCATAAATGTGTCTGTCCTAATGGTGGAGCTTTGTTGTCTCTTTGTTTTGTGGATCTTAAGTTTTTACAAGCCATTACCAAGGTATTTGCACAGTAATGGATCAATCACCACCCTGTCCACCTGCTCAGAATTATCTATCCTTTTAATATATTATTAATGTCTTTGATTTGCAGAGGGGAAGATTGCAGAGGCTATTTGTAGCTGTCTGTGTTGTGCACTGAGGAAAAAAACATGAAAAATAAATGGCTTTATAGAGAGACAGCCTCCATGAACAAATATTTTTCATATTGCTGGATTTGGGAAACAAAAAAAAATTAAATTGAGGACTTAAAGGACCAGAACCATTTGTTAAAAAAAAATAAAAATTAAGAGGGGGCCATGAAGACTCAAAATACTCTCAAATGCTGGAGCCTCCTCTTGGTTTAAGACCTCACCTTGTGCTCCTGTGCCGCTCCTGTAATAAACTTGCAGCCCTGCTGAGTTATGGACGCAGAGAAACCGAGGGGCTGTTTTTGTCTCAGGGTGCACGTTTGCTGCTTTGCCATTCTTTTACATTTTCATTCTTCATGCTGATGAGTCAGTACAGATTTATATTACCATGTTATTATGGATAGTATAGACTGAGTCTCCTTGAAAGTAATGGCATGTGATTGCTTACCCCATTACTTTCAATGGGACTAAGTCTATGTCATCCTTAGGGACTCCATCCCATTGAAAGTAATAGTCTGAGACTGCCCACATCGTTACTGTGCTTTAAATTGGTTTGAATTTATACTGATCTGGAGAGGCCTGCCACAGAAACTCTCATTTTTAACACATAAAGTTGATCAAAGTTTTTTGCTGGTGGTTGAGAAGTTTATCAGAGTGTTTGAAGCTGTGTTTGATATTTAAAAGATTGTTTTGTGTGGTTCACAGTCCTTAGCATCTGACCTTAACATGGTCAAAGGGACTCTCACAGTAACATATTTAATGGAGGATTTTTTTCTTCAGCTGTTCTTTAATTACGACTTGTGTATTTTCATTCTTGAACTTGCAAAAAGGTTTCTGTTGTGTTTTAGTGACTTCTGTGTTATATTCAGTTGAGCCTTGTCAGTGCCCTTTTACTTTCTTACAGCTCTAAAACACTGCCATTTGAATGTGTATAAATTATGGCTTATTATTTTGAGGGAAATTACTGGTTGCTACTTCTGCTGATAAAAATATATTGCACTTTCTTTAAATGGAAAGTGTCCCTTCCTGAAACAGCTGCCCTTTTTCCTATTGGCATAGAACATCTTTTTAGGAAAAAACATCAGGTAATGCAAAAATATTCGTGCTGTCCCTCTGATGTCAGCATGTCTGTTAAATTTATTTAGAACAAGAGCTTTACTTCTACCCTTACTAGTGTTAGGTGCTAATGCTCCCTTGGAAAATCAAAGTGCATTTTTTTTACACTTTTACATGGCCATGAAATGCAACTAGATAAAATGAAACCCATTGCAGAAAGATTAATGTTACAATGATAATGCACTGGATGAAACGGAGTGACTAAACACCTGGGTTTTTTTTTCCTTAAAGCCTCGATCAGCCCTAAGAAAAGGAAAGGGTGACTGGTGAAATGAGGGAATTTAGCGCAGCACTCAGGAAGTGTGTGTGTCCTTTCCCCCAGCTGTGCTGCTGGTAGAGCAGCAGTGGCACTTGCACTGAATGCAAGCTGCAGAATAAATGCAGTCTGCACCCTGCTCAATCTGTAATGCATCATGCAATACTGTGCGAGAAATGCACTTTTCTTAGGTAATCACCACGACGTAATTTACTGCAGGAGAGATCACAGCGCTACAGCTGTTACAAGTGATTTAGCAATTGAGTCATCAGCAGCATTTTATACATGCTCATATTTATTAAAACCCTTCAGAAGCATTAGAGCACATTTCAGTCCTATGGAATGAATGGCAAACGTGCCTTTAAAGGGGCAGTGTAGACTTTGTTTTATGTTTATTGGAGGCTGCAGTATGACCAAATGTCACTGCCAGTCACAGCTCGCTGTAACTCAGGCAAATAAAACATGCATAGAGCCCTCTCCCCATAGCATAATATACCTTCCTTCATCATCAGCATTACTGTAATATTCCCACATGTCACTTTAGGTAATGAGCTGAGCACCTATATGTGTACAGTGGTAATATGTAGGTGTATATTTTTAATATGCGCTCATACGTTTGTATCCCTCTATTTATTGAAGGCTTATACTCTGTCAAGGCTGCTGTAATATTTTTTTCCTCCCTATATGACTGCAGCAACATCTAGATTTTGAAACCAAAGTGGAGGTTTGTTGCCTGGTGTGTGTGAAGAACTATTTCCTGCTGTGGATTCTTTCTGTGGCAGGAGCATAACTTCCAGCTCACTGGATAAAGAGGAGGGTGTCAGTAAAACACTTTCCCAGAAGGACTGTTGCTGTAATTTCCCACTGCATGGGAGAGGAGGAAGGATTAGATAATCTTATTTACCAAATGAGTTGATATAGCTAAGAAATGAACATACCCACTTCTGCAAACTCTATCAACTACTTAAATAAAACATTCTTCTTATGAACCCTCCTTATATTTTGAAGATATTTTACATATGTCTATGTAATAAGGGCCAGATTCTGCCTATCTGGCTGTAGGGAGTTGTGTTATTATTTATAAACGTTGAGGCAGAGAGGGGATCTGAAGGGGGGATTGGAGAGAGGAGGTTGTGTCCCTGCAGTCTGGGAGTTGCTGGAGCTCTCAGAGCTCTGTTGCTGCCAGGGATGCATTGAAATGTGAGTAGATGGATGGGGGACAGGCAGAGTTGTGAAGTTCCACCAAAGAAAGGGCAAAATGCTTTAATTCCTGGTGAAGATGCCAGGGAAGCTGCTGGAGTGACTTGCAGAGTCTGAAGGAGTTCATAATGATGGATAAAGAGACATGATCTCAAGTGCTGTGCTTGAGATGTGTTTCAGGAGTTTTTCACTACCCTGGGGTCAGGTAAGATTGGCCCAGGGTTGCTGGAATTGCACAAATGGCAAATGCCTTCAGTGACTTTGTGTTTGGGAGAAGACATTTGGGTGCTCCCCAAAGGCACCACTTTCCTTCCAAATCCAAAGCCGTAATAGCATTTTTGCCTCTAAAATCTGAGGTATGCAAAATCAGTAGCCACTTTAACAGGTTTAACCCAATGCTCCACGTGGTAGGACTGGGAATGATGGAAATTTGGGTTGCAGTCCAGAAGGAAATACAGCTATTTATTTTACATGCTAACACTGCAGTGCACGAGTGTGTATATACTTATGCACAGATGTATCATTTTAGAGTCATGAAACATTTATTTCCTGCCCTAGATGCACTATAACTTTGCCTACTGCCATAAACTCTCCTCGCAGGGACAGTGCTCCTTCCCCTGGCAGTCACGCTCTGCCCGTGACAGCAGCCGTGGGGCCCTGTGGGGACAGCTCCTGCAAGACACTGCTGCTTCATGTGCACTCTGCTTGGAAGTGAATGTTCCCAAGGTGCAGCAAACCTCACAGGAGAACCTTCATCTGCAATCAGAGTATTTCATGTGCAAGCCCGTTGCTCTGTCCTGAAGATGGGGTAATACTCCAATAATGTAGGGGTATATTTGCCTCACTGATGCAGCTGTGGTTGTCTCATTCTGTCCACTCTTTGGCACAGACTGGTTTTCCTCTGCTGGGTTCTCCGTGGTTTAGCTCTTGGTCAGAGGGAAGGCCAGTCCAGGGGGTGATGGTGTGGAACTGGGAGAACTGTGTTTTCAAGGAACACTTCTCTGTTGCTCCTGTTGTAAGCAGCTGGGGGTTAAAGCCACTTATTGGCAGACCACTTGAGTTTGTAGCTGGTGAAGTGTCCAAGCAGAACACAGCATGGAGCAGTGTGAAAGAATCCTCCTGTCCCTGCACATAATGCCTCTGACACTGTCACATAGTCATTGCCAAATGGAGCAGCTATCAGGGCCTTGAGGAGACTCATGAACTGTGTGAGAGGTTGTTTGTCCACACTCCTCTTGGTAGCTGTGGATCCCAGGAACTGCACTGGAAGGTGAAGAGGCAGGCTGGTGTTGGAGGGCTCCTGCTGCATGGTGGCTCATCTCAGCACAGGAGGAATGTGTGTTGTGCCATTCACACGTAGTCCTGGAGAGGGGTTCCCACCTGTGGGTCTGGGAGCTGCTGCCTCTCCCTGGCTTTCTACATCTGGTTTTCCAGGCAGGATTACTAATGGGGGCCATGTCGTGTTCCCTGTATGTGCCAGGGCACCTCCTCCTGTGCCCTGGGTTGGGTCTGTGGTGCCCAGGAACACTCTGAATTCCCTGCCCTGCCTGCTTTGTAGATGCTGGACTTGGAGCCTTTGTCTCCTGGGCAGAAAGAGCCAAGGGTGAGGAGGGTTAATTAACACAAAAGACTTTTCTGGGTTGCATCTAGCCGCAGCACCACATCCTAAAATGAAGTTAAAGTCACAAGTTATAGGAACTGTGTAGTAAGGCTTTCTAGTAAACCAGTCACCACCCAGGGCCTGCACTTTTAGGGTTTTTAACTTTTCACCCTATAAGGGCCATATGTTGAATCAGAAGGGCACAACCACATTGCAGTGATTTGCTGTGGTGGTTCATGTGGCAAAGGGGAAATGTGGAGTTGTTTCAATTGTGAGTTGTCTTTGCTTCTGTACACATATTTATATATATATTTTGAAAACCTTGATTTTAAATTAAAGCAGGTTTTATGTTTAACTTCTTGCTGGGTAGAAATCAGACTTATTTTGTACGTGGAGGATGTATTCATCCTAACTCTGGAACTGTGAGCAGTATCTGAGCTCCTTATGGTACAGTAGTCTGGTGCAGTGAGCACCAGCTACTATGGAGTTAATGGCACAGTGACATACAGCACATAATACATTTAATGTGGATTTAATAACAATAACATGAAAAACACTTCTTCTGAATTCCTGTCCATATTACATTGAGAAATGTCATATAGCTAATTGGTCAGTGTTATACCTAGAGGAGGACCTGCTTGCTTTGACAAGGAATGCTGACAGGAAAGGCTCTTCCTGAAATAACTGCACTCCTTATGTTATAATAACTTTACAACACATATTGATCCAGTTTGAAAGTTGCAGTTCTTCTAGAATTTTTCAAGGTGTTGTGACTAACATGAAGGAAAAAATAATTTGTTAAAGTTGGGCTTTTGCTTGCCTTTTAAATAGGATTAGCTAATGACATATTTTTAATGGACTGGGAAGTGTGTCTTTTACCCTGTGATGGGGTGATAGAATAAGTGGTCTGACAGAAAGATCAGCTGAGAAGTCTTCTCTCTGCTCTACCTTCTCCTGAAAGCTGTCAAAGTAAAGGTCTCTTCCCTTTAATTCCAATATAGGAGGGTGTTTAGGAATACCCAGCACTGTTATTTGAGGGGGAATATCCATTTTTAGCAGTGGTTTAGGTATATGCTTAACATTTCGATAGTAACTTCAGTGTCTGTGTACACGAGAGATAAATTGAAGCACTTTAAATACTCTCTAAGGTGGGAAGATATTTGTAAGGAAACACTTAAAGGAAACAAATGTTTCATGTTTTTACAATATCTCTTCTCTCTGTAAGAAGTTGCAGGAGGTTATTTATATTTCTCTAGAATGATTGTGTAGTCACTCAGTTCAACTATTTAGTTTTTTTCCCCCCATACTTTTTTTAATTTTAAATCTCTCCTTATCCTGAAGGTATTTGAACTTATTGTGAACTGATGGGTCTTGTATTGCCCCGAATGTGACAAGATTTGTGACTTTTCTAATAAGTTGTGACAGTGTGTGACAGTTGTGACACCCCCAGCCCTTCTGCCAAAAAAAAAAAGCTGGGTTTCCTGTTCTTCACAAGCATCACTGTTGCTGCTTTAGAATTTTATTATTCATGATGGCATTTGCATTGTTGGAAACCCGAGCATTAAAAAATCATGAGGTAGGGCTGCAAATCACCTGATTTTTATTTTTTTCCTAATGAATACATTTGTTGAAATAGTTTTTTGCCTTTTTTTTACCTTCTGCAATACATACTTGGGACACACTTTCAGTTTTCCTGTGTAACCACGAGGGCTAAAAATTCTCCTTGTTTTAATTTTTAAATTTAAATTTTCAAAGGAGAATTAGGCTTTGTTGATGACATTTGTTAGGACAGGTCCTGTTTGTAAGGTCAAGTGTCCTTTGTTGCAGGCACAGCCTGGCAGGTCATGGTAGGCCCTGCAAATCCAGGCTAGGAGGTGAAATTGGAATTTTTCTGAGGGTATTTGGGATGCTGCAGCCACAGCAGCTTGTCCTCTAAGCAGGCATTTCTCCATGTGAACAACTTTCCAGCCACATGAAGTTGGATCATCAGAATTTAAAAAAATGCCCCTTGCCAGAGACGGAGGGGTTCAGTTTGGCTTCTGCTCAGGCAGATTTTGAACTGTGTTTTAATTAGCTTAGGACATGTTTTCATTTATCATATTGTGCCGAGCGCAGCCGCTGTTAGAGAGCTGCAGAACGTGGTGCGAGATTGCACTTGGGTTAAAACAATGAAAAGCTAATTAGATGAAATAACTAAAATGTATTAATATTTATGTGTTATATTAGGTAGGTTATGGAAGTTGGGTTAATCTAAAATGGTGCTTAATAGAACTGAAAGTGCTGTCTGACTCCTCCGTGTGCTGTGTGGGAAACTGATGAGGGATTTTGCTGGAAATCCAGGAAATCTGCATTAAAGTATTAATGTTTCCTGCTGAGAGGGATCTAGTAAAGCAGGGGTGGAAATAGCCAATAATTCAGTGCCACTCCCTGTTATTTACAGGGGAATGCCATTCCTGCCCCTTCCAGTTCACCAGGAAAAGCCTTTGTCAGTGATGGAGAGGAACAGGCTTTTTTTATTTCTGTCAACAAATACAGAGAATATTGGGGAGATTTGAGGGGAGTTGTGAGAAGTCCAGATTCTGCATCACTGCAAACAGTGGGAGCTTGAAGTTTAGCAGCTGTGGGAGCAGGATTAGTGGGGTGGAAACAAGGGATCATCTGTCTATATTTACTGACCAAAATGACTCTGGATGGAGTTCAGGTGCTGCCTAAATTTGCCCCACTCCAACCTGTTGTGCAAATGTTGTGTGGCTTTTGTTTAGGTGCTGGTTTGGTTTTTTTCCTTTGTTTTTCCTCTTACATTAGTAAAGGCTGCAGTGATAAATATTCCCAAACAGTGATAAATATTCCCAAACATGTGTAATCCAGCAGTTGTTCTATTCATCTTCAGAAAAAATCCCAGAGGTCACCTCCAGATTTTCTTTACACACTGTGACCATCTTGTTTGTGGGAATTTACATTAAAAAAGAATAAAAATAAATATTTGCTTTTTCTTGTTTTGATGCTGCAATTCTGACCCTTGAAATGGGGCCATTTCTGTAACTGAGTGATAGGAGCCTGACTGGAGGATTTTTCACTTGCTGGTAAGAATGAAGCTTTTGATAGCTCGAGTTAGGCGGACACTGAGGATGTTTAGATATAAATGGGTTCATTGCTATTCATGTTTTCAGATCCTTGAACATTTTAAAGAGATGTTCTGCAATATTCCTTTGAAGGAATAGCACTCCCAGTAAAAATGTTGAGGCTATAAATGGAGATAATCTTCCACCATTCCTGTCTGACAGGAAGGCTGTGGCAATGCGAGTGTGGCTCAGACCCCTGTGCTGCCTCCCAGCTCAGGAGCCTGTCCCTCTCTGGGACACTGGAGCAGGAACTGGGAAGGGTCTTTTAATTTTGGGCAGGCACATCATCTCACCAAGTCAGGATAAAGGAGATTTAGACCTTAAATATTCCATTCTAAGCAGGCTTTGAGGATGTCTCTGAACTGGGGATGTTTGCAATTGTCTCCCTGCCAACACATTCCAAGCATGTATTGTACTTCACTGAGATTGGTAAAAAGTAAATATTTCATTATATTTTATTCTAGGAAAAAATCTCCTTAAAATGATTTTTGTGTATTTCTGTTGCAAAAGGATGGAAGCATTGCTTTTTGCATTTGGCTGGTAATATCATAAATAACAGTATTTGGAAATGTTTATTTGAATGGGCTATAGGATCATTTTCCCACCCTGTTTCTCAGAAGGCAATTAAAATATTATTACAAATTGAAGTAGTAAAGCTATGAATAAAAAAAAAGCTTCATAGTTACAGGATCTAGCTTTCATTTAAAAATGCAGAGCACTGATTTAGTTCACAATATTTGTATTGGGGTGCATATGACTTTAAACTCTGGAGCACTAAATTATTATGGATTTACACACACTTTATGGCTTTTAGGGCAGAGCAGACTCTCTGGCACAGCCACATTGCCAAAATCATTCTATCAAATAATTTTAAAACAATTAGCAAACTAATCAGAACTGTATGTCTGAGTGAGCACACAGGAGTGTAAGCAGAATATTTGCCAGCAAAAATATCTGTAGGTGTGTGCAGACACAGCGTGCAGTGTTGGCATAAATATCCAGATCACAATCTGACATATCCAGTCTCCACACACTGTACAGATATCCCAGATATCCATGGATTCTGTACGGGGCAGATCCAGGAGAGCTTCCCTGGGCAGCAGGAACCATGGGGCATCTCCCTTGGGCTTAATATTGGCAGTCAATTTAGGACACTTGATGTGGAGGATTTTTGAGGGTTTTTTTCTTCCATCGTGTCACGTTCTGGGTGATGCACAACCCCATCGGCACAAAAATCCCGGGAAATGTTTGGGATGTCTTTGTCAGTGGGAGCTTTTGTCAGCTAATAAAGACTGCGTGCTCTGGCCCTAACTCTGTTAGAAATAAATGACATTTTTTTCTGTCTAATGTAAAATTAAAATGAATAAACATCATAAAGCTGAAACCTATCCTAGTGGCTGCTTGAAAATTCCAGAGATGTGGCACTGGGGAGCGACCATCATTCCAGTGCAAAATGTGCCGAGCTATTTTCAATGGAAAATGAAGAGCAGAAATAGAAGACTGAAATAACAATAGGCTGATTGCTTTCATTTTTTGGTGTGTAGTTTAACACTGCATTAAAGAGAACAACTGAGTTCCTACATTTTTCCTATTTTCTTGTCATGGATATATTAGCATTACATGATGCATACTAATTATAAAGTTGGCTGTAACAAGAGTTCCTCTTGTGAATCCATTTAAGAACTGATTGTTTACTATCTTTTTCTGTAAGTATAAAATTTTAATTATGCCACTGACAGGAACTGTGCGTGATACAGTGCTCTACATTTATCACTGGGAGAGGGCCAGTTGCAGAGCTGTTTGACTTTGGAGAAATCCTGATGCGCTTGCAATGTTGAGCAGCAGGTGCCACATTATTATGTACAGAAAAGCAATTAGGAAGCATATTGGATGAATGGGGAGTGCATTAATATTAGCAAGTACATTTGTCAGTGGTTTTGATGCGAGTCTTTTTCTTTTCTTTATGCAACATTAAGATTGTGGCTCTCATAAATTCTCCCCTTAAATTGCCATCTGTTCCCTTGTCATGCAGTAGTGAGGTAGAGAAAAGTTTTCTTGACAAAATGAAAAGAATTTCTTTTATTTAAAGTAGAAGCAAAGGAGTCTACACAAAGTGGGAGAATTGTAGGTTATGCAATTGAGCTTTGTGTGTGTTAAGTAATTACTGTTGAATGTAACATTAACTATTGCACAGTTATGATTTTTTTCCTCCCCTTCCCCCTTCTAGATTTCAGTTTTTCAATGATTTTGTGTATTTTTTTAAAAACGTGGTGTGAGACAGTTTTAACCAAATGGTACAAAGAGGCTGACAGGCTGGGCTGGGTGTCTCTGCTCCAGGGTTTTGGTGGGGATCAGGACCAGGGTGAGGCACTGGCCCTGCACCCCTGCTTTGGCCACATCCACCAGGGGATGGTCCAGCACTGCCACCTTCAAGCCTGGGGACACAAAGCCCTTCGGAGCTGTGTGCTGGCTGGGGATGAGGCAGGCTGCTCCAGGTCTTCAGCTCTTGGCCTCTGCATCAAACAGGGCTTATTTAAGAACAGGCTTTATTTTATGGCAAGAACAGGCTTTATTTTGTGGCAGTTTCAAAGCCTGTCCCTGTTGTTCTGGCAAGGAGATTTGTCCTGAGGGAAGACTGGCATGTGTCTGTGGGAAAGGGGCTACCTTAACAGGAAGGTTGGAAAACATCAAAAAAGGAAGGCAGACAGCATTTTTTTTTTTAAATGCTGGCACAAAACTTGGTTTTATCGAGGCAGGAGGGAAAGATACTATATCTGTGTCCCTTTTTTCCTTGAAAATAAGGAAAGAGGGAATACAGCTCTTGTATGTGTGTTGTTTCCCTCCCCATTTGCTGTAAATATGTTCATTTTGAACAGTGTAGAACTGCAATCTCATGGCCTAGACAGGGCACGGCAGGACAAAGACTGATCAGGACTGTCAGTCTGGTGTGTGTTTGCATTGATGGAGAGAGAGCAGTTCAGGCTGTTTGGGCTCCCTGCTCTGTTTCCATGTCACCTCATGGGGAATAAATCCCCCAAATGATATGCTCCCTAACAAGTGCAGTGTTGGTTCTGGCAGGCAGCTTAAGTAAACCAGGCCTACTTCTGAGCCACAGCAGTAGTGCAACTTTAACATCTTTTCTTCCTTCTTTGCTCATCTCCCTGTTGAGTAAACTCTTCAAAGCCCAAGACAATCTGTTTTAGAACTACTGTGAAGTGAAGATGGAGCAGCGGGAGCTACAAGTGGCGGCAGCAGCAGTTCTGAGGATACTTTCCAGGGCTGGATGGTGGCTGGTGACAGGATTAGCTCCACTGGCAGGCTGGCTGAATCTCAAGCAGGGGGCTGTTCCATTACTATTTCTGCTTGGCTGCTTATGAAAAAACTGGTGGTTTCTTCCTGTGTCTCAGACCTGTTTGATTTCAATCCCCCTCGTCCCATTGTGGGCTATTCTTGCAGTGTTCCATGCCCTGGGATGGTAGACCAGCCCTGTGCTGTTCTCTCTGAACTAAGTTTTTGTCTGTTTCTGCCATTTTTTCCAGGCCTTTTCATTATTTTATCTTTGGTCACAATTAGTCTCCCTCACAGGTTGTTTTCTAACGTGTCCTCAATCACTACCTAATCTTTATGCACCATAAGGCTGTTTGCTTCCCTTCTGTTCCAAATTTTTTTTCCCAACAGCATCTTTCTCTCACGCTCTGGTGCATTGTTTCTCTCTCTTCTGTCAATACACTGGAACAGTTTTTATTCTTTGTGTGCATTCCTGTTGCTCTTAATATCACCAAGATCTGGTTTTTGCCACGTCCTGTAGTTGCTTTTCCCCCTCCTGTGTCTCAGAACATATCCCAGGTTCCTGCTCTCCTTGTGCTGCTGCATTAAACCTCGTGCTGGTTTCCTTGTGCCCCTTCCATTCAGACACAGCTCATCATACATGAACAGATTGCATCTGCTCAAAGAAGAGCCCCAATCCACATAGTATTCATTTAACCAGCAGTGATAGGAGTGAATTCATTTGAGATTCATATGGATGTCATAGACTGTGAGTTACAGTGTAAGCATCAGTTAATGGACACTCGCAGGAAAGTGTTTCCTATCAAATAATACATCACTGAGCTACATGAAGTGGCTTATGTATTTTTTTTTTTCCTTCTATGATTTCATCATGGCTAAGGAAGGTATGATTGCCTGGCCTTGTATTTCTTTAGCAAGCAACATTGCCTAATGTTTTATTGATGTATTTTTAAATAATTTATCTTTAAACCTTTGTTTAATGGATGTATTTTTATTCAGAATTTGATACCAGCGAAGGTAGGTCTGACAGTTTGTGTTTGCACTCTGCCAATATTTCTTTTGTGAACTTTTTTTAACTCTCTTAGATAAACAGTAATTTTACACATTTTCATCTCTATTTTTAATTACCCAGTCAATCATTTCAAGTGGCTTGTATTGATATTTAACAAATGTATTAGGCAGAACAAGCAACACTTTGTTTTGCTTCGGCTGCATTTCAATTTCCACTAAATGTGATAAATATACAAATGAGCAATAGTTGCTCAGGGCACCATCATTAAGATCTCAGGCATCTCCTAGAAAAAGTATTAATGTTAATACTGAGGCATTCCATAGGTGAGATTTTCACAATCAGTCATTCTTTCCCAAAGCCAATGTTGGCAAGCTCTGGTGATGGTTAACACTGGAAATGAGCAGATCAAAATGTAGTCCAAGTTTTTTGGGTGCTACCAACTTGGCCTGGATGATACATGCAATGCACTTACTCTTCCATTGGCTGGTACCCTCCTTGCTTTCCAAAGCACCTTTGTTGGCTCTGTGTAGCTCTTTCCCTTGATGCAGGAGATGGGGGGGACTGTGGGATCCTTGTCCCTGGTGGTGGGATGCAGAGGGGCTGGCAATGGGCTCAGGTGTGGCAGGAAGGCAAGAATGTTTGTGGTCTGGAAGTGAAACAAGCCCAGTAAAGCTGTATTGGGAAATGGAGATACACCAACAGGCGAGATGGGAGGGAAGTACACTGAGTATCTTCTGGAGGAAAACTCTTCCTCAGCGATACCGATCTGTATTCTCAGAATGTGTTTTCTGCCTTGAAAAGTACACTGAGAATTAAAGAAATATATTCTGTGTTTATTTGCACTGGTGAGATTTGTGTGCTTTGCCAGTGTTTCTGCTGGAGTTTGGTGTATTCAACCTTCTGAACATTCTGGGCAGTGTTTAAAGCACAGGGAAGAAGTGTAATGAGCTGATGTTTTGGGTGTAGCTTGCTGTAACAATATGAACATAAACACTGTCCTCTCTTGAATTGAAAAAATTGAGACAAACTTCAAATGCACTGTCCAGCCTGTGTTTTTGCCATGTTTTATTCAGTATAAAAATAGTGTAGACATTCACCACATCAGCCATTGTACAACTTGGCTATGTTTGAACTAAAGCCCCACCATCTTAAGACAACACTTTGATGTGGGTGTTTCTTTAAGTCTTAAAGGCACACACTGCACCATCAAAGCCCCACGTGAACTTTGGGGTATTTACCTTGCTTAATGAGAAATGTTTTCCACGTTTTTTTCCCCCGTGACATTTTTGTACCGCACAATGTTTCCGTGTCTTCTTTTTCTATTTAAAATTTAAAGAGCTACATTTGGGAGAGGAACAATGTAGGTAAAAGAGACCCCTGGAGTGTGTCTGATGTGATAGTTCTCTTCTGTGGCACCATTTTTCCTCCTGCTGTGGGAGAGCTAAATGATAGTGCCTTATACCTTACTGAATAAAGCCGAACACAGTTTCCAGCTGTGAACATGTGATCAGGTTTTGTGTTTGATTTTTGCACACAAGTGTACTCCTGCAAGCACAGCCACACACTCCTATGCAAACACTCCGTTCGGGAATTATTGTTGACTCAGTCATTAATCTCCCCTCAATTAATCACATTAAGCGTTAAGGTGCCTTTCTGTGCAGAGAGGTACGGCAGCCCTTTCTGTTCCACCTTCGTGCAGAATTGCTACACAACCAATTTACTTTCTGGCTAAAGATGTGTTGAGATATGTTGCTATATGAAAACTGAGCAGAACACTATTGTCTGATCCTGAAACCTCTGAGGATTACTCGGTAATCCTATTGATATTGTTGGGAATAAAGGTTGTAAGACCCAGCTCCTAATTGTTACATATGTACCAAGAGTATCGTAACGTTTATTCTGGTCTTTCATGAGTGTTTCATTTTTTTAATGCTGTTTATCTTTTCAACACTGCTCATAAAACATAACAGTACTCATTCTCTGGACAGAGCATGGCTTATGTTTCAGTGCTGTTATGGTGACTATGACTACATTTATTACTTAACCAAAAGATTAAACAAATTAAAATCTCGCCTTTTATTTTCACTCCCAAAATGAGATCCATTGTTGTGAAAGCTGAAGACCTGCACTTGTATTCTTCAAGAGTGTGGCATGTCATGTTGTTTGTTAAACACCCAGAACTCATAATATCCGTCTCTCTGGCTCACTGAGCAGCAGAAAAAAATGGGTCCTGAAGGAATACATTCGGAGACAAAGAAGAAAAGTTATTTTATTTTTAGTGATCAGATGGCATAATTGTTGGTTGGCGTTAAGTGGCTCTGAATATGAGGGGAGGGAGGATTAATTTCTGAGTAAATGAGCAACATCTGAAATCACCAGAGGGGCCTGATCCTTTTAGCACCAGCGGTGGTGCAGTTATGCCATTGATTTTTTTATTTCATTTTTATTTGAAGGCGAGCAAAAGCCAGTGGCTGTCATGAAAGGCTCCTTGGAGTGAGCAGCTTGCTCCTTGCAGGCACCAGCTCGCAGGGAGTGCCACCACTTGTACCTTCAAGGGGCTTTGCTGGGCTTTGTGTTGTGCTCTGGCAGACAGACACCCCTGAGTTCAAGCAATCCCCAGCAGCACCAGCAGAGATGGCTCCCAGGAAAGGACAAACAAGGCCTGTGGTTCCTGAGTTCAGCTTGTTTCTGTGGTGCTGGCCATCAAGTGTGGGGTTTGCCTTTTACTGTGTCACTTTGTCACGTGCTGAGGATGGATGGGGATGAACTTTGCAGCAACTGGAGATGGCCAGAGGAGTTGTGTTTTCAGAGTGTTTGCTTTTGTGAGGAAATCCACACTGGGGAAGCTTGTGCTGGGAGCAGCAAGTGCAGAATGATCAGCAGATCCAAAAAGGTGCAGCAGCAGGGGTGTAAAATAGCAGCAGTCTGTGGATACCCATCACAGATGAGGTTGTGATGCTGCAGCGGGGTCCAGGTGAACCACTCCATCCCTCCTCCTGCTTCAGGTGTCTGCAGGACCACAGTCTGCCCTCGGGGAAACTGGGGCCAGACAAACAAACCAGAATGTAGCACGAGCCCTGGAAGTCACTGACCAGTGGTGTCCATCCTTAGGAATTAAAAGGATTAAATATTCCTTGCGGTGCTGCTGGGGGAATGTGTTCTACACCTCAGGCACAAGAGGAAAAAGAGAATAAAAGCAACAAGCAGCTGTGGCAGGAGCAGAGTGAGGGCTCTGGGCAGCAGGTGTGCTTGGCAGGAGGGTGGGAAGAGAATGCTGTGGCTTTGGCAGCTGCTGTTGAGTGTCTGCACGATGTGTAGCCAGGGCAGAGCTGGGCACAGCCCGTTCCTGGGGTAGGGAGCAGAGCAGCACCAGGGCTGCTCCCAGACCCCAGTGCCTGTCCTGCTGGATCCTCACACACACATCTGTGCAGATCCGAACACAGCGGGGGCAGCACCACAACAGAACCCTCATGCTCTACCTCCCTAATCACACATTGGAGTGCAGGGGGCTGGGCCATGACCTGACAGCCACTTGAGAGGGTTTTCATTTGCCCTCCCCTTCTTTTTTTTTCTACCCCTTTCCTAAGGATTTACATCTTAATTGGTTATTGAGGCTACCTTCATTCTTCCAGCCTGAGCTCAGACACTTGGGAGGCTCTGGAAGGCTTCCAGCAGGAAAATTAGAACTTCTGGATCGGGATCCAGTCCCTGTTAACATCAACGGGAAGACTCTTCCTTGCTTTATACGAACTGAATCATGCTCTCGACCTGTGTGTAGCTGTCAGCACTGTCTGTGTCTGGCAGATGCAGCCTTTTTAGCAGCAGAAGGAAGATGATTTCTACCAAGACTGGCTCTGAACAAAGCAGAAGCGTGGAGCCCGAGAAGATGTTGTATTCATAGAAATAAACTGGAGTGTACTGGAACAAACAAGACAGATGTTGCAGGAGGAGCACCAATTGCTGCATAGTCAAAATTAAGTGTGGTTTTTTTTTCTTATAACATAGCAGTTGACTGCAATTTTATTTTCTCCTGTGTACTTATGAGAGATTTTATTGCAGATTTCCAGCCTCCTGGGTTAGGCTTGGCACCCAGTTTCTGACACATGGCACCTCATTTTGGGGCTTCCTAAACATCTCCAGTTAGGTTGAACAGCGCTGCTGTCACTTGTGAGCTACTCGTGTCCCAGAGCAGGAATCTCGAGGCATTAAGTGTTAACTGAGCTCTTGGTGTGCAGTCACACTCTTAGATCGTGTCCTTGGCTGTAGTTGGTTATATCATACATGGTCCTTGCCCTTCAGACAAACTGTTCCACATGCTGCTTTTTCAGAGATGTTGTGTTGGCCCACAAAGCCAGAGAGCAGCACCACTCCATGTCAATTGTCACACAATTATTTAGGTTGGGAAAGACCCTTTAAGGTTCTGGAGTCCAGCTGTTAACCCAGCACTGCCAAGGCCAAGATCAACAATCTGCCAAGCAGATCAGCATGTGCCATCATGGCTTCCTATGGAAATCCAGTGTATAGTGGAAACAGTTATTAATTACTGGCAATTACCTCAGGGGCTCTCTTGGAACCCCCTTCTGAAGCCTTCACTGAAAGCAAGCACAGTGCAAAATAGGTACTGGTTGGCAACTGAAGCATTCCAGTTGTCTTCCATCTCTGTAAATAACATGGAATTAGTGACTCTTTCCCTAAAAATTTTAGAAAAACCTGCAGCAGGGAGCTTGCAGTTGGTGAAATGTATCAATTAGATTTATATGCCGGATTTTGCCCTAATGTAATTCACTCAGTGTGAAAGCATTGCCTAAAATATTTAGGAAGACTGGGATAGGTAAAACAAATAAGGGTGAAGTTGTTAAAGGTTTTCAGGGAGGGGAGGTGCAAGACTTGTCATCTTTGTATCGAATAACATTTCCCAGGCTGGGGCCCTAATGGATCCTGATGCCTTTGGATTGTTTTGTGGGTTGCCAAAACAGGCTTTGAACATGCCAAGACACTTCTTAATGATTTAATGTCTGAGTTTATTTTTCATCGAGAAATCTGTGTCTCTGACAGCCGACTGACAGCAACAAGTGAAACAGGGAGGGAAAGCAGCCTTGTGTCCCGAACAAGCTGGCAAACCTTGTTTGTCTGGAATCCATTCCGTGCCATTCCCAAGAGCTGAAACATGCAGGGTTTTTGTTCTGTACACAGCCAGGAATTTATGTCACCGAGTAACTGTAGGACTGTATTTCTTAAGGTAGTTTTGGTATTACTTGGGGACTGCAGCGAGATTTGAGGTATTTGTTAGTGTTACGTTAGTATCAGCATTTTCAATACTCAATCCTTCACAGGACAGGAACTGGGGACAGAAATCTGTGGATGTGAGGTACGAGTGCAGTCAATTGGTACTGAAGTCAAAGAGTGATGGCAGCAGCTGGGAATTTGCATTGAGATCTTCAAACCGCAGGGTTGTGGGATCAACTCTGGCAGGGAGCTGGAGTTAATGAAAATTGTTACCACCTGTTTTCTCTGATATAATTTGCAAGAGTCATTCTGTCTTTCAGCAGGTATGTCTGCCTTGTATTGTACATAATTTCCACCTGAGGAAAGGTCGGGACTGGATGTGGAAAGAAACTGAACACTTCTTTCCCTGGCTGGTCTGTGAACAAGAGAGATTGGCTCCTTAGCAAGTATGCATTTTACACAAAGGTCCATCTTCTCACGAAGGAGAGGATGTGCCCATGCAGGGTTTTGGGGGGTAGTGCTTCAGGGGCAGGGAGCACTCTTTTAGCTGCGAGTACAGGGGGTGATTCTGACCTGTGCTTACACTAAAATGGGGCAAAAGTTCGTGTAACACATCTGAGTAGTTGGATGGGAAGAATCAGGTGCCTTGAAATATTCTTTAGCCCACTGCTATCTTTGTGTCTAAGTAAAGAGGATTGTGAAGGTTATGCAGAATGGAACTTGACCTGGTTTTCCCCCGAGGAGCCTCTGATATTATCTTCCTTTAGCAGGATTTCCTTGGGAGTTTTTCACAATGAGTAGTTATGCACTATTTGTCTAATCATTAAATCAGGAGTGTGGTTATGGTCTCTCAGTTATGTGGCTGGATAAAAATGAGCAGAAATCATAAATACAAGAGGTAAGAAGAAAGGGTGACAACAAGCAGTGATGGGTTCAACAGGCAGCTGGTGGTACCTTCTGAAATTCTGGGCAGTTTGCAGCCCCGCTGGGTGGATTTGCCAGAGAACTGAGCAGAGATCGTGTCAAGGTTTCATGTCTAGGTTGTATGTCTTTCAAGAGGAGTATGTCAAAGTAGGCTTGGAAGGTGTGGCAGCTGGCCAGGAGAAAAGGAGTGAACGTGGACCTACATTGGGAGACTGAGTGGTTTCTAGAAAGAGATGAAAAGCACCAGCTGGTGACTAGAAAAGGTAAGTAGGAGAAGTGTAGAAAGAGCTGCTGTGTATGGGCATTCTAAAAAGAGTATGAAAGAGCCTAAAATAGCAGAAAGGACTGTGCTGACACACTGGGATGCAAGGGGAAAATGCCATGAGGAAAGCAGGTGACCCGAGTGAGTGTTACCTCAGAGGAAATGCAATAAAGCTGAGATGCCCAAGCCCAGTGAAACGACCCCACTGAGACTGGACTGTCAGCCCAGGCCATCTGGGTAGGGAATGTGGGTGATGCTGCAGGGCAGGGGAGAGGGTCAGAGCCCCGTGTGCCAAACCTGGGCGCTCTGTTATCCTTTGGGGGGTGTTTAGCTTGGAGAATTCACCCCCTTCTTGCCCAAAGTGAGAGTTCTCTTCTGTAGAAGAGGAAGCTGCTCTGCTTTCAGCTCGCTGAGAGGCTGCAGAGCGTGAATTGAGCGATGCTGCCTCTGAATTTGCAAATGGGTTGAAACAATAGCTCAACCACGCAAAGGCATTGTCCCCTCTAATCATAACAGCCTGTTAACTAGGAAACCTAATTAAGCAGTTCAACACTTAATAACAACCCATCAGTTAGCAGGAATGTCAAGATAATGTGTTTGTCCTGCTGTCCCAGACTACCTTCCCAAGCTCGCTCTGGTATGGAGCAAATGCTATTTACTGCTGGGATCTACAGTTTCTGCTCAAAAATCAATGCAAGAACTTTCTGGTGTACTGAATATTGGAACTGTTGGACTAGTGGAAATAAAAATCCTTTTGGTTTTGAGGTAAGTGTTGTCAGTTTTAGGATGTTAATGCTTGAACTTACTATGTGAAATGTGATTTTTAGGAGGATCGTTCTGGAGTTGAAAATGCTTTGTTGCATCGCCCCAACTTGGAAACTCTTGGTTTTCTCCTCCAGTGCAAAGCAGGTGCTCTGTGTGATGTGGACTCTGCATTTTCCTTTACTGGAGGCAGACCATATGATTCGGTTCTGCTTCAGTCATGCTTCTTGAAGTCATCCTTCCTGCACATCTCCTTGGGATCCTCCTCAGCAGTGGGCAGCACTGTTGGCTCTCATCTTTACTTGGCAGTCTCTTAATTTCCCTCCTTTTTGTTCTGTGATGGCTTTTCCAGGATCTGTTCCTTTACATGAGACTCCCTAGTTCATTTGCCTTCAAAGCCTGAATTTGCCACCATCTTCATTTCTTCACCTCATCAGTGCTTTCAGAAATATTATTACCACTCTTGTATGACTATAAAGAGCTTTTGCTGTTTGAGCATTAGCCAGTTTGGTGCCTGTCTTACTGGAGTAAGTAGTGCCTTTTGCATTTTGGGTTCTTGCAAAGTCTTCTGTTTGGTGTAACTTCACCCATACATACATTGATGCTGTATTGCTGTGTCTGTATGAAGGATTTTCCTTTGGAATCAATTTACAAGTGCTGAAGAAACAGGCTTCTTGGAGCTGCCAAAACATGGTGCTGTGCTCTGGGGCTGGATGGGCAGGACAGAAATGCCAGTAGGGCTTTCACCTGTGTGCTTTATTCCCCAGCCAAAGACTTTGTTCTGCAGCTTTAAGTACTGTTTGTTTGTGCACATTTCAGAAAGCTTTGCACGAACTGGAATGGGACTCTATATATGCGTTTTCTTAGTCAACAAGAGGTGGATGTAATATGAGGAGACTGCACTGGAGCATAGCTGTGACAATGGCACTCTCATCCTAATGATCTAGGAAGTGAAATTCCAGGGACTGGCTCCAGGCAAGGTGAAATGCACTGTGTGATGGGCTATTTTTCTGTCTTTAGGAAAGACAGCTCCGAAGGGCTTGTGTATATCAACCACTGTTTTGTCCCTTTCTTTGTCTATGGAAGTTGAACAGACCACATATAAAAGCATAAATCTAAGAGTCAGAGGAAGAATTCAGTGGGGTAAATGGTGTTGTTCTGGGTAGTAACATATTAGAGGTGGGTTTGTTTTAATGGTGATCTGTTCTGAGGGTTTTTTTTTTTTAACTTAAAAAACTAAGAACTAAACGAAGAGTTTTATTTCTTTCATCACAAATATTGAGTCACAGTTCTCTCAAACCACTGAAAGCAGCTTTGTGGTACGTGAAATTCGTTTTGCTGGTTATCTGTTCCCAAGTCCTGATGTCTGTGCTTGGCCCAGAGAAGAGGCTGCAGCAGGATGGCAGGGCCTCTTCTGGTGCTTGTGCCATGGTTTGGTACCATCAATCAGTGGTGTCCTGTTTCAGGGAGTACAGCAGGCTGCTGTGACCAGCTGATGGAGCCATGCAAAATAAATGGCCCATGGGGAATTCTTTTCTTCCAACAGCCTCCCCACACTCGGAATTGGTGGAGTTTGTGCTTCTTTGAGCGTGAGCCAGTGAGTGATCCCAGCAGGTCTGAGGGCACAGTTCTGGGGTTTGGTGCTAAGCGGGTGCTTTTGTGTTTCGTGGTGCCAGCCTCAATGTGGTGGGAACACTGTTGTAGCCTGCTGACCCCATTCGCTCCTCCTTTGCTGGAGGAGACCCCATGAGATGGCAAGCAGAGGTGCTGTGGCTTCAGAACTCCAGCGAAACTATTTGTAATTTAATGCAAGCGACTGTGGCTGATCATTGTGAAGGACAGCTCCTGCTGTTGCCAGAGAGCCCGGACGTCTTGGGGCAAGAACTCGGTGTCTCCACCAATTCCTGATGAATGACGCTCTCTCACATCAGGCGATGCTGTTTGTCAGCAAGTTGTGTCCTTACACATTGTGCTGCTGCAGCTGAGATAATGAAGTGTGATGTTGGAGACTTCCTCCTGAAAACAACAACAGCAACAACCAAACGCCTTCAGCCTGGGTCACTGTTATCAGCTGAAATTTGTTGCAGCTGAAGGGAGCTGGGCAGATGTTAGAATGCCCGTGCTACCCACGAGCCAGGGGGGTTCCTCTGTTTATTATTTCCTGGCTGCTTGGCACATTCTTGTGATGCACAACAAACTCCCATTATGAAGGATTATATGATGAGGCAACAAGCATGTGAAAGATAGCAACCAAATGGTGACTCCCAATTACATGAAAAATTACTATAATCACCCCTGCTGTAACACCCGTCTGTTGGCAAAGTGGTTGATCCCCTTGAAAAGCTTTAGAAGACCCACTGTATTAAATAAAAATCTCAGTTCTGTGTGTAATCATAAAAATTAACACTGTCACTTTAAAAAAATCAAATTGGTGTCCTAAAGGGAAACCTACTAAGCTGTGTAAAGTAGCTATTATGAAAATGTTTAGCCTTTTGAATGTATTTCAGACAGCATTTGTGTTGCCAGATTTGTCAGCCAAAAACTCACTAAGCAGATTTGTCAGTAGCTGAGGCCATAATCTGTAAAACAGACATTGGCATAGAGATTAAAGATCAAGAGAATTATATAGTTTTTGTTACCATATGCCAAGATTCCTCTTCTTTAAAAAAAAAAAGTTTATTTTGTGCAGGCTGTATCTTAAGGGCTGCTGCTCTTTCTGTTTTGTTGTCTCAAACAGTGGGATTTCCTGTCAGAAAAGGGGAACTGTTTTATTCCCATACTTGAGGCTTTGTGTAGCTGTCAGCCTTATGCATTGCTGAGCTTTGTGTCGTGTTTCACAAAACCAGAGCTGTGTGTTGCAGTCCTTGTTTGCTTCATGGATGTGAAACTTGTGTTTCCCTATGCCTGCTGCCCTCTCCAGATGGGAGACTGGAGTCTGGCAGGAGTGTCTCTGCCCTGCAGGCAGGACAGGGGGAATGAGTAATTCCTGATGCTTCCATCCACTGGTAGGTCACTGCCTTGGGGATTGGAGCCCAGGTATTGGGACACCAGGGTGGGACTGGAGCAAACTCATGGCCCTCTTGGTACTTGGACCTTCCCTGCTTTTGGAGTCTTGTAGCTGCATAACAGGCTGGCAGTGGGGGGTTTGGGGTCTGTCTTGCTCCAAAACAGACCTTGGCTGCTGTGGGGACTGGTGAGGTCATGGTTCAGCAACACTCGGACGTAGGTTTGAATGAGGTGCTTCCCTGCTCCGTGTGTGCCTTCACCTCTGTGACTGACAGTGTTCCACACTGCACGCCTGTGGGCCAGCAGAAGTGCTGGGTGTGCCAAGCTGGAGCTGCTGTGGGTGTGGAACAGCTCCCCTGGCAGGCTCAGGGTGCTCCAGCAGGTACCCCCCGCTCCTTGGCGCTGCACATGGGGTGCCCACGGCAGAATTCCCCTGGGATTGGGTGCAGAGAACCAGGACAGGTGTGCTTCCCCCACTCTGGGGTCTCTGCTTTCTTGCCAGGCTTGCTGTGTGCTTGGAGGCGGTGGGCAGGCAGTGTTTGTGGCGGGGGCTTCTCTCCGGTGCTGAGCAGTGACTGTGTGTTGTGTGCATCGCACCACCATGAAAGGTATTTGCAATGTAAGCACGGCCTCTCAAAGGGCAGGCACCACACTGAGCCGGGCTCCTTTGAATCCCCACAGGAAGGACTAGGCTTAGTGCATCACAGGTATTCAAATAGTCACACAGAGGACTTCAAAGTTAGCGTAGTGACTCGTTCTGGAGTGTGAAGTGCTGAGTTCTCTTTTAAAACCCTTTAATCAGAGCAGTGTTCATCACACAGATGTTGGCAGCAGTGCTAGAGCTCTCTAATTGTAATTTAAGTTATCCCTGCCTAAGGGCTTGCAATTAAATTATTAGACTGTTGCAGTGAGTCTGTGGATCCTGGTTGCACCTTGTGAGGGGGTATTTTCTGCTATGATGAGAAGCAGTGGTTTCTCCTGGGAAGCAAATGTACCATTATGCACTTATTAGGTCCTTGATTAGATCCACTCCTGATTAACAGACTTTGCAAGAGAAAATATCACAGGAGCTTCTGTTGGCTTCTCAAAACCATTGTGCAACGCAGGTGAAAACAAACCAAGTCTGAGCGGCCACTAACTTTGGTGTTCCATTAAAAACTTGCTCTGTTCAAACCAATCATGTTGTTAACCCTTAACTTACAGTGGGAACAAGTGTTGGGAATTGTAGAAATTCATGAATGTGTGTGTTCAATACCCAGGGCACACAAATGTATTAAGCACACACACACATTTCTGGGGGTGCTGATTCTAAAAACACATGTAGATATTTCTTCTGAAAGACCTCTGTTTTCATTTCACTGAACATCTTACTGTGTTTGTGTTATTGAGAATTTAATTTCTGATTATGGTCATGGAGAGCCCTTTATCTCTCTCTTGTCACCAGGCTCAGAAATATCTAATGATGAAATACAGACCCATCTTTTATCTAAATGTGGACAATTATTGAATCGGTTTGTGCATTATTACTTTGCATTGGTGTGCTGTTTTTAAGGTAAGGGCCTGCCTGTGTAATTATTTTGAATTTGCCTTTGGGTTTTTAAAATTTTTGAAAGCAAAGCCAGCCGTGGATCATTTTACAGGAGTGTAAAATGGGGGTGATGAGGTTTGTGATAAAGCTTCTGATAGGTAGACTTTTTTCCCTTTTTATTCTAATGTTATGATTCGAATGCAGTTTGCTTCCTGTTCATCTTGATTCCACTAATATGTCCAAGAATTCTCAGTACTTGGCCTTTGCTCACTGCAGAAGGCACAAGGAATGTGAGCAGAGAGTTTGTTCTGAATGGCCCTGTGCTTCCATGGCACTCAGCTCTGACTCTGCTCCAAATCCATCCCTTCAGCTGATTTCCCTGAAATCAGTGGAGTTAACCCAAGGTTAGCTGCTGTCCTCAGGCGTGGCAGGGAAGAGGAGCTTCATCAGGAACTGCACCCTTACAAGCCGTGTGTGTGTGTAACACTCAAGACCCAGAGCTTTGCCAAACTCAGGGTCCAGCTGGGAGCCTGCCAGGAGCACAAGGAATTCCTTTAAGGAATTCAGAAGGAGCAGATTGCAGTAGCTCACTTCTGTGGCACAGGAAAAAGTCCTGCGAAGACTTCAACCATTATTCATCCTTTTCCTGGTATTGGCAGGGTGCTCAGCACATTCAGAACATGTGTTGCTCCAGACTGAGCCAAGCACAGGGGCTCCAAGATCAGAAAGTGACATTCCTTGGGATCCTGAAGAGTGCTCTGTCCACAATTCAGCGTGGAGAGCAGTTTGTGGAGAAAAATATAAGCTGGATTTGCTGAAAGAAATTCAGGCCCCTTCTCTTCCATCATTGCCCAGATGCTTCTTAACTAACCCTGGGCTCATTTTAATACCTGTAACTGTTCAAACTTTCTATAAGGGGCTACTCCAACTGTCTTTAATTACCTGGATAGCGCTTTCCACATGTAAATGGCTAAATACACACTAATTATCCTTGTTGCTAAGACATATTTATTGTTCTTTATTTTCAAGAGAGGTGGAGAATGCTGGCTCTTTTCTTTGCTCTGATTGTCACTGAGTCACCAAAGGTAGAGGGGGTCTGGGTAATGCCTTTGGTCCCACAGTTTAAAGGCATGTTGAAGTGTCTAAATCTGCTATGGCTTGGACATTCCTTCTTTATAGATCTCCAGTTTGCTCCCAGGAAAATTCAACACGTTATCTGTCAATGCCCTTCACAAACACATAATTTAAGTCCATTAGAAAGTGGTTCGCAATTGTTGTGTGAGCGGGTTTTCCCATTGTTACCTAGATTACATTGGATTATTCCAATATTCAAACCATAGATATTTTAAGTTGTAAACAAATGAATTTCATGGAGGTATGAACAGTCTTATAATCATGGCACTAAAATTAATACTTGAAGGACAGCTGAGTAGATTTTTGCCACTCAGTCCAGTAGGGGGTTTATTAAAGCAGACACAGCTATCTCCTGTGATGGTTATTTTGTCCCCAGTATCTCCCTGGGGACTCAGATACCTCTGGAATGCTCTGAGGATTTGGTTCCTGTGGCTTTACCACTAAGGCCTTGTGAAACCAGTGCCCTGAGCTTCTCACAGTGAAAATGCTTTCAGAGTAGTGGGAGGGGAATGTGGATATTACATCAGCATTGCAGAGCATTTACCGTCACAGGTTTTGGATAAGGAATATATTTAATGCTAGAAAACAAGCACAATGCAGAATAATGTTGACTTCAGATGTCTTTTGCCATATTTTTCTGTCGTATAAATTTCAAGGAAATAGCTGATGCATTTAAATGGTTTGTACATAGGGAAGGAAAGCCACTTTCTGACTTTGGCCATGGGCTTTAAAGAAAATAGTTCTTAGTACTTTTTTCCACATGTATTGCTAGAAGTTATATTGTTCCTTCTCTTGTTAGAATACCTGGGTAAGGATAGTCTGAAACAGTGTGTTGAAACAGTGTGTTAAAACAGTTGCTTTGCTGACTAAAGTAAAGGGAGGTAATTAAGAACAAATATTTGTGGGTCTTTGGTTCTTTTTCTCCCTTTCAGTTTAATACTTTAAACCATTTTTTTCACAATAATTTTTCAGTAAAAGTCTTTAAGTTTGGTCCATTCTATATTTGTATTCTTTTTTTAACTATGCAAATAATCTTTTGAGATGTATCCTCTTTTCTCCATCATCTCCAGGATAACTAATGAGCAGATTTTCTTACTTGAAGCATGTTTTTCCTGATTGAAATAGAGCAATTTTATCAATGCTTATCTATCTTTTTCCTTTTTAATCCCAACATAGCTTAAGGTATTAATAAGCTCTTATCTAAAGTCTGGAGGAATCATATTTTAAAATTAATTTTGTAACATATGACAGAGCAGGAGGAGGAGGAAAGCAGGTCAGTGAGTGGAACTGGCTGGTTCAGGGGAATCCTGTATCAGATATGGGTTGTGGCTGTGAGAAAGCTTTTGTAGCTTGGGAAGCAAAGCCAAATGCTCAAGGGTAGGAAGATAAAACCTCTTGTTGAATGCCCTTGCAAAGACCAGAATTAAATTGCAATGCCTGCCTTTCAGTGGGCACTAACCCTGCTGGCTGTGTTCTGTCCACCCTAAGTTCTTGTTACCCACATTACTGGGGACTCCCTGCTAAATGTGTTATTTCAGTGGGTTTGGATTGGATGCATTTAACAGGAATTTCAGCTTGTCTTTGGGTTATCGCTGGAGGGAATTGGTGTCTTTAACTTAGAGCCCAAGTGAAGTGGGCCAAACAGAGTTCTGTTTGCTCAGACCATGTCCTTTCTGCATCAAATTCTGACAGCTCTGTGGATTTTTGTTCAGATTTTCATTCAAAAGCACAGCTTTTCCCAAATGTTGCACCATTTGCCTGCTCTATAATGATTAAGGTATATTTCCACCACTTCCTTTTTCCAGAAAAAAACCCCAAACCAATAAACATTTTAATCCAATAAGTTTTTCAACACCTTTGAGTGAGTGTTTGAAGTGGACCTTTAGGATGAAGTCCAACCATTAACATTGCCGAGTGCAATGCTTCCACATCTTTCAAGTAGGAATTAATTTCCTGCCCTCCTTTGTGTTTACCAGGAATCTCAGTGTGTTTCTTCTCTGTGGGGATGTGCCATGGCCACAGCAGCTCCAGGCAGCCCAGGAAACCTCTGTGGTTTGGGCTTTTTGTCTGTGGAGTTGGTGGTTTGGGGTGGGGGTGGCTGGTTAGTGGGGTGTTTTTGTGGGACCTTTTGTAAAATGGGGTTTATATTGGTGTCTCATTATTTTTAGACCAGCAAAATTCCACTTTCTAAAGGCTCCTTTTTCTTCTACTGTGGGACCCCAAATGAGGCTCAGATGGGACAACAGGGGAAGTTTGTGTACCTGCAGGGCTGTCAGTGCTGGGCAGGCTGCTCAGGTCGGTGGTAGAGTCCCCATCCCTGGGGATGTGTGGATGTGGAGCTCGGTGATGTGGTTTAGTGGTGGCCTTACAAGGGTTAGACTTGATCTTAAAGGTCTTGTCCAACCCTCCGTGACTCTTTTGTTCTTGGCTTCTTACTTGAATGTCTTTCATTTTTCTCACACCTCGGCCCTTTCTGCAGGTTCCACTGACCTTTAAACATACAAGTCTCATTTTTCTGTAACCTTGTGAGTTTTGGCTTTAATACCTAATGTGTTTTTTTTTCCAAATATTAATTCTTTTTGAAAAACTCTATTTTTCTTCTTGTAATAATGTTGCACATCAGTGGATTAATTTTCCTTTCTAACAGTTCAGTTAAAAAGAGTATGAACTCCAACAACTGTCTTGACACTCTCGTGGTATTTCCCTAACATTCTCCATGATTATAAAATGCTAAATTTTGTCTGCTGAACTTTAGAAACCACTTCAAAACACTGAAAGAGTTTTTTCCCATTTATTAATTTTTTAAAATCGGTGGACTCTGTATAATGTGAATGTGGCATTAGCCTGAATAGTGACTTATTCTCCAGTTCCATCTGCATATCTGATTTAATTATGCTCCGAAGAAGGAAAGGCAAAGGAGATATTATCTTAACAAGTTAAAACTTCACTTGCACGAGAAACATTTTCCCCCCCACTGCCCTTTAAATAGCTGCTTCTTGTCCCCTGCTGCACAGTGGGGGGAATGGCATTTGCCATCCCATGGCAAGAGGAATCCTAGGCATGGAAAACCTCTCCATGCGTGAATTCACTTGGAGTTGCATTGTGTTTCTTACACTAATATAATATTGTTCTAGTGCTTGCCCCTGATTAAAGACATACATAAATAAATAATTTATAATTTAATTAATAAGGTATAATATGCAAAGCACAGTAATTTCAAACAGCTTGTAATGTCTCTAATGTACTTTCAATTTTTTATTTTACATAAGGGCTATATTCATTATGTGGTTATGATAAACATACTAATGAATTTTATTACGGGAACAAATTTAAACATGTAAATGAGATCAAATAGTATTAAAATGCAAACGATGGGGAAACTTATTACAAACTAACCTTGCCAACATGCGTGGAGGGGGGTTGCAGAGAGGACTCAGGGAAGTTGCACTCTGATAGAAAGTCAGTGCAGGCGTTTCACAAACGTTCACTGATTTGTGAACTCCCCATTTCCAGTGTTGGATAAACTGCAGCAAACAAAAGTTAACTGCAGTCCTGCTCTCACACGGAACTTTGGTGACAATTAAAATCCTCTTTCCTGTTCCAGTGAACAGTAATCTGTGCATAATTACATTCAAATGAGATATTAGCATTTTTTGTGCTTACTCTTTGTTAATTGCAGAGTTCACTCACCATGGTGATGCTTTTGATAGAATCAAGCAACCTTATTGACCTGATGCTGCAAGGCATGTTTGAAAATTCTGTATCCTTCTTTTTTTCTTTTTTTTTCCTTTTTTTTTTTATTTTGGCATTTTGAGGAGTCCTGCTGCTTTTATTACATTCCTGACACTTTTGTTAATAAATCATTGCAAAGTTAATGAAAATTGCATTCAGGCATATCCAAAATAATTGTGTCCTTTGTCATGCTAATAAATGGAAAGATGTTGATCCAATGGGTGAGTGCCTGCCCATTATGGGGAAGTTTGTGATACGTGTGCCTGTTGCACTTGGACTTCGTGCCTTGGCAAATCACTCTGTCAAAATATGGATGGGCAAACCAAAGGTCTGTATGTTTTATTTCCAAAGTTGTCCAACCTGCCCCTCAGCTGGGCTGGGGAGATGCACAGTTGTGGTGCTACCTGCAGCTGCCTAACACCAGAATATACCTGGGGATGGAAACAACCAAGTATTTCCTTCTTCTTGCCTTCTGAACTTTCTTTCATGCTTATTAAACCCAGATGACAAAAGATAGGGGGGAAAAAAGCAAACAACCCCAAACCATTAAGCATCACTGTAATACAGAGCTCTGAAGGAGAATAATCCAACAGCTGTGCAGGGCTTTTTGGGAGGGAGCTGACAATTTTTAGTTTACTTCCTGTTCTACAGAGAAAGCTAGAGTAGTAAAAGTCAGGTGAGATTCAGTCCTGCCTCTTCTTTCACTGTGTTTTTTAATAGTGACATTAATGGCAGGATATTAAGCCACACTGGTAGAAATGGGTTTAGATTTTTAGTGCAGGATGCCTTTTCTGTCTTGTAATATAACTAAAAAAATAGGATGGAGAGAAAATGTTAGTCAGGGAAGAGTTTACCTGGAGAAGTTATATTTCATCCTGCAATGGTAGAGTAAAAGAAATGTTAATACTATAAAAAATAAAGGTAGCTTTAGTCAAGGATACTTAATTTATGCCCTGGCCCATCATGCAGGTTTTTGGGGGTATAAATTCTGCTACTCAATCCAAGTGTGTAGTTTCCATCCCTGTCCCATTGGGTGTAACATGCAGTGTGCTGGCTGGACTCGGGATGCTTAAGAGATGTGCCTTTATGTTGTCTGCATGTGTACTTTTTACCTCTCCTAATTTAAATAAGTGTATATTGCCCTTAGATAGGCAAGTACGTTTGTCTGTTTTTAGTTAACAGCAATTTAAAGCTCACTGAGACATAATAAGGACATTGAGTATCTTAAAACAGTATCTGCAAAAATGCTGGGTTTTAAAATCTTCAACTCCTCATTTCAATTTGCTCTTTACGCCCAGCCAAGTCCTTTGCACACACAGAGCCCCCTGACTCGTGGAGGTTTGCACAGGTAGAGGGTGAGGAACAGCTGGGAAAAGGGCAGCGTTTGGGAGATGCCTTTCCAATGAACTCAGCAAAGAGATAGGTATGGGGTGAAGGGAGAAGAGGGATGTGCAGCAGCACCGGAGAATTAGTGCTGAGTTAAAATCTGTGACTGCCAAGACTTGAAAAGAAACTTTCCCCGAGGGCTGGAGTCGCCCCCTGAGCGATTTTTCTCCTGGAGCATTTGGGAAGCGTTGGGCCAGGGATGATGTGGAGGTGGAATTAAGTGGAGTGCAAGTCTGGTCCAGGTTCGTAAAGTGTGTTAAAAAGCTCTGTGTTCGTAGCAGTGCTTTGCTGCCTTTGCAGCACATTTATAAATCTCAGAAACATGAAATTACAGGCAATCGAAACAGTCAGGAGAAGCAGCACAGTTTCAAAGCAGGATGAAGGAATATATCTGCTCCTTTTTTTGGTTTGGAACATTTTCTCTGCATGACAGAAATGGATGGGCTCTTTCCCTTCTAAATAGCCTCTGCAAAGATGGATATTTACTAAAATAGATAGCAAGTACTGTGTGCTGTCAGGGTATTGACCAGGTCAGATCAGCTGCCAAATTTAGATGGAGGGGTTTAGTGAAGGGCAATTTATGGAGTTTAGCTTTCCCACTTGGACTCCTCACGACCCAGTGGAGCGAAGACTGGCTGGTTCAAAGGGTAGAAATCCATGCCCCTGCCTCCATACCTGCATCCAGGCTAATCCAGGAGCTGCCTGTTGTGTTGCTGCTGAGCTCCAGCCCTGTTTTGTACCCTTTGGCGTGGGATGCTGAATCAGTGTTGCAGGGCACACCGTTCTGCCCTCCCCACAGTGATTCCCTGTGATACTGCCCCAGCTCCAGGCTCGTGGTGCCAGCACAAGGTGCAAGGTGCTGCCAGCCCTGCCTGTGTGAGTGCCATTCCTTGGCAGCCTCACCCTGGTGACACTTGCTGCAGACCAGCACGTCCCTGCCCTGTATGCTTCTAAAGCAGTGCTAACACTTGAGCAGACAGAGCTCTAAAGTGCACCCTGAGAGTGTTCACTGACTCCCAGAGCAGTGACAGCAAAACCCTCACTGAGACAAAAAGGTTTCTGTGATCCTCTTAGAGCTGGAGTCTGGCGAGTTCTCCCCAGGTCCTCCTTGTTTCTTCTGGTGCTCTTTGAGTTCTAGGTCATTTCCATGATACAGTTGGGAGTGGCTGTTTCACCATCCTAAAGGTCTTTTCCAACCCAGATGCTTCTGGGGTGGCTGAACTGAGAGCTGTGTCATTCACTGTAGGGGTTCCTGTGAAGTGTTTTTCCATGGCCAGTTATTTTTGTGCTGTGAATTGCCTTCCCCTCCCTCCCTCTCATCCCTGCCCACCCAGGTGCTTCAAATGGATGTGGTGGAGCTGAAGAGGCTGGTTGGTCCATCAGCTTGTTTAATTACCTGGGGGTGGAATGTGTTCCTGTGGGTCAGGTAATTCTACATCCACTGCCATATCTCACTAAGGACTTCTTATAAAAAACCCAAAACCTTATATACAGTTATTTTATCCAAGAAAATGTGGCTTTATAAAAGTAGGCTCAGTCAGAGTCAAGCTGCCTCCAGCATGTGCTTTTCCAGAACCTCCAAGGTATTTTTTGCCATGAGTGGGTTACATATATCATCATGTGTGTGTAAAGTTCATATCACATGCTTATAAAGTTTACAATTTGTTTTACAAAGCTCTTACCTTGTAAGTGCCAGTTTTCTCATCCAGAACTGGTTACAACTTTTATCCTACCGGCTGAATTTCTGTGTGAAACTCTAACAAGTAACATAGAAACCTTTCTTTTTTCATTGGGAAAAGAAGTGGAGAGGGTGAAGGAAACGTTGCTTGATGCTTTTTAGATAGTGCAATGTGAAAAATGATTGAATTTGGTATTTGAAGCATAATATGGGTGTTATTGCTGTTGAATGCTGTTGCTGGGTGTTCCTGGTGCTCAGTTTGGGAAGGAAAAGGAATTAGAAATTTCAGGTATATCTTAGAGTGCTTTAAGCTTGAGGTGAGTTTACAGGAGGTTTGCCTTCAGTCACGCTGCTGTGGAGAGTCAAAAAGCTCTGCTCCCATTTCTTTGTAGAGAGTCTGGTGTTAAAGATGGAAAAACAAACCAATGTAGCCCAGGAAAGCTCTGTCCTCAGAGCAGCTGCTGCTGAGCCTTTTGGGGCCGATACTGACCTTTGGTGACCTGGTACTGAAATCCCAGTTCCTCTAATGCAGATTCCAACACGCCTAGGTATCCAATTGCTTGGAATTTGCCAACCCCGGGGCTGGCTCAGCCCATCTTGACCAAGTGAGGCTGGCTGGGCTCAGAGTGAGCCAGGTGGGTGATTCCCAGGGATCACCCATGTCCATGGCACCACACGTCCCACTGGGAGCCCCCAGGGCACGGCTGGGCAGGGGCACCTGCAGAGCAGGGAGCTTCTGAGCCAAGGATGGCAGCATCTTGTTCCTCCTCAGGGAACAGAAGCAACCCAGACCCCGGCATATGCTGGGGAGTCTGAGCCCCCAGAATGTTTGCATTGTCTGGGAAAACATCGCCAATCCGCCCCGAGTGGTTGCCACCTTGTGTGGGTGAGTCATGTGCTCTCAGTTCTGACTGCGAGCAAAGGCAAAAATAAAATCTTCTTGGCAGTGCTGGAAGGCAGGAGACAATTCATCACAGCTCCGAAGAGCTGCAGCGTCCAAAGCATGTTTCTTTTGTTATTCCTGCCTTAATTCATCATGTACACAGTTCCCACAAACAGACTGGTTTGAAGAGGTTCTCTCCGCTGTTTATTTTAAGTGCAGGGCTTCTCTTTGCCCCTCATTTAAGAATATCTTATAATTCTCTGCAAATCTTTTTACTAAAAAAAAAAAAAGCTATGAGCTCTGGGAGGAAGTCCAAGACTATCATAAAAATAGTCCAAATATCAGTGATCTCAAAATTGAATTGAGAGCGTGGATAACTAAGCCCAGCAGATCTTGGGTGCTCTGTACTTAGGAGATTGAAGTAGCTGAGCTGTGATATCCCCTCACATGAGGATTTCTTCTCCCCTGTGCAGTCAGTGAGTACGAGGCAGTGCCTGTTTAACATCCTGTGCTGGAACACCTCCGTAACCCAAATTCCTATTGAATTTAGTGGAAGTTTTGTGAATGGATATGCTGTAAAGACCTAACATTTTGGACTTTCTAGGAGAGTGCTTTTGACTTGTATGAATTATCAAATTTGAAAGACAATTGATTTGGTCAGATAAGGAAATTGTATTCTCTGTAAAATGAACTAGAGTTTTGCATGCCTACAAAAGGATCTTGCCTCATGCAACAAAACTTGTCTCCCTAGAAGTCTGAGATGTGTACAGATTCCCACCAATGCAAATCCATCTTTGCTAATGAACTCACTCCTGTCCTTATTCCAGCGTACACACACAGCAGTTTAATCTTCTTTCCAAACTGTAATTGGGTGCTATATTGAGATGTTTTGGTGCAGCATCTTTTGTTTGTGTGAAACTGTGCATCCCAGCTCATAGGACTGTGCCCCAGTTCCTTATAGAGATTTTTGGCACCTTGCTGTCCTCTTCTCCTCAGAGGAATTGTCAAGGAAGGGCAGAAATGAAATGCAGAGTGGTGGCTTTCACTAGAGGTGATACTGTAGAATTAGCACAGATAGGTCTCCAAGGCCTGGTCCTTTGTTGACTTTTTGGGGCTGTACATTTGTACTTCTGCCTTCAGCTTTATTGTCTGGAGTCACAAACATGGGAGGGAAGATGTGTCTTATTTGTGGGCAGATAACAGGATAAGGGGCAGTGGTTCTGAACGGCCAGAGGGCAGGGATAGATGGGATATGAGGAAGGAATGCTTCCCTGTGAGGGTGGCACAGGTTTGCCCAGAGAAGCTGTGGCTGCCCCATCCCTGGAAGTGTCCAAGGCCAGGCTGGACGGGGCTTGGAGCAGCCTGGCCTGGTGGAAGGTGTCCCTGCCCATGGCATTCCCAGGGACTGGATGACCTTTCAGGTCCCTCCCAACCCAGGCCACTCCACGAGTCTCTTTTCCTTCAGTCCCTTCTCACTCTCACAGAGTCCTTTGACATTTGGAGTTTGCCCTCTTAGCCTGGAATGGCAAAGTTGCTGCAGCCCCACATACAGACCTGCTATAAAGCTTTAAAAGTCTGCTTTGGAAGTTACATGGGAGAGGGGAAAAACCAACAGTGATTTCAGTGTAGGCATCTTCCCTGCTTTTCTTTGTGATTTTATTTGTCTCTGATCAGCATATTAATATCTGTAATTAAGAAATGAAAGATCACAACTGCATTCCAAAGGTTAGTTACATAAATTTCAACACTTCTGTGTATCCTCTTGGTATTGCTGCAGTTGATGCAGCTCTGTTATGCACTCTGACATCCGTGTCATGTCATGTTTGCTCAACTCTCTTTGCTACTAGTCAAAACTAAAAGTTTTTTGTTGTTTTTTTTTTTCCCCTTCCTCAGTTCTTTCTCTGCAGGGTCAGCCCAGCTCAAAATGAAGTTGTCTGCTCTTGGCTTATGCATCATCCCCAGCACTAAACATGCCAAGTTTAGAACCTGTATTTTGTTATCTGACTCTTGTTGATAGCAGCAAAAAGACAGCTTGATTTTCATTAGTAGGGCTGACCTTACAGGGCTGGGAGCAAGGGAGAGAAATGCACTTTCACTTGAAGGAAACTGAGGAAACATGACATGGAAGTCAGAGAGGGATTATATATGCATCCCCAAGGTGTCATTTTTAACAAACCGTCGTCTTTCACTTGAGGAAATCCTGAATAAACCACTGGAGAGATTGCTGGAGCTGTCCAGCTGGCAAGGGCCAGCACTCCTGACTCTGAAATATGCATTATCCTTGGCTGGTTTTCTTGGTTTTTTTTTCTTCTCCCTCTTGGTAACTGTTTCTCTTCCACTTCCTGGGGATAGAGATGAAAATATGTAGTCTTTGAAATATGAAAATTCAGACTTCTTAGATCTATTGCTCATGTAGCTCATTCTAAGAGAGCATTTTATAAGCTTGTGTAGACTTGCCTTTTAAAACTTGTTTAATCTTCTTCATCCATAGATTTCAGTAGGAAGTCCTTTTTGCTCATTCCAAGGCCAAGCATTGGGCTGAGAGAACTATTTCCTTCAGTCCCATTTGCAGTAGGTTGTGGTTTTTTTTTAATTTTTCTGTCACTTACATAGATTTGTTATTTCTTTCCCCACTGCCTGTGTGTTAAAAGATTGGGGAGATATTTTGATGAGCCTCGATGCAGGCAGAGTTTCCATTGAGAGCTGGGGTTTGGGGAGTGTGTCCCAAGCTAGGTTTGTTCCCCACCCTTCTGCTTTGTGAAGCCCACTGGGAGCTGCTCCATCCTTCTGATTTTGGGCACTGCTGGAGTTCCTTCCCGAGAGTGTTTGGGGAAAGGATGAGCAGTTTTATAAGAACAAAATCTGGCCCCAAATCTCAAGCACTGTAACCCTGTTTGGGAAGTTACACCAACTGTTCCATAAATCAGCCAGCAATGTGCTGTCAGTGCTGAGTTTTACTTTTAGAGCACAAGTCCAAAATAGAGGCAGAACTCAAAGAATGATTCCAGGGAGCAGAGCTGTTGCCAGAGCCTCCTGATGCAATTAAAAGCGTGGTGCCTGTCGTGCCACCAGAAGGTGCAGCAGTTTCCCTCTGCCTTTCCCCCCTTGCCTTGTCTGCCCATCTGATTGTCCTGCTTTCCTCCCTGGGCAGAGAAATGGAGTCTCTGCTTTGGGCTGTGCTGTGTCTGCATTTGCTCAAGTCAAAACAAACCAGTTTGGGGTTTTTTTGACCCCTAAGAAGGCAGAGCTCTCCCAAGAGCCCAGTCAGGTCACAAGTGTCCCCTGACACCACATTGCCCAGCCCTGGCAGCAGGAGGAGCTTGCCCATGGTCCCAGCCCTGCTGTGGTTGAAGTGACACTGCCAGCTGTGATCTTCCTGGGCTGCATTTGGGGTTTGGGTGCCAAAAAGTTGACAAAGCCCAGATTGTCGCTTTAAAACTGCCAGGCAAACTAATCCTGGGGAGCTCTGTGCGAGCATGGTGGCACTGGTAGGGAAGAGATGAGGCCTGACAGCTCTTTGCTTTATTCTAGTTTATTAAAGACAACTCTTTAAACTCACTTGAAGGCAAACAGAGATCTTAATTGTCATGTAGAAGCATTTCCATGGGAAGAGACTCCTAGTTATTGAAGTGATAAGAATTTCAGTGCAATTATGGTTGAGATAGAAGTAGAGGGCAGTGATGCACTTTAACTTTCTCATGTATTAAAAACATTGTGCTTGAACATTTTTTGTCCAAGTTTTGAAACCTCAGACTCCTTGACTGTGTCTTCATTCCCTGAATTAACCTAATGCTACAGATCTGCACCAATAAATATTAACAGAAACAGTCAAGGAGCCAAAGGGGTCTTTTTTTGTCTGAGTGGTTTAGTATTGATGTTTGAATTGGGGGGGGAATGAGTACTTAACTACTGTAAAAAATTATAAATCTTTAATTCTCTAAGTGTGAGAGAGTGTCTGCCTTCTGAGGATGTTGAGAATATTCTTGTTTGCTTCTTTCTTCTTTCCAACAATGTAGAAACCCTGCAGAGGAATGCTCCTTCTCTACCATTCACGCAATGTGAAATATTTTACTTTTGCCTTGTTTATTTTGCTAAAGAGCAATTTTTTGCTGGTATTAACCAGACCAGTTGCTGTCCTTAGAAATTGTCATCTTGCTGAAACACTTTCCCATTTTTTTTCTTTTGTGAAGAATAGTCTCCACTAAAGCCATAAAAAACCTGGTAATTATTTTAGGATTATGAATTTTATTTTAGTAAAGATGGACTTTCCAATCTTATCGTTTAAGCTCAAGACCACATGATAGTTTATCAGATATTTTTATAATTATAAGTAATGCCACTGTTTTATATTGGCAAAAGCTGGAGACCAAGAGTGTTGCTGCTGGGATGGATTATCTTGACTTTGTGGCTTTACAGGCTGAGCTGTTGGAACAGTTTATTGGAGCAGAGGAAAATTATGGTTCTTTTTTCCTACTGTGCAGTTTCACCCTCTAGAACAGTTTCTGCTTCTTCCTAATGCAAATCTGAGGCTTTCAGTTTCTTTCTTCACTGACATGACCCAAAGTGTAAAGCACCTGGATATCAGTAAACATATGGAAGAGTCTGGGGAAGTTTTACCTTTTGCCCATAAAGCAACTTCTGGTAGAGTTTATTCTTTATGTGTGACTTATCTCTGCTATAGAACAAGCATGTTTTTATGTTCCTGAAATGACTATAGTTGGCTCTGGTGACAGGGCTCATGTCATTTTTGTGTGTCATCTTTGTGAAATATATGATCGTGTATGGCATGATCTGATGGCACACGGAGGAAACTTGAGGTGGGGAATGGCTATTTCACATGCAGAGCCAGCAGAACATCCACAGTGTGCCCCGTGGTCCTGGTGCCATCACAGGTCTCCATGTCCCTCCCCAGTGAGTAATCCCTCTGTCTGAGTGTTCATGGCAAACCAGCCAGTGAAATCCCTGCTGAGGCAAGAAATCAGCAGCTGAAAAAGGAGGAGAGGATTCCTCTCCACAGAGGGGGCTTATAACCTCTCCAGAAGATGATCCCTGCTCCAGTGGAGAAGCAGGACTGTTGAAGCATGGCTTAATCACTGGATTATTTAGCTGAGGCCAGAGCACTTACAGGCAGGCTCCCTTGTGCCTCACATCCAGAGTGTTTCCTGAAGCCGTGGTGGATGTTGGGGCTGCAGATGCATTGAAGTGTTCCTGACCTTGGCAGGGGAACCTGGGAACACACATTCCTTGATCCAGGTGCCACCTCTGTTCTGCCACTGCAATATATATGACTTTTTGATATTCATGCCGCTGATTTTGGGTAGTTAATGTAATTGTCCCGCTGCAAAATGTTGTCAAAGATAAAAATACAGTTTGGTGGGGGATTTTGGTTGGTTTGGTTTGTCCAGTGGTCTTTGATCTTCTAAATCTCTGCTGTTTATGTGTTGTCAGCTTGTAGGAGAATCAGTGAGGGTTTGTCCCTATTGCCCTGTATAACTTTGACTGCCACTTCAGTTCCAAAGTTAAATCACACAGTCCTGTATTTGTAATTTAACAAGGGCTGCAGGTTTTAGTGTTAAATCTGGTTTCTGTGTCACTGAAGGTGGTGGAATCTGGCCCCAAACTTCAGGTGTGATTCTTATTTGACATACAGACACTAAATAGCTCTAGCTCATTGAAACCAGTCTTATTTGGGGAACAGGAGCTGATGCAAACCAGCTGCAGAAGGGAAATATCTTACACAGGTGGCAACACAAGGTAAACCTTTTCCCTCTGAGAAGTCAAGTCCTATTTTGAATTTTGTTTTCTCTGTAGTGGAGCCACTTGTGGCATATGATTAATGTACATCCGAATTAGTGCTGATAAATCATGCAAGTCACTTTGGTTAATTTTTCTTGCCGAGCATATCTTCAGCATGAGCAGCTCCTAATCAGAGATGAGAAATCAGAGCTGTGAGTTCCTTGCACGATGGAGTTGGAAGAGTGATGGAGTTGGAGGAGTGATGCCGTGGCAGTTCCTGTGCTCAGGGGATCACTTGGGTTTTAGGGGCACAGCTCATTCAGGAGCACACACAGGGCATGGAGGGAGCTGGGAGGGCACAGCACAGCATGAGAGAGACTGAAGGTGGTGGCCCTGCTGGTCTGCCTTTCCACCAGAGACAGATGCACGCCGTCCCTCTTCCCTGGCATGTCTGTGGTGCCGCTGCCCCATGCCAGCTCTCCCCATAGCTTTGGGGCTCCCTGGCTGTGGCAGGGCAGACACCTCGCTGCCACAGAGGCTTCTCTTGGGAAGGGCAGTAGGTTACTTTGCCATAAGTACTCCTGTTGTTACTTGGGAGCACCAGGGGAAGTGGATAGAAACTGGTGGTACCTTCCCAGAGCTCTGCTGGGCTCCACTGTCACACCTGGCTGGGATTCCAGTAAGAGGTGTAAGAGGAAATGACGAGTTCACATTTTAATCCTCTGTAGGAGTGAGAATATTTCATTTTTATTTTTTCTGTAATGCCTATTAAACTTATAACTGCAAACACTTGGATTAAAAATGATCTGTAATGACTCTTTGAGGCAATGTCCTTAGGGTGCCTTTACAACTCCACGATTGCCTGCCCTCTCCAGAGGCACTGGGACATCTCAAAATGGGAGCCAAGGTGTCTGGATAGTTGCTTGACAAATGCTATTAAAAGCATCGAATCCCTCAACTGGAGGCCTCATTACTTGATGATATCTCTGTGTTAGGGATGGGACTATGGTAAAATGTTTTTTTAAGACACGCAGTTGATGATATAAATTAATTGCTTTTAAAATCTACATTTCATCTAGGGCCTGGTTTGTAACACACCTGGTGATGCTGAGGGGAGAGAAGAAAGGGAGGGCTTTGCCTGGCAGGCTGTGGGGTGGCACAGCTGTTCCCATGAGGTGGGTTATCCCTGGGACTTGTAGGGGAACTCGTGTGCACCCCTGTGCTATCACACCTCTGCTGTGCTTCCCGGCCTGGGAGATAGGCTCTCCTGAAAAGACATGCCTAATTTCCATGGCCTGCTGCAGGAAGGGGCAACGTGGAGCCCAGAGTTTGCTGAAAGAGTTTCATCCACCTGGCAAGAAAGTTAAGTCACTGCCTTCTGGTTTTGTCTTCATCCCTATTACTAATCGAGGGCAAACGAGAGTCCTGTATCCTGTTTGTAAATCACCTACTTCAGTTAGTTCAGTTGTTCTTAATTTTTTTAATGAATACTCTACTTTTTAAAAAAAGAAAAATTAGTTTCCTTAAGCCTGTCTTAATACAGATCCAGATGTATGTACATATGTAGTATTTATATGCGTACCTGTATATATTCTATTCCAAGAAATGCAGACCCTTTGTCTTTTGTGTTATCTCACTGCATTTTTTGGCAGGATTCCTTTTTCTTGGGAAGCACCAGCACATTGTTGGCTCAGACAAGAGTGGCCATGGCTGAATTGTTCAAAAATAAACCTGTTTGGCTTCCTGTATTAATACTTAGAGTTACCTGTAACTCTGGGGGTGGCGTGTGTTCAACACCTTGGAAATCAGGTCACTGTTTAAGGGTTTAAATATGAATAAGGTGCCTAAGGTGGGAGATTTTGGCTGCAGTGAATTGCCTCGGGTCACAGAGCGTATCAGTGGCAGAGTCAGCATTAGCAGCCAAGTTTCCTTGCAGCCAGGCAGAGTTTCCTGTGCTGTAGCCGACCCATAAATATGTCTGTGTGTGCCTCAATGTACATAATTAATTCAGGCCGTGGTGCCTTAGCATTGCCCCTTCCACGCTGGGCCGTGGCTGAAGGCAACGTTGTGTTTTCATTAAAACCTCTGCAGTGCTGAGAGTCAAACACAAGCCAATTTCTGCCACTTCTTCCTATGCTTTGCTCCTCTTGGGAGCGAATCAACTCCTTGGGGAAAGTGAGCTATTTCTGCTCAGATTTTGGCCCTGGAGAAAGGGATCTCCAAGAACACAACCCGCAGTGACCACCTGCCAGAGGAGGGCTTGCTGAGCTGCTGGAGGTTATCCCAGGGAGGAGTTCACCCTGATAATGATGAGCCAGGAGTTGGATGTGTTGGCTGGAGTGAGATCCTCATTTAGTCTGATATATTCCCTTTGAGTGGGAAAAAATTCTTTATTTTTTGAAGCATTTTGTGCAGTATAAATCTTGCATTTTCAAAAGCAATGATTGTAGCTGATTATTCTCTGTGCTGCAGCTCTAAAGAAGAAAAGGATTGTTTTTATAATTGTTGAGTATTTTATGTATTTAGGACTTTGCTTTTAGCTTGACTGCACATTATTCCTTTAGAATTTTGGACTAGAATGGGCTTGGATTTTGTGTTTGGATTTGTTCTAAATGTTGTAGTCACAGTGAAGGAAGAAAGTTCAGTACTTTTCTGTCTTGGGAAAGAGCAGTTTCGTAAGTTGTGCCAGATCTGGATCATTCCAAGACTGCCCAGGAATGACATCTTCACTTCTGAAATGTGATATAATCTGGAGGGGAAAAAAGTTTGAGAAATTCTGTAACTTTTTAGAGTTTCTGTCGATTTCCTTTCCTTTAACACAGTCCAAACTGAAGACATCAGGCTGATTTGCCAAAGGGACAGGAGTCCTGTCTTTTGCTCGCTCCAGAAACGATATATTTACCAATAGTCCCCATTTTCTCACACTGTCTCAATGGTTGGATTCAGTGCAGAAAGCGGTGGGAAAAGATTGGCTCTGCCCGTTCATTCTCCCTTCCCAGCCTGTTTTCCTGCTACTGCCAACTCTAGTGTTGTAAGATTTTGTGCAGTTTTTATTTTTGCAATGTGGACATCTGTCCAGTGGGAACAGAAGTGAGAATTTCAGAGTTTAATGGAAACCTGATAACTCAGTTATGAAAATGCTAATTAAGGCATATTTAAATGAGGCCTTTACAAATGATAGTTTTTATGACTAAAATCCCTTCCCACTTATCATCTGCTCAAATGACTGATGGAAAAAATTAACTGTTAAATTTGAAAACAAAGCGACTGCAGGACTGAGGGACTGTGCACTGTCACTGTGATTTCTTTGCATTTACATGGGGTGTATTTCATCCTTTGGAAAAAAAAAAAGATATTAAGTAAAGTGATGTGTTTTAAGGTTCTGTCCTATTTCTAAGTTCTCTGGGACGTGTTTTCTCACATGCACTTAGAACTTTCCAACTCAAACTTGCACCAGTTTCTTCACAGGGAGTATTTATGGCACTGGGAAGTGTATCCTGGAGATGGTGTGGATCCACGGATCCAGAAGTGTGGGAGAAAGCCACTGAGGGGAGAAAAGAACTTGTCTCTTAGGCAGAAGCTGTTGGATCTCTGTAGATGAATAAACACAAGGACTTCTCTGCCTCTCTGGCACGGCGTGGCCAAGAACCCTCCGGTGCACCTCAGGGAGGTGTCAGCTTCCAGCAGGGACTGGTGGGAAGGCAGCTCTCTCATCTTTCATGTACAAAATTATCTGTACTGGCTAATCAATCCCTCTGTACAGATTCTGGGGTGAGTCCCAGGGTATGGAAATCTTTCTGGTTCTCATCAAACTTGCTCTACTTGAAGGATTTCTTTTTTTTTTTTACTTGAAAAGTCTTCCTGAGCCCAAGGAACCTCAATGTGTTGCAGCATTATCTGCATGTGATGACATTTTGATACAAATCTCATGGCATTCTGATACGGAGTCTTTTTATTGAGTTTTAGTGCTTTATTTGATGTGGTGAATCCATATAAAAGACAAAAGTGTAAGGAGAGTCAAAGGAATGGAAGCTGAAACTGCATAAACTCATGCTGGAAAGAACTAGCAAGCTTTAAAGAGAGTTCCTAGAAACACTTAGCAGTGAATGAATTATTTTAACTCACTGGAATTAATTAAAAGAAATGGCTTTCTAAAATGACTGCTCAGCCTTGACTGAGGGTTAGAGGTGCTGAAGAGTGAGGCTTGTGGCTCATGACACGCAGATGTTTGAGATGTTCTTAAGACTTTCTGCATGTTCAGCAATATGCACTTTATGGGAGAGAGAGATGCCCAAACCAGTCTTTAAAGTCCATTTTCAGACCTTTTCAGAGAGTTCCCCTTCAGCCAGAAGCAGAAGTGTACACTGTGTGAATGCACATGCATAGTGTAGACAGCCCTGTGTTTGTTTGCCTGACACTCCAGTGCTAAACCCACGTTGTTGGTGGTAATTAATGGGATTAAGTCATTGTTGTCACTGGTTTGGAAAACCAACACTGTTTTAATCTCTTTGTGCTGTCAGAAGTGAGATTTGTGTGCTGCCCTAACCCAAAATGTGGGGTGAGATTGGCTAAGTAGAGGCATCAGCACACAGCACTTAGTCCACGTGTGGCTGTGGGAAGGTGTGTGATGTGGGGTGTGTGTGTGTTGTACTGACCCAGTAACACCTGAGCCAAAACAGGTGTCTACAGACCCTCAGCCTGTCACACACAACCACGACTGTGTTCACTCTAGGGCTGTGTGGAGCATTGTCTTTGTTAGTGTCTTTACGGCAATGCGGTTGTTTTATTTTGCCCCAAACTCCATCAGTTTTCCAGTTTATCTTGCGGAGCAGAGCCTGGCATGAATCCCCCTGAAGTTCCCCTCCCTGTTCTGACTTGCACCAAGACAAAAGACTGATGCTCAAAAAGGCTGGAGTTGAAAGTGTAACCGCAGACATCCGCAGAAAAGAGCTCAGGGGGTTGAAAAATTGTGGCTGCTGATCAAGAGGGTTTTGATTAAAAAGCACTTTATGTAACATCTTCCATGCACTGATAAATGCTCAGCTGTGAAAGCTCTCTGGGAATGAATTCCCTCTAATAATGTTTGTTTATTTTTACCTCAATTTAAGAGCAAACCTCAATTATGCATCTGCCAAAGGAAGGGAGAGCATTTAGTCCACTTGTCAGGGGCTTTAGGATTTGATGAAAGGGCTTTAAAGGGAACTTGAAGTCAAGTTGCTCTTGACATTTTGGTTTTCTCTGAACTTAATACATCTGTGTTTTTGGAAAGGCTTGGCGATGGGAGACGCTTTTTTCCATCTTCCAGTATCTGACAGGGTTCTGAGGGGGTTTTGAAGAACCTTTATGTGCAACTGGCAGATGTGGTGGCATCTCAGGGCTTCACATAGACCTGGCCTACCCACAGCAGACATCTAGGAGCTTTCTGGGATAAAAAGCTGTTGTTGAAGAAAAGGCTCCATTTGAGGAAGATTAAGTTGCCTAGAAATCATGAGATGAGAGTGAGTTGCTTGCTCGGTGGCTTTTTTCCTTTGCTTGTTGGTTTGCTATTTTTTTTCCAGAGAGAATTTGTCATTATTTCTCTTTTTTTTCCGTTTTCCTTGTTTGCTGTGGGTTTTTGTTCTTAATGATAGAGCCAGGTGCCAGCAGCAAATGATCCCAGAGCCTGTTCTGGAGCTCGCTGAGCATCGCAGCTGTTGCTGCAGTTCTGGAACTTGGTGGTTAGAAATCCACATGACGTGTGATGAAGCCATCCCAACAAATCTCAGGGAGTAGCTGCTTCCCTTTTTCTCCCCTTTCTGGCTGTTCCTTGCCTTACACTTGAATTGTTTCAGGATCCTGTTGTGGCAGAGAATGGTCTGCACTCAAGAAGGAGCAGTGATAGGTACTTGATTTAGGGAATACGAGTCCTTTTCCACCAAGAGCTGGCTCAGTAGCCCAAGTCGGCCCTTCTGTAGTGCACAGGCACTGATGGCACCTTGCAGCAGCCCAGTGTAAATCAGGCTGCAAATCCTAGCCTGGTGTGGAGTGAAAAACTCCAACCAGTCACCTTTAGATCAGCAAATTGATCCTTGTGTGGTCACGATCTGCGTGAGCTTTTGTTCCCTTGAAATGCTGCGTGGTGTTGTGTGGTCACCATGCACAGACCCCAGTGGGGAAAAAGGTGCCAGCACCTGCTTAGGAACCTGTGTCTCTACATAAACATTGTCTCCTTAGTCAACTTGTTTTCCTCTCATGCTTTTACACAAGGAACCAGGAACAATTGTGTCAGTGCTGTCTGTTTAAAGAGAAATGTTCCGCTAACCTTTTGGTTACTGGGAAATTCCATGTAAAGCAAGAACATCTTGACAGGGTGTAACTTCACATTTATTCAAAATAAAATGATCATTTATTAAGAAAACAATGTCTGCTGGCGGTAACCCCATTCTGATTTTCTAAATTAGCCCTTCTCCACAACAGGCTCGTTATCTAGGAAATGACTGCTGCAAGTACAGTGTTGAAGGAAAACAGGCACTAGTAGCAGGAAGAATATTGGTATTATAGCAGCTCCCAGTAGTGCTGCTACCATTAAGGTTCTGTCAGAATTTTCATGGGAAGGCTCCTCTTTTTCAATATATTTTATTTTTACATGACTGTAAAACCCAGAGCTCTACAGGAAACTTGCATATGAGGTCTGAGGCCAGCGGTGTGTTTGCTTGGAGCAGCTCCTGGAAAGTAACTCGATACCACCAGGGTAGCTGTTCTTTGATTCCTGACCGTGCAAGGCACGGATTCTGAACTACTGCTTTTTCCCTTCCAGTACCCTAAATCCACCCATCTGATAATTTTCCTCTGAGTTCTGTTAGTGACACAGGCAGAAGAGCTGTGGCACTGCTGATAGTAGCTGGAGTTTGCTGCTCACACATCTGGACAGCAGACCTGCAATGTGGGGACATCAGCAGAACATGCACCTGTGGTCATCTTGTACAGGCAGAAGTGCTGCTTGTGGAAAGTGTTTCCTGTGTGTCAGCTTCTCTTTGGCTGGTGGGAAAGAATTCGGAGGCCTTGATGCAATACACCCACTTGTTGAATATCAGTTTTGCCAGGTGGAAAGAAAAAGTCCTGGTAATTGATGTTCTATTCAGTGTTTTTGTAAAAGGAAGCAAGGATTGGGTGGATCTAAAAGTTGATCCACCTTCCAAGGAAGAGGAGCATGGACAAGAGAGGGAATGGGTTGGGAAGCTGGAGGCTCGCATGGTGTTTGTTCCCTGGCCAGACAGCAAACACACCTCCCTCAGTGAGCCTGCTAGTGTGGGACCTTCATGAGATCTGAATTTGTGATGGGTCTCTCCCTGACCCTCTTGCTTTATTTAGCTGCACATCTCATCTCTTCTTCCAGCTCCTCCTCATGTAGGTGAATACATTTCTAGTGCAGTATTTCCTGGCTGAGCTGCCAGAGGGGCTGAGCAGGGAGCTGGAGCAGTGGAGCCGACCGTGGGCACGTGCTCCATGCAAGGTTTGAGCTCGTGGGAAGAAAAGCCTGTACCAGAGCCCTGCTGCTCTCTGCTCCCTGCCCACGGAGCATGGAGGGAAGAGCAGCCAGTGCTTCCCTCCTGGGCTGTGTCCCCGTGGCCTGGCTCTGGTGGCCAGCGTGGCTACCTGGTGTGGGGAGGAGGAGCAGTCTCCCTGTGGGAGGGATTCCTTGCCCAGTGCAGCTGGGAGGGAGTCAGGAACGGGATGGTGATGGCACACAAGACAGAGACATGGCGGGCAAGCCTTTTGGAAGTGCAGCCAAGCCCGTGTGCTTTCTCCTGGGCACCAGGATTTTGGGAGCTGTGTTCATTCCGAGCAGAGGCTCCTGCTGTCCAGGGCTTCAGCTGTCCAGGCAGCTGGGTTTACTCTTGTTCTGCAAGGACACCAAGTGATGCAAGTACCAGCAAAACGCAAGTTTGGATTTTGTCTAATTATGACCTCCTTAAGTTAATTTTTATGCATCAAAGCTATTTGACATTTGTCAAAACAAATTCGAGTCCCTGGGAGAGATTTTCTGACAAACCCGCCATTGATCTGACAGCTTGCTCTCTGGGGAAGCAGGAGTGTGGCTGGCATTAAAGACTCGCCGCTTCCCCAGTTCTCCCTTCCTGGCGCTCCCAAGGCAGGGTGTGCGGGGCTGGGTGAGGTGACAGCGCCCTGAGGAACCACAACTGTTGCTCTGGAGCTCACTGGGGGCTCGGGGAGGGATGGGCAGAGTGGGGATGCTCTGTGTCCTGCCTGGCAGCGGGGTGTGGGCACGGCAAACACGGCCGAGGACATCACTGGCACCATGGCCCGGGCTTCTCCACTGCGTGTGTAAGTGATTTATTGCACCCACTGGATCGCAGAGAGGAGAAATTAGTAGGCTGATATTTCACTTCCATTCTTAGAATAACCTGTTATTTTGCAAAATGAAATAATTTCTCATATAGAGCAGCCTTCTCCCGGCCTTTGTCAGATATTATTCAGCCTAGAGTACTTCCAAATACTCAATATTATTTCACCTACGTGTGCAGAATGCTGTGTGCTCCCAACCTGAGGTATCATTCACTGGTTTGTAGTAGCCATTAACATATGCTTTTCCCATGGTTTGTGTACTTATTCCAAGCATGTGCCTTTTACAATGCAGAACACAAGAGACTTGTTTTGTAAGATTAATGAAGGTCACCAAAATTCTCAAAAGTATTCTGATAATTAAGGCTTTGTTTATCAAAAACAAGTTATATTAAGAGCAAAAAGATTCATGGTAATTATTCATAATCTTAACAATTCAAGTGTAGCCACCTCATTTGTGCATTTAATTCTTCTTGTTAATGTTTTGCATAAATCTGCATAATTACTTGAGTTGCCTGTTGTAATTTTGACAGCTACTCAGTTCATGTGCACTAAAGTATATCAAAAGCTTGATGTGCTGAATATTTATAATTTTACGTATGTTCTTGGGATAATATTTTTTCAACAATATTTTTAGTTTTTGCAAAATTGACATGGAATACTGGGAAAGATTGCCAAACACACATCTCCGTATCGGCACATGATGGAACCAGAGCAACACTTAAAGGTGCAGCACCGACATTCTGAACAATTTTAGGGAAAACCCACATGAATTGTGCACATCAGCTGCTCAGGTCATTTTTCCAGTGGGGTGTTACCTTCCATTAATGTGAACATTGTGAACTCATCCTTTTCTTTAAAAAAAACAACAAACAAACAAAAAGTTTTTCAGTGCGTTCTCCCGACACCAAACTTGCTGCCTGAATTTTATCCACGCACCAAAGCACAAGTGTGGGGAGCAGGAGGGCAGTGTGAGTGTGGCAGCAGCATTTGCACGGGCAGCATCAGCTGCAGGTGCACAAATAACGTAACTCCGAGCCCACAGAGATTTTTAGGTGGTGTTTGAAGGAGCTTTTGTTAAAAGAAACCCATTACTTGGCTGGGGCAGCCCGCAGAGCTCCCTGCCTGCATCCAGCCCAACCAACCAGCCCAACAACCATCGCAAATGACTTTTGGCTTGCCCCTTGTGTTCGTAGGGCCCACGGAGAGAACAGCGTGGCACAGCCAGGTTGTGCCATCCTTCACCCCTGGCACGGGCAGCAGGGGGGTTTGTGCAGTGGAGAGGTGGCCGTGGCCTCTCCTGCCGTGTTTATTGCCCGTGCAGCCCACAGGGACGTGGGGACCGGGCTCTTTATGAACATCCCCGTGCTGGCGGATTGCAGGAGCGGTTGCTAACTAATTACAGCAGTAAGTTTTCAGTGCATCTGATGCCTGTCTGGCATGGCTCGGTGTGAATCTGCAGTCGGCTGCAATCGCACACATTATTCAGGCTTTCTTACAAATGTTGACAAAATGCTGCTGGGAAGAATCGAGCGCGGATCCCTGAAAAATACTGCCTGGAGATGGTTTTTTTGAAGGACTCTGACTATTGTTTTGGAAAGGCTGTGTTTTGCACGCTGAAGTTTTCAAGCTTTGCACTTAGGAATAAGCTGGTGTAGAGTTGGGTGCTCACCATGTCTTGACCTTACTAAAACAATACTGTGCCTTTGAAAAAAATACCTGTGTTTATTAGCTATTAGCCCTTCCATGCAAAAATTCACGTTTCTTTCTGAAACCAGCTTTCCTTAAGACAGACGAAAAGGAGGGGAATCCTACTTTAGACATCAGAGCATTGTTTCCCAGGAAGGAGATTTGCTGTGAATGAAGTGCTCTTGTCCAACAGGAGGCAAAATCACTGTATTCAAGCCGTATGAAAAAGCAGAATTCCTCGGATGGCAGTGTTGCTGCTCTGCGGATTCCACTGCTGTCACACAGAGGTGTTGCTGTACACTAATTTTGAACAGGAAGGCACCAGAAATGCGGGTTATCCTTCAGCCACACATCCACTTCAGGGGGGACAACACCGTGGGAGGAGGGAGGAACATTTAAACTGTTGTGCTCCAAATATACTGGGGGTTGATTTAGGAGTAAAAGGAGGAGAAGTGCAGTTGTCATGCCCTGCTATCTTTCACTTTAATGAGCACTCAAATGTAAGTGAAAAATTAAAAGGTTGTTATATTTAGAAATAGCTGGAGCCATACACTCGATGTGTGTTGCACACAGTGGGGAATGAGCATAAAAAATGAGGGGGAAAAACCCATCTACTTTGCAGCTATATTCATTAATTAAAAGAAGATTGTTAAACTAAATTTGGAAAGGGAAAAAAAAACAACAAAAAAAACTTCTTTAATTGTGTTTACCCAAAAGCCTTTTCTTCCTAATTTAAATAGCATAAACATCTGGACTAAAGCAATATTAGAATCATGGCAGTAGTCAAGCAAATCTTGTGGAAAATAATGAAATTAGATCCCTGGTGTTGTGACAGAGTAAGGGCAGGATACATCAGTTCGATGTTAATAAAATTTCCATGAATGACTGAATACAATTAAGAAATTGTCAGTTGCGGCAATGAACTTTTGTAGCTCAGAGATGTTTGCATCATTTGATTATGCTGGCAATTTAAAATTGTTTGTTAGTGTCTGTGTTGGGATATTAATTATGACCTTTATTACAGCCCACAATTAAACCAGTCATATAGCAAGGAGCAGCCTGTGCTGTGGCACTAAAGGATCTGAACTGCTCAGAGCAGGGTCTTGGTGTGTTCAGACCATTCACTGATCACCCAAATTGGAGATTATTTGAGATGATCCAGTCCTTTAAGAAACGATTCAGCTGGGTTGAGTAATCCCTTCAATAAAGAAATTTTGGTTTAATAGCGTTTTAACAGTTTTAATTGCTAACAACATCTGTAAAACTGTTTTAAGGAAGGGAGAGAGAAAGCATTTTTAACTGTGGCTCCAAGACAAGCTTTCTCCCGCTCCAGGAAGGGGAACCAATTATTCATTGGTTAATTAGCTGTAAACAACTTTTTAAAGACACATCCATTATATATGTAATTATTGGGGAAAAAAGCTTTAATATTATTTGTGCTAATGCATAATTATTAGTGCGTGCTAAAAGGATTAGCAGCGTTTAGCTGACCACTATTGTTGGGAGATAGGAGTGCAGAGAGGAGATTAGCATCAGGCAGGGATGGATCCAGCCTGATGCACCCCTCGAGCAGCAGCAGACAAAACACACAGAAACAAAGCCTGGCAAAGTGAAACCTCACACTTTTCCACCTTTAGTATTTCTCTGAAACGGGAGGAGAATATGTCCCCACCAAAGGATTTTGGTCCCCAGCAGAATATGCGGGTTCCTGTGATTTTGGTTTAAATTCTTTCTTTTTTTTTTTTTGAACTCCCATGGTATATTTGTCTTTTTTTTTTTTTTTTGGGCTGTGTAGTCCCTTTATTATTGCACAGCTGAGTGGCAACTTTACAATGCCCTTAGTGCATCCATTTACTAACTGTTATACCTAATTTACTAGGAAGATGTAAAGTCCTGGTGAAATCTATTTAGGCTTTTGTGATGTGTTGACTGGAGCACTGTTTATGCTCATTAGCATATGAATGAAAGGAATCATATTTTAAACACTTAAATATTTTTAATATATGTCAAGGGAAACTGTAACATTTGTCCTAACACATTGCAAATTCCAAGTAAGACATCACAGAACCTGCCTGGAATGTGTGTTGGTTTATTCCTGGTTCATAAAAAAAATAAATAAAAGATTTGACTATTTATACTAAAATTACACAGAAAGAGGCAATTCAGGGCCACATCAATAACAACTTAAGCATCTGAGTGACCTAATTCTGACACAGCCACGCTTGTGTCGTGCTGAAATCCTTGCCCTGCTTGTATCTCACCAAATCATTTCTGGTAACCAGGGTGCTGGCATTTAATGTGCCAGGTGCCAGTGTGCTGGGTGGGGGAGATCCTTTTGGGGGCCCTCTGTGGCTGTGGCCCCATACATGGCTGTGCCTCAGCCCTGAGCTGCGAGGGGCGACCTGAGCAGTGGGAGATTTGTTCAGTGCCCCTGAATTTGGCTGCTTTTCAGAGGCTGCCACTGATGATGCTAATTGCTGCTGGGCTTGGGGATGCAGGCACCTTGGCCTCGCCAGCTCTGAGCTCTGGGACTGGAGGAGCAGTGCTTGGCAGCTCAGGAGGAATACCAGGGGTCATTTTACCATTTCAGTTCGCTGGGTGTTTGTAACGCTCTGGAGTTTATCGAGGAGAAATTCTGCACTTGGATCTGTCTGATTTCTTTACAGCATTCATTGTGTGGGAGCATCCGGGGGGGGATGGAATTGGTGTTACCGTTGCTTTAGATGACAAAGAAATTACCACATTTGAAGGGATTTGTGTATTTAAGCACAGATGATTATTTAGAAGGTTTGGTTGCTGCAAATTGGAAGCCTCGTAGCTCAATTTACTAATTTATTTTGTGATCTGTGACTAAACTGAGTAAAAATGCAAATAGCAGAAGCCCTTTTGGTTTTATCACCGGATCAGTTTACTGATGGGAGGGTCGGAGCCACTAAACAGTTCAACACTTGTGATTTCCAAGTAGTCAGACACCAAAAGCATCCACAGAGGAGACTACAGGAAAAGTCACGTGAGCAGAGGTTTTAATGGAATTCAGCATTTATTTGTTTGGGACTTGGAATGCAGAAGCAAGACTTTATTGTCTGTTGTAAGGATGTTTTCCCCCCCCTCCCATCACCCGTGGCAATGAGCCATCCTTGCAAGTTCATGTGCTGGGAGGAAACAACTGGTCAAGATGGGAGGAAAGGCTGAAAACTTCAGTGGGTGTTGTCATTGCCTTCTGATTGTACCTCTTTGCAGGCAGCATTGACAAGAAGGATCATCTCCCAAGTCACTTCTATTTTTAACTGATGTTCCCCCATGGGTTTAGGGTTTGGGGTTTTTTTAAGTATTTTTATTTAGAAGTGTGACAGCTGTTTATTTGCCACTTGTTTCCAAGTCAGTGTGTTAGCAGTGATGCCAAGCCCACCTTGGAGCCAGCGTGGGGCAGAGCCCTTCTCTCGGTGACACCAGGGCAGGTTGTGCTCTTGCCTCCCCAGGAAACAGGTCTGGGTCTATTAATCCCTGGTTTTGCAGATCCAGCAGAGGGAGCAGAAGTCCACTAATGGGGTTGCTTTGGACGAAACATTTGGGGTGGCAGATGGGTTGGCAAAAATTGCTTGTGGAGGTGGGGAACTGCATGAGTCATTCCCCCCATATTCAGAGCAAACTGCTCAATTAAAACACTAAAGTGTCAGTAATTTTTCACATCCTGGACTTTCTTTTTTCTTCTCTTTAAATTCTCCATGAGTTGGTACATTATTATAACAATTGATTAGAACTATTTCCAGCACTTACACAAGTGTAGTGATCCCAATTAGCCAGCTGATAATTGTTTTAGTAGGGAATAACACCCAGTCGTGTCTTTGCACATCAACTCCCCTGCCATGCTGCTGCATCTGTGAATATACATCACAAGAGTTGCCTCCTTTAAGAAATAATAATTAGAAGCTTTATTTCAAAGGGTGTTCCATGGGTACTGAGCTGTCCTGAGTGTTGTTACCTCTGCCTCAAAACCAGTAAGAGAACTGGTGCTGTGGGCTTTGGTGCTTCAGAAGGTACATGAGGGAGCATCTCCTGCTGGTTTCTGAAACCAGTGAGGCCAAACACCTCACCAGCAGTGCTGTGTGTCTCAGCAAGGAGTGCTTCCTGCTGCTTTTAGAGCTCTTTTGGCAAGTTTGGTGTGGTCTGACAAAGTTAAAGTGAGTTCTGACTGTTGTCTTGGTTTTGTCTGGGACAGAGTTAATGTTGTTCCCTGTAGCAGGTGCATGCAGTGGTTGGGGTTTAGGATGAGACAGTGTTAGTAACACAGGATGGGCTGGTTGTTGCTGAGCAGTGCTTGCCCTAAATCAAGGACTGAGGGGACATGGCCAGCACCCCTGCCCTGGCCAAAGGTGGGGGGTGTGGGTTCAGCTCCTCTGCCTCACGGAGCTCAGGGTGCCTCTGGATGGAGGGCGTCCTGCTCTGCTCCCCCAGGCTGTGAGCACTCCTGGGGGATGTGTGCTCTTGGGGAAGGGCACTGAGGACTTCAGGGAACTCTCATCAATCTCCTGGGCTAAAACTCTCATCATCATTAAATAAAACTTCAGTTGGGTTCTCATTTGCCTTCTGTTGGCCGAACCTGAAGGTTGTGGTGAGATCACGGTTCCAAACCTTTCTCTGGACCTGTGAAGACTGAAAACTCACTTCTTCCTTGAGAAATCTAGAGTTATTTATTTATTTGTTTGTTTATTAAAGCAAATATTTTGAAAAACCAGGCCATTAAACCTCTCTGGGTGTTGTGAGAGTGATCAGTGGAAGAGCTGCAGCACAGCAGAGCAGGGAAGCAGCCCTCAATGTTTAGAAAAGGGAGTTTATGAGAGAACACCCGAGGTTCCAGCTCCCTGGAACCAGTTTTATTCAGACCACATTTTTACATTATAAACAGGTCTAGTAATCTAGTTTGAATATTTTTGATTCATTTTGATAATTTTAGATTCTAACCCATTTGGTATCTAAGAAAAAAAAGGAGTTAAAATGAATGTTTGGCTTTATTCTTTTTGTCTTTTTTCTCTTCCTCCCCCACCCTGCTCTACTCTTTCATGTCAGACAAGTGTGCCAGTGAAGAAAAAGAAAAGGGTAACTGGGGGGCAGGAGGTTGTAGATCCAATATATCTTAGCTGATGAAGGCAGCTTTGTTTTTTTCAGATGAATTCATTCAAAGATAATATCTCCCACTCCAAAGGAAAAAAACCCTCAGAATAACTCCCCAACCAAAACCAGGCTCCTGCATAAATGAGAAAGTCCAAACTTCTCCCAAAGTAACTTTTTAGGTTAGGGTATCATTCCTCTGGCTTGGCCACCTTTGTTGAGGAGCCGGTGTGGGGTTTGGCATTGACTGAACTGGACATAAAGCCGTGTCCTTACTGGGGAACATCTCCTGGAGGTGCCCTGGAGCTCCCAGAGGGTGGGATTGTCTGAGACACTCGAGTTCCCTGACCCCCACCTTGCCGAGGGGGCAGCAGCTGGGGCTGCTGTTGGAGAGGTGGATGGAGGGCTTACAACCACCAAGGTTTCAGAACATGATCTCCTTTTGTTCCTCGGTGTTGATGTGCTTTTGGTGATTAAAGGAACAGAGACGATCCCATCGTAACAACAACAAGGAACTAGAATAGAACAAAAGCCTCCAAGTCTACACGTTCATGGAAAGAATCAGGGAATGGAAAATGAGGCAAAAGCCAGGATATTCAGGATGCAGCCTCACAACAGCTCTGGCATGAGATGCCAAGGCTTTTTAAACTCTGATCTCTAAGCTAAAAATGGAGTTGTCAGCCCTAACTTTGAATTTTCTTGCTTTTAGCAGTTTGCGTTAAACATTAATGTTATTGAAAATAGCTTTTCATCCGTGTGTATTAAGGGTTTGTTTGCCAAAGTCTCTGCTCCCAAATGCGTGAATTTCAGCAGCAGGCAAACATCAAAGCAAGGAGATTTTTCAGCTCAAGAAGTTATCTTTAAAATGAAAGCTTAGTCTCTCACTGTATACTTTCCGTGAATAATTATTAGAATCTATAATAAACAGTCTCTCTTTATTGTTCTGTCTATTATATCAAAAGAGATATGCCTTGATTGTATCATTTTAATTAACTCTTGCTGTGTTTCACTGAAGTTCAAAGCATTAAGCATTGTTTATGTAAGCACCATGACATTCAGGTTGCCTGAAAGAAGTAAATAAAACTGTAGGTCAAACTGTATTAATGTTTCTTGCCAGCTATTATTACATCCACTTTTGAACAGCATTTATTCTGTAATTGATGGTTGTCAGCCTGTAATTTCCATAGTTACATTCCCAACACTTCGTTTCCCCTAATTTTTGTAGTGTTTACACCGTATATAGTCAGAGATTAAAGTCAAATGGAAAAGTGAGTTACCAGTTTTTATTTGACCAGCTTAATATTTCTTTCTTCAGGGGAATCGCTCCAGTTATTTGCCAAGTTCATATATCTAAATTATTCCTTTAGATTCAATTTTCTGCCCTTTACTTTTCTCCATTTCATATTTACTTTATTCTTTGTGGTCATCCCATCTAATCTGTCTGCCTGTGTCTACCTAATCGACCTAATATGGCCACGTATCATTTCTTTAATGATTTTATTATTGAAATTACTCTTAGCATTTGATACTTAAGCATACATTAGAAAGGCCTAATTCTCCCATTAGTGGATCAGACTTCCATGGGGCTCTCAGGCTGCTGCAGGAGTCAAACAAGCCCTGCTGAATGTTGTCCAAGGGCTGTAATGCACATCTCTTTTATTGTTCCACTCTCTATTGGTGAGGAGAAGCCACTGTACAGGTTTGGGGCACTTGTGCTCCAGCGTTGACTGGAGACTCTCACCAGTGAAGCTTCAGTGGTTCCTTTCACTGTGCAACTTGAATTTTATCCTTGAGGCCTTTCTTCTGCAGAAGAAACTTAGAAATTAAGGACTGCACCCACTTCTGCTGCCCATAATGAACTGCAGATGTTTTGGAAGCTTCTATGGCTTTCTCTACCCATTTTAAGTCCAACTTTGCCAAATTAAGTTCTCTTTGTTTCAGCTTCCTTCGACAAAATAATCAACTGCTGAGAAGTGCAGGGCTAACAAGAACATCTTCCCAAGGACATCCCTTCTTACCCTCTCCTCTCTTGATGTCTTCCAGGTATTTAACATCCCTGGAGAGCTGTGCTAGCCCTTTGATTTGAGCTCCCCTTCCCACCCTTAGACCTGGTTGGTTCCTTCTCTCTACACCCCAGGAGTGGCAGCGTTTTCCAGAACTACTTCTTTCCATTCCCAGGGCTTTAGCAAAGATTCCCAGCCTTATTTCCTAGAACCTCTGTTAAGATTCTTGTAGGAACACACGGATTTTCTCTGTTCCTTTTCCTGTCTCTCCTCTTCCTGTCAACCCCCAGTTGTGTGTGTGTCACAGTGTGACACTTCTTCAATGCCTGCAGTTCCTGTGACACAATTCAGGATGGGATTCCATGTCTCTGGGGCAGGATACATCATAGTTCTCCATCACACTCTGTTTCGTTATTCTGCACATGTTTTCAACTTGTTTGAATTTTAACTCTTTTTCTGTTTATTTGGTTGTTGTTCCTACGAGCCCTCTGAGTCTGGGAATGGCCTGACAAATCCGTTGTTACAAAATAATTTGGATAAAAAGACCGGTTTTGTGTCGTTGAATGGTTTGTGCGTTGAAATTTTTATTTTTATTTCTTTTTTTTAGGTCAAGCTTGTGGTTTACTTAAAAGAGGTTGTTAAAGAGAATTCCATTGTGTTTCTCTAGTGAAGCATGGCTATCCAGTTGAATATGCTGCCCAAGCACTGAATAGTGTGACACTTAAGGAATGTTGGATTTATTTTTGGACATGTTTTTGTATTTCTTTATCGTGGCAGAGACTGTTTGGCAAGAGGGTGGCAGGGAACTGAAGTGTCCAGTTACATGCTGTGGTTAACAGAGTTCCTGCAGTTCATTTCCTTGGCATTAGATTATTTTTCATTTTTCTATCTTTCTATTTTCCCCCTTTTCTAAGCTTGATAGTGGAAGTTCATTGACTTGTCTTTGTTGTGGGCAGAGTCTGAGTATTAGGTCAAATTAAAACCTGACATTCCCATATGCTTGTACTTCTGTAATTCCTTCCTCTGCTATAGAAAGTGAAATAGTTCTTTGCCTATTATTGAAACCAAAGAAACAAAGCAAAAGAGCCAATTTTTACTAGTTCATAACTGAGCAGCAAACCTCATTATTCCTGGAGTCCTCAGTGAAAACAAGAGAGCAAAGGAAAATAGGTGAGCCTTCCTCCCTCTTTTTTTGTCTCTTATTTAAGAAAATGGCAGGATCTCAGGAGAGCATCCCTAAGTAAGAGAGTGTAAGTGCCCAGAATGACAGTCACAAATAATTTTATACAACAGACAGACAAATTGTGTTGATTGTCTGTATTAAAAAAAAAAAAAAAGGTAAAAAAAAAAAGGGGGAGGAGGGAAAAAAAGGGCAACAAAAAAGCCTGGCCTAAAAGACTCCAGTAAATCATGAAAGTGATCTCAAGTGAACAGAGATGGATTTCTGGAATACGGTGTGCAATGAAACCACTGACCTCTTATACAAGGGTTCATGTCTTTTTCTACAGAAACAGATGGGTAATAGCATAATGCTGAAATCATGCTCTACATAATATGGACCTAGTGATTGCAGACCTGATTGCTTGCCATATGGTTGCTGAAGGGTTGAAGAGAAAATGGGATGATATGCAAACCCTTAAAAGCAACATTTTTATTGAATGGCCATTACATTAAAACCCAAACTCTGCAAATGAAGGCAAGAACTGTGGTGAATAATGATGAAATAACAAAACAATAAAAGAAGGAACACAATGGCATGGATTTGTTTTCAATATGCAAAATAATACTCCTCATTTTTTTCCCCGTGTCATTTTGCCTTGTGTTCGGTGGGAAGTTGGTGGGACATTGCTGCCTGCAGGGCACAGATCCAGCATCGTGGAGCATTGCAGTGTTCACTGGGTCAGGCAGGAAGGGAAAATAATCACTTGTCTCTGAGGAAAAGCTTCCAAGTTGAATCCTGGCTGGAATATGCAAGTTGCATACACGAGCCGTGTTACTGGGAGCCTGGTGGAAAGCCCTCACCAGACTGGCTTTTCCAAGACAGGCTTCTCCAGCCCCTGTTCCCTCTCTCCCATCAGAAAATGCTGCTTTTTTCAGTGGTTTGTCTTTTCCTGGTCCGTGCCTGGTGAGCAGCCTGTTGTTTTTAGCTGGTGTCTCTGTGTGAGCTGTGCAGTGTGGTTGGAGGAAGAGCACAGGGCGAGCAGTGTCAAGTCCTCACTCCCGCCCCGCTCTTGTCTACAACAGGTGAGATGTGGCACTCAGCACTGTGACCACAACCTCATGGCCATCCCCACACCTGTGCTGAGGATAAGTGTCTGTGAAAGTGTGACATGGCGTGTCTTTGAAACACGACAGACACAAACAGGGGCTGAAAACCTGGGGGTTTTGGCTTTTCTTTGAAGGGCTGGCCCAGCGTGGCTTCTTTTTGAGGCATTAATGGCTCACTGCCTGTTATTGCTGTGCGGAGGGTACCTGGTGCTTGAAAGCTCAAAATTCAGCTCAGCCTAGAGAGTGTGAGAGTGTGAAGGGAGAGAACATGAGCCATGAGAAGCTGGCTGGGCTCTGCCTGCTCTGAGGCTGTCGGGGTGGCTGGTTGCTCAGGGCAGAGTGATCAGGAGTGGCTTCTCAGCCAGGGAGGATCCTTGTGTTCTCACCATGCCCCAGCCCCTGCTGTGCAGTGTGGAGAGGGATGGGGGGCAGGTACCAGCTCCTTTTAGCAGGTGCAGTGTTTGCTCTGTGTGGGGACCACCATGGGGTCTCTGGGCACTTGTCCTCCCTACGCCAAAGAGCTTCCAAGATCCAGGCAGGGTAATAAAGCCATCTCTGATTAATCACTGCTAAATACAGACCTCCTTAGCTTGACAGGGTTGTCTGATGCATCCCATAAATCACAATTTGTTTGACTGCAAGAATGGAAAATATTTATTTGAACAGTTATTTTCCAAAGGGAGCCTGCCATGTGTCTGAACCTCAGGCTCATCCTTAGGCTTTTCACGGGCTGCCCACCTCACTTGTGTTTCATCTGGAGACCTAAAGGCATGTGACAAGCAGCATGTCCCAGTATTTAAGACACTCTAAGTATGGTAAACCAGATTTTCCTGTGATGAGAAGAGATTTCTTGCAGCCCTTAAAATCGATTCTCATCCTCCTGGGCTCGTGGCACGCCGGCTGGGTGGCAGCAAGAAGTTTTGCATAACTTTCAAGAGCCCATGCTGACCTACTTAACAGGCATCCACTGCTACATAATGTATTTAGGTCAAGTATTGTGTTTGAGCTTATCATCAATCTTGTAATAGTCCAGCTCACTGTGAGAGCCACAGGTACGTGATTGATGCAAACATTCCATAGGGCAGAAAATATTCCTGTCATTTTCTTAAAGGGAGGCTTGTGGGCAGGGTGTTATTATTTGTTTTTTTAATTGGAAAAGCAGCAGGGGCTGCCAATTGCCACCCCTGACCCTGTGCTGGTGCCCCACTGGTGTTCTCCCTGCTTAAAAGGATGTCCAAAACCATTGTGACAAGTGATTTTAATTTTTTCAAATGGTTCATTTGGGCTGGACAGTGCACATGGCAGTTCAAGATCTGGACTTTTACTGTGCTGAGATACTGATTGGATCTTAACTTCCAAAATAATCCACCTGGCAGTTTTGCACTCAGTAGTTTTGCAGGATCAAAGTGCCTTTTTTCATTCTGTCCCCACCACAATTGTAGTTTCATCCCACTTTTTGGGCAGGCTGTTCAAGCCTGTGTTTTAATAAAGTGGTGCCAGCACACTTAGTCACCCAGGCAATATTAGCAAGGTGCACGTTGGTTTGTGCAGTAAATTGTTGCAGAGTTCTCTGACATCTTAATGCTCTGACAGGATGTGAAAGACAATAATGCCACAGAAAAGATCAGGAAAAAAAGCCCTTTATAGCTATTGAATAATATATTAGCTCTTAACACTGTATATATGAGCAAAATGGGATAAGGTATAAAATCAAGAGAATAATTACTTATGCCAGACATTATGTATTTTATCAGGATCAGGTATATTTTCTCAGGATCAGAACTGTACGACCTCACACTGCGGTGACAACCGGGCTTGATTTGGTATTTATTGCCTCCTTAAGCTGTAAATACCTGTGGCCCAAGAGGAATCTGCCCCTGGGGCTGATGAAACAATGGAGTATGCACGGAAAAAAGTCCAGTTTAAAAAGTCCAATTTAAACAGGGATCCAGTGAGTTTGGCAACTTGTCTCCCTTGCTTCCCTTTGAAATGCTGGGCAAAGTTCACCAGTCTGTGTGGCAGATTGGTTTGTGCTGTCTGCTTCGGTATGCCAGGCAGAACTTCCATGAGGGTAGTTGCCTCTTTATTGAGAAACTTTTGGAGAAAAAAAAATAGGAATGGTACTAAATACCTTTCTCACAAAGTAAGAGCCATCGGTCTTCAGTGTGAGCTCTGAAGGTCTTAAATTACACCTTCATGTTCCTTTAGCATGGTTTGATTTGTGTTACAGCTGGGCCTTATTGCCAGAGTTTTGCCTTATGATATTCAATGATTGCTTTAAAATAGTTCTGGCTAAATAATAATAAGAAGAAGTTGAGCATCTTTAAGCTCAGTTTTTGCTGATAGTCAGAATCACGTTTTGCATCTTCCTGCCATAAATTCTAAGATCTTCCCAAGTCAGAAAGGATTTCGTTTCAGTCAGAAGTTGTGAGTTCTCTGCCTCGGGTTCACCGCTCGCAGCATGAGAGTGAGTGGGCAGAGGTGAAATTCCTCCTGTCAAACACAGAGCCCATGGGGGGGAAACAGGGAGGCGGTTGTATGCAAAATAGAGACACTTCAGCGTCTGCTCAGCCTCCCATTGCTTTATACATGCAACAAGAGAGAGCTTCATACCCGGGGTGACAGAAATAACCACGGCGCAGAGTGCTTGAGGAGGTGCGTGTGGAATTAGTGTTGTCCTAGGTAAAGTCAGGCGTTCTGCAAGATGAGCAGGGGCTCTTTCTTGGCGCTCTAAATGCAAACCAAGGGGCTGTTTGTTTGCAGGACGCAGTTGTTGTTTCCCCAGCTGTTGCTGCAGCTCAGTGTTGGGTACAGCTTCACCTTCTCCTGCTCCTACGGGTGGCTGAGCGCACAGAAGGGAGGGAGGGGAAGGGACCGAGATGCAAGAATTCCCTTCACATGCTGTTCTGTGAACACTGCTGGGGTCCCTCTCCTCTGTGCACTGGGAAAGCTGCGAGGGCTGCTTGTCTCCTTCCTCCCCCGTGGAAGGTGATGCTGGCTGGGTTTGAGTCCACTGAGCCACCCGATGTCAAGGGAAGGGCTCTGGTGGGAAGGGCTGCAGAATCTGGCCCTGGGTGTTCCAGTTCCTGTGGCAGGTGCCTCTGGTTCCACAGCCTGAGCAAAGAGGTAGTGAGAGCATTCCCTAATGCAGGAGAGGTGCATGGAGGGGGCTTTCTAGCTTTTTGTTACAGCTTTTCTCTTTAAAATTCTTAGAAAGTAGGGAAGCTCCTTCTAATCTTTCAGCTGCCTTTTTTCTTTTACATTTAACAGTTGAGCAGCACATCGATTGATCCCTTTCCCCAAACATTTTGAAGCACTTGAAACCATTTCTTGCCACGTTGTTTTTATAGGGATTCACTAAATGAAAAAGTGCTCCTTTTCCCTTGCAGGTATATGCATCATTTATAGTCTGGCTTCATTATATTCTGTACTGTATAAACTCCTGTAGGAGAGTGGTTATGTAATGCTCTTATGTCATTACATTTACATGCATTAAATTCCTGGCAGAATCATATTCACTGTAACAAAAGGTTCATTAGCAGGACAAAAATGCTTAACTTGGGAAACTGCTGGAAGAAGTGAGACACATTTCCAGGCTGATATTGTTGATATGCAATTATATATTATGTACAGAGTTGATCTGGGATTAGCTAATCCCAAATGACAAGTATAAACGTGATAGAAGTTGTTCATTCAAATCTCTTTCTGTGGCCATAACTTTGAATAGAAGTTATTGTTAAATCTGGAGGGTGTGTAAGGGCCACTCAGTGCAGTTAATAGAGCGGTGCCATTCCCACCACAGGGGAGCTTTCTGTGGAGCCAGCACTTTGCAAGCCACAAATATGGAAAAAAAGTTACTCACTGCATCTTATTTACACATGCAAGTGGTGCAAAAGGAATGTACAGCCTCAGTTCTGTTATGCATTCAAACCTGTTCTTTATTCCTCCCCTGCCCTGTGGGTGCTTTCAGGGAGGACACCTGGGCACGTTCCTCTGTGCAGTGTCACAGCTCTGCCTCAACCAACTTCAGAAATTGATCATTTGGGTTTTGTTGAAATGGCACTTAAATAGCAGGAATATATCAAGAGTTAAAACTTCATTACTGGAGAGCAATAAAAATACATCAAGCCTGGAATATTGTCTAGAAGATCAGATTTCTTGGTGATGTTGACACTTTAAAGAAATATGTTTATTTAAGGAATAGAAATTCTATATACTGGAATACTACAGTGATAAATTGCATTCTAGTTAGGCTATCTCTGGTGTTCTAATTTTATCACCCAACAATGGGCTGGGTATCCTGTGGAAATCAGCCGAAAAAAAGGGAAAGAAATGAATGCAAAGGGGAAAATCTGCCTGAACCTTTCTCTGCTACTTCAGTGGGGCTAATGGTGACCAGGGTTTGGAGTCTGGAAACGTTTCATTGTATTTATTAGCACCTTTTCCTTGGGTTCTAGTGAGGAATGTGCAGGTGTAGATGTGCTGGAGACAGCACAAAGAAACTTCTCTGCCTGTAGTTCTTGTGGGGATGGGAAGCAGGGGACACTGGGATTGTCACACCAACCTGGCAGGGTTGATGCTTGCAAGTCTCCAGACTTCCCTGTCTGACAGCTTGCCTAAATTTAGATGGTACGGCTGTTTCCCTGACCTGAAAACTCCTCGCACAAGTGTGGATCCTTAAAAAGGGCTACCTGGAAATCACTGTGGTAAATATGCCTCGCCGCTTGCAAAGCTGCGAGGAAGTGCTTTTGGAACATATTTCCCCAAGAAATCGCTGCCTGTTCTCGGGTTTGCAGATGGTTTCCCAGGTTGAGGAATTCAAACGACAGGGAAGGACAAAAGCTCGTTTGGCAGAGCAGGAGCTCTGTCATTACTCGTGTTGGGAGCGTCTGTCTTGCTCGTGTACTTTGTGTCTGGGAGCTGAAGAGCCTGTGGGGAGGTTTCTTCTGGTTTCACTCATGGGGGACATTCTTGGGGCGTGATGAGGCGTCTGCAGCTTGGATTGTTTGCTGCCCCTGCACTTGCTGCAAGGCAAACTGAGAGGCCTTGAAGGATGAAGTGTGAAGTCCCCAGGAATTGCCAAGCCTGGTTGATGTGACCACAAATGGCTCCTCTGGAGAACAAGAAAGCAAGAAGCCTGGCTTTGTAGGGAAAAAAAACCCAAACCCATCCCAGTATTTATTTATTAGTTTATTTATAGAGGTGTATCATAACTTGTGCTCTGACCCAAAGTTGCTTGTCACAATTTAATAAGTGGGTGTGGGATTCTGCAGCAAAGGGAAAAAGGTGTCTCTGCCAGAGGCCCTGCTCTGCTTTCTCAGGGGTCTCCACCAGGTGAAGGCTGTGTCTTGTGTTTGCTTTCACTCTCCAGCACCTTGGAGAGAAGGCTTTGTGCAAGGAGAGTGGAGGAGTTCTATAGTCAGGTATGGACACCTCTTCAGAATGGGTATCAAGGGTGCTGGAGGTATCTGCTTTCTGTTGTCACTGCTGGAAAACAAGGAGAGGCATTTCAGAATAAAGCACTTGGCACACCTTTAGTTCTGCAGAGGGGATTGAAATACTGCCTTTGATGTAAATCAAATGAAGCAGCACTGGCAGCCTGCAGAACATGACTGACACTGGTCTGCAAGCCTTGTGCACCAGGCAGGTTTGCTCTTCCTCCTGTCCCTAAATTCTCATCGTTCCAGGTATTTTTGGTGTATTCTCAGTGCCAGTGTTTCTGGGTTCAAATATGTCTGAAAAAGACAAAAGGCAACCAGAAAGGAGGTGTTGATTTTAGGAACTTTGATTCACTTGGTTTGGCTTAAAAACATTAGGCTTTTGCATTAGAAGTGTCCTTTGAAAAAAGGATGTCTGCCTTTCAAAACCTTGAATGGGAAAACATTCAGGTTTGTGTCAGGCAGAGCTTACAGATATTTTTGTAGATGCAAGTTTAAAAACAGACACCTTTTATAAAGGAGGTTTTGGGGAGTTCTTTCTTTGTAACTTGTCAGGATGGTTTGTTCGTGTCAATAGTCTTTTGATCACGCCAAAGACATTGAAACCAAAAATGTTAATGCCTCCAGTCTCTGGATGCAGCTCCCTGAAGTATTGTTGCAGGAGGAATATATCAGATTATTACTACTTTTTGAGTTGGCAAGTCTGTGGCTCTGTCCCAGAGCTCTGTGGAGGCTGGAGCCACATTTGTGGGGTCACTGAGTGACACCAGGGAGACATCTCTGTCCTTTCCTGCCCATCCAGGACCTGCCCTGGGTTTTGCTTTTGTGCTCTTGAGGTGTGTTGGCTCCTTGTAAGGCACGTTATCACTGCCAGGTATTGACATCCATGTTACCAGAGCGGGGAGGGTTCAAATCTAAACCTCCTTCTGTCCCAGCTGCCTGAATTAGTGGGGGTTTGAGTGTGGTTTCCTCAGCAGAACAAGGATTTCCCAATTCATTTCCATTCCTCACTCGAGGTACAAAACACTGTAAGGGAACCCAAAGAAATCCATTAAGATCCAGAACTGCAGAAGCAAAATCAGTTTGTCACAGGAGATTTTTTAATTTATTTATTTTTTTTATTGACATCTTTAGTTTGTTTTGATGTCTGTAATTAAAGCGCTAATTATGTGTTTCTGTTGCAGTGGTCATGCTTTTATTACATAATTGCTACAAGTTTTTCTCTCACCACTAACAATATTTGTTTAACCTTAGTGCGTTGTAGTTACATCCTTCAGAATGTAAAAGCTCAGAAACAGAGTTATTGATTGTCACAATTAACTAAATCAGAGGGGCTCAAAGTTCTCTGCCATAAATTAAATATGTTTTGTGGCAGAGGATCAGAGATAATTAAAGGATGGAGCAACTGCAGTCATTAAACAATAAATATTATTTCTACACCAATTGAAGAAAATAAAACACGCAAAAAAGGGAGTAAATCTGATGGCTTTTAAAAGGATGGGAAAAAAGTTTAGCCTGGGGTAAAAACATCCTTTAAAAAAATAATTTGTGCTGTGATCCTTTGAGCTTCCTTCTCTGTTGTCTCAAAAAGCATCTGATTAGGTGAGATGCAATTCAGTCACCTTCTCTTCTGTCTTTTTTTCCCCCTTTTGAGTTTAGGCATAATTTTTGTCAGTATATTTCAATGTATTCATTAATTTTTCTCATTTGTTTATTTTATGCAAACCATAAGAGACATTTTTTCCTCAGTGAAGATTGCCTCTTTATTTTATTTTGAAATATTTGTATATTTATTTCATTAAATGAGATAATGCTTTTTCTTATTAACATAATTTCCAGTACATTAAACATATTTCTCCACAGACAGAAGAGAGGAATCAGATTAAATGACAGTTAAATCACTTGCAGCAATTTCAACTGTTAAAAGAAATAAGTGTCTCTGTTTTCTTTGTGATCACGAGATGTGCTGTAAAGGGAAATGAAATACTAAAGAAAGGAGGGAAAACATAAAGAAATAATGACTGACTTATTGCAGTAATACCACTGAGAGAAGAAAAACTCACTACAAATAAAGGGAAAAATAATATAGTGGTTTTGAAAGTTACCAAAATTCATTTCTTATTGATGAGATCAGGGCAGGCCCTGCACGAGGTAAACTGAGGGGGGACAGCAAAGCACAGCCAGAGCAGATAACGCCATAAATGGGGGCGAGGGAAGAGGGAATAAACCCTGTGCATTTTGAAATAACTAATTTTTGACCACTTTTAGGGGAGGGAGGGCAGAAGCAATTCCCTCGTGGTGACCTGACCATGCCCCTCATGTGGTCAGTGCTCTCCACGTGTCCTTCCTGCAGCCCTGTCCTGTTTCTGCAGGAGGTGTGGGGCTGCAGGAAGGGGAAGAGTGTCTTTTATTAGCTCTCAATATTCCACAGTGGTTACCATAACGAATGTATTTGCCTTAATTATATCTTTGTTGTTGTTTTCATTTCCAGAGTCCGGCCAAGCTGCCTGGAAGGGATCTTTGGATGGAGCCCGTGGGCTGAGCCATGTCTAAGGTAAGGTCCCCATTCTTGCTTTGCCCCACTCCAGATCTCCTCTGGTTGTGCTTTTGCCTGGAAACCACTTGTTCTCACCAGCTTTATGTGCCTTATTTTGTGTAGTCCTGAGGAAGGACTGGGCCAGTAGTTGCCATTTCCCATCTCTTTCCCAGTTCCCCATCAGGGTTCTCTGCAGTTTGGAGCTCTTGATGCACAGCGTGTCACACACTGTCATTTCCAGTGTCAAGATGAAATCACAGAGGGGATTCTTGGGCTGGGGGACCTGTTCTAACTCACTGCTCCACCTCAGACTTAACCAAACCCACCATTTTCGTGGATTTTAATTGGAATTTGTTTGCTGTTAAATGCCTGATGAGGAGAAGTGATGTCACTGGGGTACAGTGCCTTCCCTTCCATGAAACAGTGCAGGGAAAGAGGTGGGCAATGGCACAGTGTAAGGGTTTTATGGAACTGCTGCCTGGGGCTGGAGGGCTGGCTCTGCCTTCCTGCTCATGCACTCATACCCTGCTGCAGCTGAGCAGGGTCATCACCAAAGGCTTTGCACCCTGGGGCTGGCATTCCTTTGGGGGAGCTGTCAGGGGATGGAGGTGGTAATGGAATTTAGCAGTTGAGGAGACTCTTGAGAAACTCCAGTGTGTGTGACACACAACTGAAGAAATCCACCCAGGAGCTTCTGTCACCATCCTGCAGCCAGCAGAGCCACAGCTGTGCCCCTGGAGGTGCAGCAACCCCCAAAGTGCTCCCAAAGTGGGCACGGGCTGAGGGGCATCCCCAGTTCTGCTGCACCATCCCTGTGTGAGGAGGCACAACAGAGAGACAGAGAGCTGGTAAGTGGAACTGGACACACAGAAACCTTTCTAGCCACGGTGCTTGTACTTACACCCTTCATTACCACCTTTCCAGAGGGCATAAAAACCATTAGTGTGTTTGTTGGGGCAGGAGTGCCGTCCTTTTTCACACAGAATTGACTCCAGCTCCTGTGGGAGGGCTGCCCAAGGCCTGGCCCTGTGTGCTGGCTTCTCCTGCCACATCTTCACCCACCTTAGGTTGTGCCTAAATAGGAGATGAGCTATGCTGGGCTTCCTCTGCAGTCACTAAAGGGAGACAGGGATCTCCAAAGGAACATGCTGATCTCTGGGCATTTTCAGGCTGTCCCAATGGGTTTACAAAACCCCTGTCCCAATGGGTTTACAAAACCCCTCTCCTCCCAACAAATTACCTTTAAGAGAGATTTTTGGGTGCCTCTGCTGTGGATCCTCACTAAGAACATGATTTTATTCAGTACCAGCATGAACTGGAGCGTTTCCCTTTTTGCCTCTGATGAAGGAGCCCAGCACAGCTGTAATTAACTCCTGAAGATGCTCCATCATGCCTGTCAAAATGACAAGTGTGACTGTGACTGCGATCGACGGGCACCTGCCAGCCGTGGCAGAGAGAGGCAAACGAGGAGCTCCCTTGGTGAGGGAGAGGTTAAGGGAACAGCTGTCCTCCTCTGCATTCTGCTGCAGTCCAGCCACCCTCTAAATAGCCACGAAGCTCTTGTCCCTGGGAACACTTGTCCTCTTTGGTCTCAGGGGCAGACTGGCAGGATGACCCAAACCTTCCCGGGGTCCTTTTCTCTATCCACCAGGGCCATAACCCAGCAGTACCACTGGACACCAGCTTTGTGTGCTGGTTGCCCCTCTGGAATGAAGTGAAATAACACTCAGCAATTAATGGCACTAAGAGCAGGTTGAGACTTCAGTTTATAAAAGTGGATGTAAAGGCTCAGTTGACTGTTTTTAAAGAAACTGCTTTTAGAGCAAGTAGGTGATGAGAAAAATCTGTTTCCAAGTTCAACAAGTTTATATTTTGCATATTCCATAGCAAGGCCATTTTTCTTTTTGAGACACTGCAAGAAACTAAATCAGTCTTTGGCTGTGAGGGTGCAACACTGAAGGTATTCCAGAATAACATGCTTTAGCTTTTGGGAAATATTAAAGCATGACTACATTGGACTTTTTGTGTTATATAACAGCAGTTTTCCCATTCTGCACTAAATATCATTTTCAGATTTCTCATCTAGCATGATATTGCCTATTTCATGCCTCTAACAAAGTGGCTGAAACAAGCTCTTTCCCTGAACTTGTGATATTTGTGCATAAAGGATTATTACCTGTGGTATTTTTGGAACAATGAATAAAAGGCAGCGTTGTTTAGGCAGATGCAGACAAGCTGTTGGGTTTCTTGTCTGATGCCACAGCAAAGGTCTGTGCCAGAGTTCAGAGGGGATCCAAGAGCACTGGGCTCCCCTTCTTGTGCTTGGGTTAGTAGGCTTAAGATCTAGTGTGGTCTGCAGGAGATACTGGAGTATTTTCCTGTTCTATTTTTCAGGCACACACATCTTGCTGTGTGACCTATTCCATCTCTCATATGGCAATAGTGTAAGATTAGTGAGCAAAGGTGCTTGTTTAGGGGGGTACCCAAATTCACCAGCATCTTGCTGATGTGTGGTGGCAGTGCCATTCCTCACTCTTGGGCTCTGGTGGTATTAGTGATAGTGTACCTCGGTTTTCTGGAGACAGGAGAGTGCACCAGGCTGCTGGGAACACTGGAGTGCACAAGAGACTGGGAACTGTGTTTGAGGAAACCCAGTGAAACTCCAGTCTTGGGTTTGGGGGTTGTTTTTTTTTTGTTTTCTTTGGCACAATAGGAATGGCAAAGTGAGGGAGAAAAAAACAAGCCTGTTGTCTCTGTTCTTCAGGGAAGACCTTATACAGCAGGATCTCCACTCCAGTCCCTCTGTGTGTCTGACCTGATTGTTCCTGTCCTGCTGAATGGGATGCAGCTGGACAGTATCTTCACTGAAACACACCTGTGGAAATGCAAAGGAGGGCTTTAGTGAAGATCAGACTCTGTATTCCCTTTATCTAGACCTACATTTGTCAATTCTTGTGGCTGTGGTGCAATTGCTTATCTCTAGAAATGGCTCTGTGTGAGGGGTGGGGACTGTGCCTTTCCCTCATGGAGGAGCAGAGCTGTCAGGCTCCAGTCAGAGCAAGGATGAGATTTTTAATGTTTGGTTTGGTGATGTGGTTTGTTTCTCTCTTTTTCCCTGTGACTGTGTTCGGTGTCATTTTCCAGAATAATTTGAAGGGTGCAGTTGTAGCCTCCTCTGAAGGCACTCAGGTGTTCCTTTCCTGCTTTCACTTCACACCTAGTCTGGTTTTCCCAGGACGTGAGATTCACCCTGTTGCTCTGTCCCTCTTCTCCCTGCAGTGGCTTTGGCATTTCTAAACTTGTTCCCAAAGGAGAGGGATGGTCCCAGGCCAATAAGTTTGAGTTGCATAATTACCAGTGTCTGGATATGGGATGGAGAGACCTCAAGGAGGAAAAGAGGGACACTTTGGTGGCACTTTGGTGCCACTTCTCTCCAGTGGGATGTAGGTTGGGACAAAGCACAGGGTTCACTGCTGTCCTTTGCATGATGAGGGTCATGAGGTGCTGTGGCAGAACAAAAAGGGATCGCAGAAAACCAAGTTTCAATAGTTCTGTTGCTCTGTGGAAACAGATCATTGTTCCTTTTTACGGAAATTCAAATGGAAAAAGTGGCTTGGATGGAAAAAAAGAGGTCGCTACTTGATGTTTCTCTTGGTATTTCCAGCAAGTCAATGCGAACATAATAAAATGATTGTGTTTCTTGAAAAAATTTTGGTTAAATTTAGCTTTGTTTTCTGTTTAAAAAGGGGGAGGGGGGAGTGATAATAAATGTCATTTGAAAAGAGAAGTGTCCTTGGTTTCCCGTTTTCAGTAGGCTTAAGATAATTCATTTGTTCTACTTGTAGTTTGTCAATTGATGCATCCCTTCCAAAACTGTCTGTGGGCCCTCTTAGCCAGAGTTTCCTACAGTTATTTTTGCACTATTGTTAAACAGAACCATGCAGCATGTTGCTTTTTCAATTTATTGCGTGGGATCAGCACATAGTTTTCCATTGTGGCATATTTGTGTGTTTGTCACTTTTATTGTTTACATGCCAGCATATGGCCAGAAAGACAAACTTCTTCCCTCAGCTTTCTTCTTTTGTATTGTGCAGCCCACGGTGCCTTTACATCAACAATTTGTAGCAATCAAATTCCTGGAATATGATCAGTTTGCTTAAAAAGAAGAGAAGGAAAAACTGGAGAGCACAGCACAGGGATCAGCGAGTGGCTCTGTTCTGCTACCCAGGGCTGCACGGAGGGTGAAAAAGCAAAAGCCTCTTCTCATTTAAACTCTAGTTTAGTCATTTAGTCTCATATATCTCATGATACCCCTTGCACAGACACAGTGAGTGCATCAAGGGCTTTTCTGAACAAGCACAGCTCTTCCCACTGGCAAAAATGTGCCTGCATGGATATCAGTGCATGACAAGCACCATATGTCTGTGTTTGTGGCGGGTGTAACCCCAAACCGGGCAGTACCAGGACCACTTTAGAGCAGCCCATCTAAACTTGAACAGAGATAACTACTACAAACATCAAGTCAGACTGGCCCACATCCCTAAAATGATCAGCTCTGTCATTCCCTAGGTTATTGCCACCCTCTGGCAGATGATTTGGCTGTTATTTGAGGCAGGAATGTTGTTGCTTGCGTGGCTCCTGTAGAACAAGGGGTTAAAGCTTTAAGCAAAACAATCATTAACTTGCAAAACTCTCTTATCTGTCTTGTTCCCATGTGGTTCTCTTGTGGTTCCATGTTTTCAGCTCGCCCAGTAAGCAGTAACCAAAGACCAGTAACCAGTTTGAAATGCCACCCAGCACATACATCCTGATAAATCCTCTCTGTTGGCCTCTCCTGGGTTTCCCATTTGCTGAAAGCTGTTGCACACCACGTGACCCACCACGTAAAGCCTGCTGGAAACAGAAATACTCATTTTCTTTACTTTCTTGGGTTAGTTAAGTAGTTTCAAGAATACCAACTGTGATTTGAGGTAAAGAATCCCTGCAGCAATTAGGATTCATTTACTACTGGAGCATTTTATTAATTACACATTTGTAACCACATGGATAGGCACAAACCCATTCACACATGTCTGCATTTAGAGATTTGGAGACAGAAGATTTAACGTAAACATAGAAATGTTAAACTACTCATGTGTAGCCTGCAAAGGAGATAACAAGAAGGATTCTGTTCTCGGTGTGATTTGTGAACAATGCTAAGTAAATATTCATCATTAATATATAATAACTGTTGCTTTTGGCAGTTCACTTTTCATTTAATTTGATAATGTGTCCAGCAAATGAAGTGGTACAGGCTGCAGTGTTTCACCATCACAATTGCGTATTTTCAATCATTGTTAGGCGGAGGCAGCTCAAGGCAAAGCTTTAACCCCCACTAGTTTTGCGTGTGATAAAAAGCGAAGGCGCTATCAATCTTTATTGTCGGGCTGGCTGGCTGTAATTGCATTCACTAGTCCACTGATTCCACTGTCTGTGCTGCAGTGGGCGGCGGGGAAGAGCCAGATGCTCACGCTCATCACACACGGCCAGTGGCCACTGGGAGAAGCTGGCAGCCAGTGGGGACAGGCTCCTGTCCTTCCTTGGAAGGTGGCATTCCCATGGAGGGCCCTGTCTTATCCAAGTGCATCCCACGCTGGAAATGTCCCACTGAGTCCCTCTGAGTTCTTGTGTCCCCACGAACTGTAAAACAACACCAAACACCCCAAACAGCCTCGGAGTAATTTAACGTGGCTTTAGCAGTCCCAGTGCTGCAAAAAGTCTTTCAGAATAGACTCCAGTAGTTACAATTATCTGATTCAGCCAGGGAGAGTTGGAATTATGATATTCCATGCTTTGATCCGTCTCAAAAGTTTTGTTTTTTTTATTCTTGGCAGACTTTTTTGCTTTAATTTGAAGTAGTGGCTGGAATGTTTCATGGAAGATCAACCAATACTGCTCTAGTGCAGCTTGAGCAGGGATGTGTCTTTGTGAGGGAAACTCCAGTGTGAATAAGGGGACTGTGGAACAAGTTCCTTTCTACATGTCAGCTTCACTTCTGCTCTGAGTCCCATATCTAATGTTCTCCACAGCTTAGTTATTTCAGCTGTTCAGCGAGTGTCAGGCCTTGGGCAAGTAGCTAAAGGAGATGTCAGAAGACCTAGAAGTCTCATCTTCTCCCAGTTCATGTCACTTATGCAGGGAATGATCCTGTTTTTCTTTCTCAGGATTGATGTAAATATCCCTGGTGTGAAGGCAGTGATACTGGGACAAGTGTGCCTTGCACGTATCACTTGTGTCCTGTGACTACACATCAGGTGGACATCGGGTCTGGTTTTTGTGTTGTGCAATTCTGGTCGGTTTTTGGTGCTCAGGGTGAGAGCAAAGGCCTTCCCTCTGAGGGGAATGGCTTTGGGGGGGGCTCGTGGCACTCCAGCTTTCAGGGAAAAAAACATCCCAGTCTTCTGTTGAACTTTTAGAGAGTGACTGCTGTCCAGTATTGAAAGGGTGGCTGGGAGTTGGGTTGTGGGTAACTTCTGCCTTGTTCTGGTGTTTCATCTCCCAGTGCACGTGGGAGTGAAGACAACCCTTTCTCCATCTCTTCTCTTGGATACTTCAGGCAGCTGCTTTGAGTGCTGCAAGTGTTGTGTGAGCACATCAAAAATAACCTCTGCTAAGAATGGCCTTGATGGAGGAGAGGAGCAGATATGGATGCCCAAATATCGGGTTTCATACATCGTTCCATCCTGTGAAACCAAACTGAATTGTATTTGGAAATGCATAATGAACTTCGTACCCCTTAATCTGATATGTATGAAGAGGAGTCATTATTTGACAGAGTTGGGAAAACTAAAATTAATTCTTAAAATTCAACAGTACCTACTGTTGCTTTTTTAATTTTTTTCCCCTTTGCATTTTGTTCAAATTAATTAAAGTGCACAGATGTTCAATTAAAGCTTAAAAAATCCATGGCCACAGCTGTGAAGCTACATTGTTGAGATTTAACATATCTAATAATGCTTCTCTCTTTGAAGAAATTCGATTAATGACTCTCTGCTAAATAATTTTGCATTGATAAATTAAAGGAAATATGCAGTAAACCAGAAGGAGATGTAGGCTGTCCCGTCCATTATTTATGAGAATAAGAGAGTAGCTCATAGGATACCAAAAGAGAGGCTCTGCTTTTCATTTCCTTAGATGTGACACAACAGGAGTGCCATCCTTTGGATGGTCACACTGTTCTCTGCTGGGCCAGCTGGTGTCACCAGTAAAGCCACCGGGGATGTCCTTTCTGCTGCAGCACACAGGGCTGTTTCTGTGGTGAGTATTTCTATTTCCAGGCATTAATTAACAGCATAGAAGTGACCAAAGCCCACTAGGAGCCAGGTCCTGTCCCTGAGGGTGTCCCATCCTGTGCTTCAAACACCTGGGCAGTTGTTTAGATATTCTGCACACAAATCAAGACATTTTCCGATGAAGAAAATTCCTGCTAAGATCATGTTTAGCAAAGGGAAATTTGGCTTTTTGCGGATGTTTCCTCTGTTAGAGCAGACCTTCAGCTACTCAATTAGAGCAGCCCCACTGGAACTAGAAAACCCCATTTATACAACTGTCTCCTTGATTGTTTTGGCTCCAAACAGGTGGAGAGCTGCTTAGTGATACTGCACAAAATTGGTTTATTCTTAACTAAAATGAAATCAAAACTGAGTCATTTTTTGCAGGCTGGTTAGTTTTAAAATTCCCTCAAAAGTTTCCCCCAAGTTTGCCAAGTTGCTTTGTGAGGTCCAGCTGTGCCCTCCTGGCCCTGGTGCATTCCCATGGGTGGTTATGTATTTTCAGGCCTCAGGTAACACTGGGAGCACTAATCACACCTGTCTCTTCCAGGTGTTGTGGCCTCAGTGGGCAGTTTCAGAAATAATGGCATTTCCAAGTGGTCTGCTAGGCATCGGTTCAGTCAGAAGGTTCCTGCTCCAGTCCTTGCTTTCCAAAAGCTCTCCCAGAACAGTAGATAAGAGACAGGAACCGATCTTTGTCTGGGGCCAAACCCAGGATTTTGTGCATGAAAAGGTATTGTCTGTGTGTTTTTGCAGCTGCAAATAATTGGGAACAAAGGTAATGGCCAGACCTATTGCTCCCTTTGTGTTTCCTTGTGTGCCAGGGGAAGTTACAGATCAGGGGCTGTGCATCCACCCTGGTGAGACACGGAGGGAGCTGGGGAATCAAAAATAGGCATCCAATGTCTTGTTTAAAGAGAGAATCAGGTTTAGAAATACTCTGATGCTCTTCTGCAATAGTGCCACATGCAGAATTCCTGCACCAGGACTGGAAACCATTTGCTGTGAAGGAGAAGGTTCTTCCCTTTTACTCAAACCCTTTCATTTCACAGTGAAGCATTTAAAATTAGAATTTCTTTGAGGTAAATCATCTCAGATTAAGAAACGAAGGCAGTTGTCCTTGAAAAGATAAAGAAGGTTGTGGGTTCAATCCCCATGCGGGTCATTCCCTCGGGAGTTGGACTTGGTGACCCTGGTGGGTCCCCTCCAACCCAGACTATTCTGTGAGAAGCCCTGAACTTGGAAACAGAGTAGTTCATAAAATAAAAATTCATAGTTAGGGCCAGTTTGAGGAAGAAGAGACGAATTTCTGAAACATTTCAGTAGCATTAAATGAAATTTCTCCCTGAGAAAGCTTTGGCATGAAATTTCCCTCAGTTTGTGATTGTACCAAGAGAGTTAGACGCTGTTATGGGACACGAGCCTGAGCCCGTGGCCTTTTGGGGCAGCTTTGCCATTGAATCAGCAGATCCAGGATCATATTTAATGCACTTGCAGTATTTTAAAAAATGAAAATGTCCTTTTTCTCTTCTGCTTTGAAAGCAGTGTCGTGGTGGGTGGGGATGGACTGAGTGCTGTCGGGGGGGCTCATCCTCTGAGCCCTCCCTCAGGCAGGAATTGCCACTCGTGGGGAGCTGAACATCAGTGCTGGACATTGTGCTCTGGTGATTAATGAAATCCCTCACCTTGGCAAGGCACCAGTGGCTGTGCCAAATGAGAGCTGTTACACAGAGACACAGAGCCTTTAAACTCTTCCTTTCTGCCTTCCCACGTGGCTTAGATTAGAAGTGATCTGGGCACATTTCAAAACCCTGCCGATGCTTTTCATGGAGCTTTCTGTGTTTGCAGAGTTGGGTTGGGTTATGTTGTAGAGCCTGGAGTGGGAAATTCCATGCTTTGCATGGATTTCTGTGTTATATTGTAAAATACTTGCGTGCTGAGATAGCCAGTGATGTGGTTTTTCAACAGGAGTTTGGGGAGAGAGCTCGGCATTTTGAGTTGTAAATTCTTAATTTCACTTTCCCCCGGAATTTTCAAGGGGTGTTTGTGTGTTCCTGTAAGTCTTGGGGAGGGGATTCAGTCCATCTGTGTGTGAAAAGGCCCATGGAAAGCAGCCCCAGACACTTCCAGGAGCATTTGGGAGGTGAAGTCTGACATCCTTGCTGGGTGTCTGCACAGATGTTAAATGGCTGTCACAAAAAAAACAACCAACAAAAATGGTAGAAACGTTCAGGTGTAGAAAATTATTCAAATTATGTAAATATTCAGATGTTTTATATAAAAATAAGAAGATGCCACCTTGTGGTAAGAAGGATGCTTTAGTGTATGCAGACACCCTTTGGGTGAGCAGGGTACCTGGCAAGGATTTTAAATTCTCTTTTAAGCAAGAATTTAACACATAAAATGAAACTTTAGGTAGAGAAGTGCACACCCAAACTTCCCCTTTTCCATGTGTTTTCCTCCTCCTCTCGTACTCGGGGTCCTCCTGGCACTGCTGAGGATTTTCCAGGCTTCTTCTTCCAGAGGTGCTCTTGGTGTTACCCCAGAGAAGTGGGGCTGGGAGGAGGGACACCCTTTGGCCTGGCCAGCTGGGCCCTCTTCTGGGGGCTGTTCGTGGGTAATTCTGCGTGGGCAGGCTGAGATGGCAGAGAAAAGTGTGATCTCTGTTTAGACTCACCACTTAGAGCAACTCTTGCTTGATTTGTGGCCAAGCAAAACAGCGGCAGAACCAAGGTTTTAGAAGCTTGCTATCATCTGTGAATTCATCTTGCAGACAGGCATGGTTAACAGCTGTGATATTATGCTGTTCTTTATACTGGATTATAAAAAGTTTGTCGTTGCCTTTGCACCTCTTCCAACTCCGTTTGCAATTGTGAGGTGAGTTGTGTGTCCTCATAACATCCTCCTCCTCGCCAGGATGCTGGGCTTTAAATGCTTCTTTAGGTTAAAAAAAGAAAACTCAGCCCACCCAAATCTTATTCTTTTATTATTATTATTATTATTATTATGTATTCTATTTTCTGCAATTTGAATAATGCACTTTATGTGCAGCACACTCAGTGAGAGCACAGCAGACCTGCAACAAACCAGTGTTGTCTCCCTGTTCAGGTCCCTCTCTTTTATACACTGATGGTCAGGGGGAAAAACTACAGGAAAAATAAGAATTGGGAAATGTTGCAGCCCTAAATTCTGTGTGTGCACACATACACTCCTTAACATCAGGGGATGTCTGCCCTGGGCAGGCACCTCGGTGCATATCAACACTAAATAATAATAATAATAATAGGGGGTTAGCAATTTTTCCCCAATTTGAAGAAGTATTGTGCTTGTAATTAAAACATACTTTCTCTTAACATAATTTATTTCCTTGCATAATGTAATTTGACAGAGCATTATAAATGTATATCTCTATGCTTCATGACCCCATTATGAGGACAGTTTTTCCATAGTAATTAATTTGTGTTCTGTTTCTTCTTGCTTTCTGATTACACAATCAGGATTGAATTGTGCAACCAACATCCTGATTAAAAAGAAACAAAAAAAACCTATACAGCTCAGCTCCCTGAAAATCTCCTCTTGTTCCCCCAAAGACAATGGCAAAATTCTTATTTGTTGGAGAAGACAAAGTTATTAAAATAGGTTGCAAATGGGAAGAGGAGAAGGTGGAGCTGCAGCTCCCCAGGGGAGGGAGGCAGGGTAGGAAGTACCAGCCACAAACACAATTTGGAGAAGTGTTGCAGCAGAAAAGGAAAACCGTCAGAAAGCTGGGATTGACAGGAGGGATTTGGGGGAATGTTTCTCATTTTATTCCAGACTTTAGGATCCTGGTAAGGTGCAGTGTCTTTCACAGCATCAATTCATTTAGTTGACAGAGAATAACTTTGAAACAAAACAGGACAAAAAGTGATTTCGATGAAGGAGTGAAAATGCTGCCAAATGCACAAATATTTTCCATTTTTGTTACCAAATCCACAGATACTTTAATTTTTAGTGTCATTCTGTCACCAGGTGTGAGAATCTTTGCCTGCTGTGCGTTCCCACTGACCCAAAATGTGCTTGAGAAATGATACAACCAAACCTGTCCAGTTGCCTGAGAAGGGCCACTAAACCATTAGTCTGGAATCATTTTTGTGTTTGGAATTAAACACACATTCTGGGAAACAGTGGGATTAAATAGTCTCAGTTGTACATATTTTTATGCAGCTCAGCTGCCTTTGTTTCTTTTATGCTTGTTTTTCTCAACTCTTTGTGAATAATATAATCTTTGATTATTGCTTGGCTACTAGTTAGAAAAGCAAAATTTGTATTAATTTCCTGAGACTATTAACAAAGAGGGTGCCAACTGTTTCAGCGTATTTGCAATGCCACGTTGATCTTGAAAATAGCAAAAAAATTTAGACCTTAATCCTCAAGACTCCAGAAAAGTAGAGAAAGTGAGTTGCAGCACTGCCTGGAGCCCCTGTTTATTGATCATTCCTCGGGCCCCTTACTTATTGATTCACTGGTCACTGGAGGATGTGTTTGGGTGGGTCACCCAAGAACTGCAACAGCAGATCAGTCCCACCTTAGAAAGGGCTGTGCCACAAACCTCAGCACTGGGCCGTGCTCAGTAGGGTGCTGATTAATACAAATTATTAATTTAAAATAAAAAATCATTACAGCAGGAGTTTGGCTGAACTTATATTTGGGAGCAGTGAATTCCTGGTTTTAATAGCCTGGCTTTTCCTCGTGGCACATCCAGTTCTGTACTATCTCCTCTTCACTCCCTGTAGAAATAACCCTGTTTACTGCAGAGCTACTACTCCAGATGTTACAACTCCAGGGAGTTACGGTTAGAACTGGTTGAAAACCAGGAAAAATGTCTTATGGAGCATTTCTGACCAATTCTAATTATTGCCTTTAATGTATCGTTGAACAATTTGAAACAGGATTTCTTTGGAAGGTGTGACCTGCTCTTTGAAAGTGGGGGGAAATACTTATTTTTAATCACCTTCATCTCAACAGCTGTAATTGAGGTTATAAAGTTATAGTGGATTAACGGGTTAGTGATATTTTTTTTCAGTATGGGCAAAAAAATTCAGCGAGTTTCTTATAGAAACTTTGCTAAGTGCTCAACCTTTGAACACAAATGCGAAATCAAGTGTTTTAAGTTCGGGCCATAAGCTTCACATTAGAAATTAATCATGAGATGTTTTGGTGATAAAATCTCTCTCATTTGAGAATGTAATTTATTAACCAGTGCAATATCTATTTCAGGGCATTATTCAGGCTCCAATAAAGATTTTCATAACATCAGAATGCCGTGCTGATATTAAGCCCTGTGCAAAAGGCGAGTGTGTTTTTCCCTTGGCTCCCAATCTCCCTTTTTTTATCCCCTCTGGGATGCAAAGGCAGGAAACCCAGAGTTGGAAGCTGGTGTTGCTGGACTAACAGAGAGGTCACAGCTGATCCTGAGGTGGGTGGGAAAGAGACTTGCAATTCCCTTTGCATTTGCCTAATTTTCTTTACGTTGTAAAAGCAATTTAATGTTACTCTGACGTGCTGGTTTTGGGAAGCCTCGTGGAAAGGCAGGAGGGACCTGACAGCGCCCGGACTGGGCTGTTTTGCCTGGGCTGTTAATTATTTTCATTTATGAAATTCTAAATTCGAAATTCTGTTTTAAATATTGAATATTTCTGGTGGAATGACAGCTTGCGCTCGCTTTAGGATATGCCTGCTTGGTAATTATTCATGAGGAGAACAGCTGAAAACAAACTCGTTATACACCTTGGCAAGGCCCTGTGATTTGAATTCTGTGAAATTTCCCCATGGCCATGTGACTTTATTCTAAAGTACTCGAGCGGTGCAGATGTCCAGAATGCCAGAGCTGCTACAAATGTTATTCCTGTAGTCAAAGTTTTGAATCGTCAGTGCTGCAGGAAAAAGGGGGAGGGGGGAAATAAAGGAAAAAAGGAAGGAAAAAAAGAGCACGGATATATCGTAAGGGAAATATCTCATTGCATGTTCAGGGCACAGAATGGGATCTTCAAATTTACAGTGCCTGAAGAACAGCCCAGCGACAGGCACCGAGTGTTTTAAATACCTCCTGTAAGCCATGATACAATAAGCATCAGCACTGACATTTTTGGAAGTTTAAAAGTAAGACAATTTCTGTGCAACATTGGATGAAGAATCGAAATGCTTCAGCTTTAGCTAAAAATAAAACATTTCTCTACTTTCGCCTTTTCTTTTTCTTCTCCATATGGCTCCTGAAACATTCCTTCATTTAAATAGGTTTTAGAGCTCTTTCCTTATAGTTCCTAAAGCACTCATTGCTTTGGAGAGAAAAAACCCCCAACATTTTAGCATGTGCTATTTTTGTTATTCTAATTAGAAAAAAAACAGCTGGTCCTGTGCAGCTCTGGCTGGAGTCTTTCTCCACACATTGTTCAGGTTCTTTATTTCTCTTTTCATCTTCCCTGTCAAGCCACAGGCTCCCACCTCTCCTCATGCCACACGAGCTGGCCCCAAAGCACTGAGAAGCAGCACATGTGCCAGGGGACACCGAGAGCAGCCCTCCCTGGCCATGGGACACGGACGTCCCCCTAGGGGTGTTGGCAAAGTGGGGATTCCCAGGGGACTGGCAGTGACACTGGGCCAGTGCCCAATGCCTTTGGTTGTGTTTCACAGGGAGTTTGTAGGGCCAGTGCCTTTGGTTGTGTTTCACAGGGAGTTTGTAGGGTCAGTGCCCAGTGCCTTTGGTTGTGTTTCACCAGGAGTTTGTAGGGCCAGTGATCCATTCCTTTGGTTGCCTTTCACAGGGAGTTTGTAGGGCCAGTGATCCATTCCTTTGGTTGCCTTTCACAGGGAGTTTGTAGGGCCAGTGATCCATTCCTTTGGTTGCCTTTCACAGGGAGTTTGTAGGGCCAGTGATCCATTCCTTT
>JAWWEE010000105.1:3217101-3264920 GCA_035221455.1 Xenops minutus | reverse complement strand
CGTCCCACCCAACCCATTCCAGGGGTCCGTGCCCTCCAGCTGCTGTGTGGGGAGTGCTCTGGGGTCATCCCAAGCCCAGACCCCAGGAGCTCTCCCTGGGAATGCTGGAGCAAGCTCGGGGCTGGCTCTGGCACTGGGTTTGTCCTCAGTTTTGGAGCATATCCCAGCTGAGATGTTCAAATGGCTTCTCAGAATCTGAAGATGGTTATGATTCCCCAGGGTAATTGCTGATCATTTTGGATTATTTTTGATATATCTTCAACCCCTCCATTATCCTGATAACATGTTATTTTGAAGGCCTCTCCAAGTGTCTATTTTCCAAACATATTGTCCTGGTTTCACGTTATTGTGGTGGGGAATGTGAAGCTCTGCTGTCAGCAAACCCTCCTGCTGATGGTCATAGGGAGAACAAGTTTTGAATATCCCCCTGGATTCTTCCTCTGGGTATATTTAGGATTACAGAGCCCTTTACAATTCCTTTATTACCCTGTGGCTTATCAATAAGGCATTGAAGTTGCTAAAAGTGAACAATGAGTAAGAACCTGGAGCGTACGAAACCTGGCAGGAATGGGATGTGCATCCACTTTCCAAACTCATTAAATGTTAGTTTGGAAACCTTTTAACATCATTTTCTGATTAAAGAAATCAAACAGCCTGCCAGGCTTTTTAATTAAATAAATAGAGATGGCATCAAAGGCTTATTCCACTGCTTTTACTTTTGAAAGCATGAATAATTTGAATTATGAAACTGTGGGTCTCCACAGGAAGGTTTCCCTCAGCAACAGATACATGGGGGTGATCTCAGAGCACAACAACTTGAGGGAACAAAGAGCTGTAACACAGATCTGACAACTAACAGGGTTTAGATACTTTCTGCAACCATGTAAAAGTGCTTTGCTCCCGTGTTATTCTCAGGGCCGCTTCTCTTTGATGAAACCTCAACTCAAATGTGTAACTTTGAAGGTGGAACCTAAAATATCGCAGGATCACAGCAGAGTTTGGGTCAGAAGGGACCCTTCAGGGGGTCCAGCAGGGGGAACTCAGTGGCTGAATTTCCTGCAAACCACCTTTCTGAACCACTCCTGCAAGTCCCACACACTGAGCACTGGTTCAGGTTGGGTGGGACGTCAGGAAGTCCCCTGGCTGCTCCAGCAGGGTCCCAAACCTGGCTGCCCCAGCAGGGTCCCAAACCTGGCTGCCCACCAGCACCTCTGGGCAATGGGAGGTGACAGGGAAAGACTTCAGCATTGTCACATAATGAAAGGGGCTTTTTTTGCCTCTTTAGGTTTGTTTTTGTTTTTTTTTTTTAATTATTATTTTTTTTTAGGCATAACCTGAACATGTTAAGGTTGTCATTTAAAAATGCCAGGGCTTGGCAGATCAGCAGATCTTTTTCCAGTGCAGCCATTCCATAAAATCTGGGAGTGGAAAAACCAATATTGGTTGGTTATATGGGCAAACACATCTGGTGCTGTCAGAGAGGGGCTGAGCTGGGCCTGGGACCTTCAGCATCCCTGCCCTCCATCCAGGGGCAGCACAGCTGAGAGGCTCAGCTGGGTCACAGAAGGGGAAAAGCATTTTTTGATGCTATTCCCCAAAGTTTCCCTGCATCCAGCCTTCCTGACTCTCTCCCTTTTTTCCCTGAGATCTCTTTGGAGACCTAGAGGAGAAAATCCCTAGTGGTTTAAGGTGGAGCTGTGCAGGAGCTTTCCTTTCACCCCGGATAATCCCAACAACCCGTGATTCATCAGGAGTCATGTCTTGGCAAAAAACCCTTGTTCGCACCTAATCAAAGAGAATCCCCTCTGCTTGAACACACTGTGCTGATGCTGTGCTGCCACAGACAGACCCTGGACCATGAGCCTGCATGGGTAGTTCCATTTTTCCCATGAGTTAGTGTTGGAGGGCTGAGCAGAAGCTGCTGATCTCCAGCCCAGTGACATGTGCAGTCACCCAGCCACTCAGCAGCACTAACACTTCTCCCTGCCCCTCATCTGCCCCGTGCTGCCAGGACATTGGAGGGCTATAGGAAGGAAAATAGGGATATCCAGTTCCCTGTGAGCCTTCCCTGTGTCCTCCTGCAGCTGGAGTATGGGGTTGGGATGGGGGACAAGGGTGGGATCTCTCTGGTGGGGTTGGAAATGGGAAGGCAAAGGGCTTGAGTTTGTCCTGGAGGAGTGGATGAGGTGTGAGGGTTCTGCTGGCTCAGGCTGCTGGAGGGGGGGAAGCTGCTGCCTAAATATAGACCCAAACGGCTCCTCTTGGAGAAATTCAGGAGCCAATAAAACTCTGCAGTGCTCCAGTTGTGTTGGTTCATAAAATCATGGAATGGTTTGGAAGGGACCTCAAAGCCCATCCCATCCCACCCCCTGCCATGGGCAGGGACACCTCCCACCAGCCCAGGGGGCTCCAACCTGCCCTTGGACACTCCCAGGGATCCAGGGGCAGCCACAGCTTCTCTGCCCAACCTGGGCCAGTTTCTTGCCTCTTGTTTTTTGTGTTAATAAGCACAAATTTTCCTTTTCTTCTTGTCCTCCCACCATCGCTGCGTCTCTATGAGCTGCATGAACTATTCAGGGGTTTTTCATGTTTCTGGGCAGTAAAACCTTTGTCTACAACAGCCCCAGGACTGGAGGCAGGACAGGGGAGTGGTGGTGCACAAGCTCAGCTTAGAGACCTGCTCAGCCCACGGGGTTGTGCCAAAATCTCAGTCTGAGCCACGAGGAACCCAAGGGACGTTTTGTTTCCCACATGTGGAAGTGGGGCACTGCCTATCCCAAAGAAACAGGTCCTGCAAAACGTTTGGAACCCATAAGGAAAATACTCACTCGCTCATTTCTAATTTTAGCTTCCTTCAGGCAGCATTCTAATTGCTGAGGCAATGTGAGCAATGAGTTTTGCCGTGACCTTAAATATTGCATTGATGAAAAGGAGGGGTTAGAGCAGTTTGTTCTTTTCTCCAACATGATCAGAAATGTATTTTCAAAGGGGAAAAAGTCCTTGTACCTTTTCATTACTTGGGAATTCTGGACAGTCACTGCTGAGCATCAGCATCCTTCAGTTTTCAGAGGGTTTTCTTGCTCTTCAATCTCATTTGTCACAAACCCAAAGGTTTTTATTCTTTTGCCTGAGAATTTGGCTGGGAAGACACCAAATGCTCCTCCTGAGCTAGAGCATAAAGCATTCCCTGAGAAATGGCCTTGCCCAGAGTAGGGTTTTGGGAAAAGATGGGCTTTAAGGACCCTTCCAACCCAAACCATTCCAAAATGTTATGATATTCTATACATGCATCTCAATTTCTGCTTTAGGTAGATAGAAATGGGTCATTTGGTGGGAAAATGAGTGGCCAGTAGCTGAAGTTTGTTTAATTCTGGGGGAAAAAGTGGAAATAAGTAGTTGTGTTTCCCCCTTTGGAAACTCAGCAACAATCCTCCCAATAGGGGTCTGTAAATGAAACAGCAAAAGGGAATGTGCCTTCCTGGTGGGAGGGGTGGAGGGCAGAGTCCTCTGGGATGAGGCAGAAGGAGAGGAAGGGCAGCAGGAGCAGTGGAATTACAGCCATTAAGCTCAGGCAGGATGAGGGATTGCCTCTCTTGGAGGGCTCAGTTTTGTTAATCAAGGACTGCCTTGTCCCCACTGGGGATCTCCAGCCTGGCCATCCCTTGGCTTGTGGCTGCTGTGAGACAGTGGTGGGGGTGCAACTGGCTGGTCCCCACGGCCCCTTCCAACCCCAACCAGCCCATTCTGGCTGCTGGATTGAAGCCTGAGGCATTGTTTTAATGGGGCAGCCTATTCCCACTCCTTGTTTTAACACTCTGGATCACCTGGAAATGCAGCCTTTCCCTGGATGCTTCCCCTCAGTGAATTATTAATGGTGCTGTCAATTCTGTCAGCAGCCATCTGATAGCTCTTAAGTGTTATTTATTTATTGTTTCAATATCATTCAGCAGGGTACCTGCCTCTGGCAGATGTGCTGGCTGTTAAAACCTGCCAGGAAGCCCAGCTGTCTTTTCCATGGATACCTGTTCCTTGTCCTGGATACCTTTGTGTCCACTATTCTTTATTTACAGCACTGTGCAATGTGTGGGGGGGTTGGTAAATATTTTGGCTCCCAGCTGGTCCCTCCTGCGCTCACCTGAGGAGCTTGGAAATGGCCTCAAGTTGCACGAGGAGAGGTTTAAATTGGATATCAGGGAATATTTCTTCCCTGAAAGGGCTGTCCAGCCCTGGCACAGCTGCCCAGGGCAGGGGTGGATCCCCAGCCCTGCAGGGATTTCCAAGCCCTGTGGATGTGGCACTTGGGGACATGGTCAGGGGTGGCCTGGGCAGTGCTGGGACTCGATGGTGGGACTCGATGGGCTCAGAGGGCTTTTCCAACCCAACCCATTCTGGAGTTCTGTGATTCCAACCTAACTGGCTTTCCCAGTGCTGTGATCCCTGAGACGCCACACTCCGGGTCTGCTTTTGAACAGGCACAGAACCCCGAGCTCATCCTTGTCATGGAATTCTTTGTTTCTTTTGCCTTTCGGAGGTGTTTGAACCCGGGGGGCTCCATGGGGAGTGTGCAGGGACTGGGATGTGCTGGCCAGGCTCAGGGGCTCTGTGTGGATGTGGCTTTTACATCCCTGCAGGGATGGGCATCCACTCCTGCCCTGGGCAGCTGTGCCAGGGCTGGACAGCCCTTTCCAGGCAGGAATTATTCCCAGTGTCCCCCCTGCCCCTGCCCTGGCCCATTCTGAGCCCGTTCCCTCTGCTCCTGTCCCTGTTCCCTGGAGCAGAGCCCGACCCCCCCCAGCTCCCCCCTCCTGGCAGGGCGTGACAGAAAAATCTGAAAGGCAGAGTTTGGAAACAAACTGGTCTTTGGACAAGCAGGTACATTTTGGGCTTATAAAGAAGTGTGATGTGCAGAGTAAATTGAGACACACTGTACAAACTTAGGCTTCCATGTGATTTTCTGGGCTCTTTTGCTTCCCTTTTCTGCTTTCCTTCTGGATCTCTCCATTGTTCTCCCTCCAGAAGGAACAGGGTGCAGCAGATTCATCAGGGGCCATTATTTACTGATTCTGTGCATTGTTTTCACAATGGTTGAACTCAGCAAATCATGAACTGATTATCGAGTTTGGCAAGTGGCTAATGAATCACTGGTGCTGGCTCAGGGAGAAGCAGATTCCTCCTGTTTCTGCAATTCTGCAGCTTTCTGCCAGATTTCACAACTTTCACTCATTCCCTTGACTTCCTCCCTAAATTCCTCTCTTCCCTTCAACAAATCCAAAGCCAGTGACCACTGACACCATGCCAAGTGTTTCCCCCTCAGCAGGTGGGTGATACGTGGATTGCCTCTAAAGGCAGATTTAAGAAAGAATCAACAGGATCTGAAAATTTCATGAGGTCTCGGGCGAATGAGAAACTATCAATAAACTTTAAGTCATTATAAATCAGCTACAAGATGGCACTAAAATAATATGCAATTTCAAGGGAATGATTTTAATAAGTTGGCAAACCAGAATTGTTGATTAATACAGCATAACATATTCCTTGCATATTATGGAATAGTAATGAATTATTATAAAAATACTATTTTATAGCTGTAATGGAGCAGTGTAGAAACTTCAATAGTGGCCTGCAAAAAAGGGTCTTTTCCTTCTCATTTTTCTCTCTCAGCTTTTTGAAATGCCTGTCCCTACAGGATTGTTACAAGATAATAGAACTCAAAGATTTATTTCTGATAAAAGGTTTAAATTGCAACAGCAAAATATAATAGCCCAATAACAAGACTAAATAGATATTAAAATAAAGAGGAAAGAAAAAGGCACAGACTTATTGCTTACCTGTCTGTTCATGGAAATGGATCCATCATGTTGCAACTTGATAGGAGCTCCCTATAACCTGTATGTTGGAATTTATTATAATCATGGAATGGTTTGGGTTGGAAAGGACCTTAAAGCCCATCCATTCCCACCCCCTGCCATGGGCAGGGACACCTTCCACTGTCCCAGGTTGCTCCAAGCCCCCTCCAACCTGGCCTTGGACACTTCCAGGGATCCAGGGACAGCCACAGCTTCTCTGGGCAAACCTGTGCCAGGGTCTGCCCACCCTCCCAGGGAGGAATTCCCTCCTAAAATGCCACCTCACCCTGTCCCCTGGCAGTGTTCAACCATTGCCCCTTGTCCTGCCACTGTCTGCCCATATAAAAAGGGTCCTGTCTCAGGTTTCAGGTCTCCCTGGAGTTCCCTTCTCCAGGCTGGACACCCCCAGCTCAGCTTTTTTCCTGGGGTAAATGTTCTGAAATAAGGAATTCCAGCAGTGGAAATTAAAGACCCCCCACAAGTTTTCAGGGCTTGTGTGTGGTGATGATCCTTTCCCTCACGTGTTATGGTGCTCTCTTGAGTATTTAGGTGTGAGCTCTTGTGCTCTTGCTCTGTATCTTTTTATTTTCCTTGTTTTCTCCTTTTTTTCTCCTTTGGTAAGTAGAAATAGGCAGTTTCAGCATGGAAGATTGGGGAAAGTCTAGAAAAGATGAGGAATGGGGGAAGGAACCAGAATTAGTTTTATATAGAACAGAAAAATTTGGGAGGCTGGAATATTTATAGTTGTGGTAACACTTTCCTTCCAGTCTTGCTCACAAAACCAGCTCCCCATCCCAACCAGCTCGGTTGAGTTGGAAAAGTCCACTTTCTGTAGTTTCTGGTGAAACTTTCTGAGCAGGAACTTAGGGGACCTCTGTTTCCAGAGCAGACAGACGAGGTACAGATTCAGTGCCTGGCCACTTTGCCCCTTTCTCCAGAGCTCCCTGTGGCTGCAGGAGGTTCTGGTGATGCAAAGGATCCCCCAGCCTTTGGTGCCAGCAGTCCCCACCTCTGCCCAGCCTGCCCTGCGTGCTGAGCAAGGAGCTTTAATATTGCCTTTTCCCAGCTGCACTCCGGGAGGGGGAGCCTCTGTCACAGAGCCCTGTGAGGATTGCACACAGGCACTCCAGTCCCACCAGGGACACGAAGGTGTCACCTGCCTTTCATTAATAAAATGGAAGCTCATAAAGAAAACCACATTATCCTGAATTTATCATCAGGTAATTTTGTTTCCCTTAGCTCTGGTAATAATTGTGGGACGTTATTTCCTTGTTTCTCTTCCTTTCTCCTTCGCATACCTAGGCAATCTTAATTTCTCATGTTTATCTTTTTTTTTTTTTCTGGTTTAATTTGACAGGAAAAGCTATCTAGGACCCCAGGAGGCAAACACAGAGTTAGGAATTGGTCCTTCCCATCTCCCCCTTAATGAAATAATAGGTAATTGGTTTATCTTCACCGATGCTTTGGTAATCCCAGATTATTCTTTGTGCTCAAATTCTTGAAATGGTGGTGCCTGGCTTTAGTTTTCATTTAGTTTTTTGTTTGGGTTTCTTTTCCATTTTGTCACCCCCACTACAAAGTGATTCATCTCTCCCATGATGACTCTGAACATTCAACTTCCTACCTGCACTTCCCTGTGTTTTGCCCTGGGCTCGAGGTGCACATGAACAGCCTGACTGAAAGAAGCTTAAATGCACTTGGGGCCCCCTGAACTCACAGCAACATGGCACAGTGCTCACCAGGGAAGTTTCCAAGGAGCTAAGGTGGCACCAAAATTTAAAGCACCTTTGTTTCTTGCACCCATTCCTTCAGAAGTTGTTCATCTCCTCCAAAATCAAGGAAGGGAGAGTTCAAAATTAAAACCGAACCCGCTCTCACCCGTTCAAAGTTCAGTGTGTTGGTCAGATTTTAAGCACGGTCCATAAAAACTGGCAGTGCAAATGGGAGACAGATCTCCATTCTCGCCATAGATAGAAAATCTCCCTCAAACCCCATTTTTGCCCAATTCATGGCAGCTCTGCCATGTGTAGGGAGTGACCTGAAGGCCACCTGCTCCATAGCAAGTGGTGGTCGAAGCCTGTTTGGTGTGAAAACGCTTTCACTGGTGATTATAAAATTTTATCTCCATGAGCTGTTACTGGGTTAAAAATGAATTTTCTTTATTTCAGAAATTGTTGCCCTTAATTGGTGGTGTTCATTATTTTTGATAATCCAGTGGCTGCAAAGTAGTTTCTGGAGATGGCCTAATCTCTCTTAATGTCTCTGCTGGCATGTGGACGCTGCACTTCTCCTTCTAAATGAAATCTTGCTTGCTTACACATTCTTAACCTGCTCAAGCATTGAAAGCCAATAAACTCCAGATTCTCTTAATTTAGAGTTGCTGAAGTTGCTGAACAGAAATATTTTCAATTTGATATTACTTTCGTGATATGGGAAGCAATAGCATGAAACCCCAGACAAAGCATTCCCAAAATACGGACTGAATAGCTGATTTATTTTTTTAATCATTTAATAAGAGCAAAAGAGTTAGGGATGATACTCTAACGTGCCAAATCCTGGAGAAAAAAATGAAATTAATCAGATTTCTGCATTTCATCTGTATTACCTCAAGAACAGACCTAGAAAACCCTTCATTTCAGACCCTCTGAAAGACTATAAACCAGACTCCTCCTGATGGAGTCAGGAGAAAGTTCTGACTTAATTGGGAATTAGGGCAGGCCCAGTGTATCTAAATATCATTTGCTTGTCATGCATCTTAAATACTGAAATCTCACCCTCCCTTCCTCTGGCATGAAGCAGCACCACTGCAGGTTTTGTTTCTCAGGGGAAAGTGGGGTAAAAGATAACACACTCTGCAAAAAGGAAATAAAAATGTTAGGCTTGACTCCAGTTCCCTTACCAGAAGGGGCTTGGTTTATCCCAGCTCCATCTTCTGCTGCTAATAACGTACTGGAAGCATCTGATGTACACTGATAGCCTATGTAAGTAACTTTAAATGGAGTAAATTTGGCTTGGCATGTTTAATAACAGGTAAAGTATTGCTGGCAATTGAAAGCCACAAGACTAGAGACATTCAGACAGCTTTGAGGGTTTTTTTTTGTTCTTTATCACTGCTTTCAGACTGCATTAGTTTCTGAAATCAGCCTAAAAACCAAGATTGCAGAATGCAAGGTGAATATTCCATTAATTTTTCGAATGGGGTATGAAACAGCTGCAGGTGGAGCAGCTCCCTGCCAACTTTGGCTGCTGAGGGCAGGGAGGAGCAGGGGAGTGTGCAGTTGTACCTGGCTCTGGCAGAGCCCCTGTATTTATCCACAATGTCCTTTGTAAGGCCAGTGCTTCCAAACTTCCCTCTGCTTTGCTCTTGGAAGACCAGCTCTAAAAGGTGCCTGGACAGCGTTCCATCCTCTCCAGGGCTTGTTTGTACTCTTTGTGCCTCAACCTAAACCAAGAGTTGCCTTTTCTAGGGAGTGCTCAGGGCAAGAAATAGCTGTGTTTGCTCTCACTGGATCATTGTGCTTCTGTGAATCACAAGCTAATTACTTCAAAGCATAAGTTTATCCTAGAAATGATATATTTTTATAATATATTATCCTAGTTTATGCCCAGCATGGTCATTGGCAACCTCCCTGTTCTTATTGAGACACTGATAGTCCTGGGCATGTGTCTGGTTCTCTGTGAGTGTGGCTAAGAGCATTTTACTTCAGCATTTTACTGTATTAGCCATGTCTAACCCCCTTGGTTTATGGGTTGCTGTGGAATATTTTGTGTATGGAAGGAGCAGAGCAGGCCCAGTTTAATTCCCTGTTCACCTACACACACCCCAGTCATCGGTCCCACCCGGTACTTCAGGGGAATATCTGTAAATGTTATTTTCAATAAACATTTAGCTGGTTCATTATTAAATCTTCCTACAAATTTCATCTTCTAGAAGATGTTAAAAAAAAAAAATCTTTGGAATTCATCAGCATGTCTTAATACTTGTGCTTGGCTAATGTTTTACATTTATAGGAGTTTTAAAAGGCAGGTGCAATGTGACATATCACAAGAAGCAAATTAAACTCTTGTAAAGCACAGCTGGAATGCTAAAAATGTGTATTTGTAATTTAAATATGTGACACCATCACACTGTAAAATCGGTTCATAATTAGAAAACATCTGTTTTTTTCCAATATGGTGTCTAATAGTATATTTAAATAATTTAGAATGCAATAAGGAGGGGAGAAAAAAAAAAGTCAGGCTCTAGTAAGTCATTCAGGCCTTTTTTTTCCCCTTCTGTTTAAATGTCCTCTTCCAGGTCTTTAAGTAACCCATCATTTTGAAGCTAATTCCGGGTTCCCATTATAATCACCACTGATGAAATACATATGCCAAACATATGTGCTGCTATGACCTTATTGTCAGTCAAGGAACAGGTTTTGTGGGTGCTGTTGTTGAGAAGGATTTACACACTGTCACATCGCTGATTTTTTTCTTTTCTGATTACTGGAGAGCCGTGAGTCAAATAAAAGTTGATTATTTTAGCAGTCAGATTTACATGAACACGTATATACAGTAAACACGATGCTGTCCGAGGGGTTTAGGATATCTGGAAACCTACTTAAGCTGCATTAAATACTGACTTAAAATGTGGCGGGATCAGCTCGAGTTTAACTAATAAAGTTTGAACAAAACCACAACTTCTCAAATGAAGTTAACATGGTAGATTAGGCACCCATCTGTCATCGGGGCTCACGGAGGAGGGGATTTACACCGGTGTGATGAAATTCCTGATGGGTGTTTCTGTCCTGCCTCCAGCACGCAGGCAGAGCATGCCCTGCGTTCACCGGCACCAAACTACAGCACCTCTCTCCTGCCATTGCCTCAGCACCTATTTCAGAGCAATAAAGGCCAGGCATTCATTCCTGACCAGCCTTTGGGCTCCTTTTGCCATGGGCATACAGGGATAACTGCTGGGAGTGTTCCAGTGCTGCTCAGGGAGAGTTTTCAGCTCAGGAGCTGGGCAGTGGCGTTAGTAAATGGGAGTCCATCCCTCACCTCCCCTCTGCCATGGGGGTGCTCTGGAGGAACAAAAAGATGTTCCCTTTGTGTGCTTTCTGTTTGAAATGGAGACAATTCTTGCCTTGGAAACGAGGGGAAGGAGCCTAAAGCTAACTTTTTGAGGGCCAGAGTGCATAAAGTCAATGTGGTGCTGCTCACAGACGTCTCTCCTGGCTGCCTTTCCCCAACCTTTGCTGCCGTAGCCCACCACAGGCTTTTCATCAGTTTATGCATTGTGTGCCAGGGCAAATAATGACAGAATATCTAGCTAAAGAAGGGGTACTTAATCAGCAATCAAGATTCAATTTGTTTTAATTTTAGCAGGTGTTTGTGAGGTACATTGATGGGAGAGATAATATGTACTGCTTTCATTAGCTCTCTTGTTTTTGTGCTTGAACATTTAAGAGCCAGATGTTCGGAGGTGAGCTGATCAGAATATTAAGTCTCCAGAGGTTGGTTTCCATAGTGTTTTACATTCCTTTCTTTATCTCCCTCGGTTCACCCTGAGCTATGAGGTGCAAGTGCTCGCAATGACAGGCTGCATCTCTGCTTCCTATTCAGCCAAAGCCTTAAATTAGTCTAATTTTTTTTTTTTTTTAACAACACAAAACCTACAAAAAAACCACAAACCCACAGAAAACAACTTTATTCTAATAATCTGCAACTAATTCTTGGTCCTCGGGTCAGACTCGTTTCCCACTCAGAACTAGTTCAGTGGATGAAGCTCTTATGGAAATTATTTGTGTAGTACGTGGTGTATTGCCAGGAGTTTTTCCATGGAACCACCTTCCCTCCTAACCTACCAATTCCATCACCCTCTCAGATTCAAAATAGAATCTGGATTGTTGCTGTGCTTTGGGAAGAAAGGAGCAGCTGTGATGTCAGAATGCCCAACCATGAGAGGGGGCTCCCAAACAGCCCTCGAGAGTCACCTGGGTCAAGGGCTTTGTTTCACAGGAGGCACCCAGGCTGTGTTTGACCATCCCAGGGGTTAATGACATAAGGCCACTGGAGGGACGCATGAGATTGCACAACAGGACTGCAAAGGGGAGCCCGTGGAACCTTCTGAGCCCTGATTTTACCCCAGGAGGTGACACCCAGCAGCCTGGCTCGGGATTCTCCTCTGGAATAAACTCCCCCAGTGTTGTGGCCGTGGTTTCTTTGGTAGGGAAAAAAACCCACCCAGAAATGAAGAGTTAAACAGCACTGCCATTGGCAAATGCTATAATGTTTCCTCTCACTATTAATTGTTCTCTGTTTACTTTGATGCTCAAAGATTGCCCTGTTTTACAAGCATATTTTCTTAATTGTGTCACCTTGTACTGTAAGTGTGTCAGAGGGGAAACATTTGCAAGTGATTAGATATGGACCTTTGTGTCACCAAATGTATGAGGTACATACCCTTATAGGATATAATTGTGATCTTTTAATATGCGGCCATTGACCCGGACTTGTTATTATCTATTATAGTTTATAATAATGTATCTCTTTATGATTAAATGATGATGCCTGGCAGAACACTATGATTAGCATTTCAGTTATTTATAGATTATGTCAGAGCAGTAATAAACATAAAATGCTGTTAATGTGTGGCTAATGAAATCTGGACATGAACAAGTTTATGAATTGATATAATTCATTTGAGTGTTCTAACTGAGCTGCTGGTTCTCGCCATAATTCAAAAGCTTAGCAGGGTTCACCGATTAGGTGGTAGACTAATTTGCTACAAAAAGTCAATGGGTTTTCATCGTCTTGGGCTATCATACACAGCATGGCTGATTGCATAAGGACTATACAAAGTAATTCTCATAAATATATTTATTAAGCTTAATATGTTTTGTGAGGTTAGGATGGAATCAGCTAGTGCACAACATATGTGGAACAAAATCACGGTGTGTTAGATACTAAAAAGATATGTTCAGTAAAATCATTCAGCAGCGGATCGATGAGGGAGTTATTTGAATTTTAAAAAGTGAGCAATTCAATACCAAATATAAATGAGAGCCATAAAGAATGATGCAGATGATTGACTGAGTTTGCTCGACGTTTATTTTAGTTTGGCATCACAATTCCATTTCATGCTACAAATGCCATTTTAACCCTGGGCTCCTCAGTGCACGACTCGCCTGCCACCCATCCCCTTCTGGCACTGTCCTCTGCAACGACGTCTGCTGGGGCTGAGCACCAGAAAAGGTGTGCCCAGCCTTTGCAGGGTATCTTTTCTTTTGGTTAAACAGTGCATAAGTAGGGTAGTGGATGTGATTTCCCATTTAGGATCTCTATTTTTCCTCAGTCTGTCGGTTTGTTGGTTTCTTCCCCCTTTTCCCTGTGACAGAATCCTTTGCTTTCTCCCATTCTTTGCCTTCTTGCATCAGATCCACCGCTGGTTTAATCAGGTTTGAATTCATCTTTGTGCTACCCAGAAATGCTTTTCTCTGGAAGCACTGGACTAATTTATACCCCCTGGATAACTCTGCCTTTCTCACTTCTTTATCTCCCCCAAAATGCACTGGTTTAGAACCTTTTGCTTGTTCATCTCTGCATAAACTCACTGGGCTCCTTTATGAAGAAAGGAAATTTGTTGTATAGAACCTCCAGCACATTACAAAACACTTAGATAAGGTAAATAGCTGAATGCTTTTATTCATTTATTTTAAATACTGACATATTAAAATTTAACAAAAAGTATTAGTAGATCTTAAAATATTACAAAGAAACAAACCCAAACAACCGGAAATTATTTACTTCTTGTGCTGCTTATTTAAGAAATTAACAGGATTAGTCATGAGATTATGGCCCTGGGACAGTCTCATTAATAATAACGTTAATAACAAAATTCTCAGGTTTTTCTCCTTCCATTTGAAACCCCCCAACTATGTTGTTATTAAGGGGAGAGAGGGCAGTGCTGCTTGAGGACACTTACACAGTTGTATAATCATTTCTTTTAGAGCAAGAGTCCAAACAGAGCCCTTTTCTATTCTCCCCCACATTTGTCTCTTGACCCAACACGTGATCCACGTGATCCCTGCACTTTAATCTTCACTATCAGGTTTTCTTCTGTCCCTTCCCTGTATCATTCCCACTACATGCATTCCTCCCTTGCATTGCATAAATCTTTGTCTTGTCCCTGCAAGCAAAAGAAGACTTATGTAACCATAAACCACATGCCCCACTCGCTCCTCCCTCTCCCCAAGCAGCTGCTTTCGAGCTCCTGGGGCAGATTTAGGAAGAGATTCGTGTGTTTTTCTGAGGGTATTTTAAAAGAAGAGACTGAAGATGCAATTTCCACCCCCCTGTGTGCATTCTCTCCTGGCGAATGCGGGGTGTGCAATTCAAAGGTGGTACCAGCGTTGGATGGGAGCCCCCAGTTTCTCCTGATGCAGGACATGGCTTGTTTTCTGCTGGATTAGGAGGATTCCCCAGTTCCCCATGAAAACCTGGAGGGGGTGGCACTTGGGACTTTCTTTGTGGCTTCCTCCAACTTCCCTAAGGCTGGAGTGAAGGAGGCAAAACCCTTTGTAGAGGCTGTGAGCTGCTGAGAACCATCAGAGAAGTTCCTGGGAGAAAGAAGTCCTCCTTAGCAAAGCAAGGTGTGCCCAGGGAACCTCCACCCCCTCTGTTTGCTGCCTGCAGTATCTCATCCTGCATTCCTCTTCCTCTAAATCTCCCCTTACTTCATTAAAAAGGTGGCTGATGGTTTGTCCTGCATCACAAATGAGAAGGGTAACATTTCATTTATAAAGTGAGATGCGGTTCAGCTTCTGCTCTTGATATTTTCAAGAGGCCAGTGATTAAAAATCCTACGTGGAGTATGCTCTGTTATTGCCCTCTCTAGGCACTGTCGCATAAAACCTTAAAGGTTCTGGTGCTAAATCCCAACGGCAGTGGTTTGATACATGCCAGATGTTCACTCAGGGGAGAGATAAATGTTTAATAATTTTTGCTATTGTTACTGTTTTTACAACGTGTTATACTGCCGGGGCTTGCTAAGGCTAAAGCTCTGTTTTGCTGAAGGAACAAGCCTATAATAAGTAAGATGTTTGCCTTCCCATCCTCCTGGTTTTGCATAACAACAGGGGAGATCTCACCTGGGGCACGAGTAGCCCGGCTCGGAGTTGACAGAAGGGTTTAGGTGCAGTGTGAGATCCCATCTCAGGGAAGAGAGGCTGCTAAAACCTCCAGTTGGTTTTAAAAGTCTCAAACTTGGTTTGGCTTCGAGTAGCAACTTAGAACCTGTTTACACAGGCCTGGCCTGCTGTGTTTCCTTATCCCAGATGAGAGGATTAATCCCATTTGCCTGTGGCGTTTGCACCCTGGATCTCCGGTGTAATAGAGTGACATCCGTCTTCGGGAAGGAGACAAGTGCTAAAATTTAAAATTAATATTATGCACTTGAGTGAAATTGATCCCTGTCAAAACACTGACAATGTCACAAAATCGCTCTGCTTTTTGGAGTTAGGGGGAGCTAACAAGGAATGGGATTCACTTTCTCCCCAACATGGAAGTTGTCTGGGCAAAAACCTCAAAACCTCAGGCAACAGCCTGCAGCAGGTTGGGGTAAAATCTGGATTGTCAGGTATCCTCTGTTCCATCCCAACTGCTGCTCCTTCTCTGCTGCTCCAGGAGCGTGTGGGTCACTGGATGGAGCAATGCCACAGTGCTTCTCTGCACGAGGAAATCTGAATGCCCCTGGCTCACTGAGTGCCTGGGGTGACTGGAGGTTGAGAATGTTGGGTACCACTGAGGGACCTTCTTCCCTTCTCCACAGATACCTCCCGTTGCCCCTGAACTTTTCCCTGTGGCCCAGTGATGCCTGCAGTATGGAGGGTGTGCTTTTGGAGGGTGCATCCCATAGCAGGCAGGAGGAGGGAGGGCAAAGGGAGGTTTGTGAGTCCCAGTGATTAGACATGGGTATGTCTCAGCCAGATTACAAATGCTCACTTCCTGAGGAATGACCTTCCCTTCCCAGCCGTGGGCATCCACAGAAGAACAACTTTCTAAAAAAAAATCTCCCCCTCCTTTGCCTCTCTGCTTGTCCTGAAGGGCAAACAAGGTAACAGGGAACCGAGGAGCCATCTAATTTAAGAAGGATGTTTGCTGAGCTCTTTCTCTCATGCACATGCACTCTTTCACTTATTCACCTTTCCCACTGCATTATCTTAATGAAATGAAGGGAGCCCCCCCTCCAGCTTTCCACTTCACCCTTGTCTAGAACTTGTAATTGCTTATTGCAGGTTTCCTCAGGCTCTAGATCTCCACTGTTCAGGCACTGAAGATCTGATTCTGCTGGCCTGAGAGGGGATGGCAGAGTGGGATCCACATCAAAATCAGCAAGGAGTGTAGGAATATAAATCTGTGTCACATTTTTCTCCTGCTCGGGCTGATAAAAGTCGTCTTACTCTGTGAAAGGTCATTATCCTCAAGGAATAATAACTAAAAAAAAAAAATAAATCACCGTTTGATCTAATTTTCTATAGATTCTGTTAATGCCATTGGATGTGGCATGTTTAGATCGTGATGTATCTTATGGCAGGTAAGCTGGAACAAACAGGTAGTTTTCAGAGCATTTCCCCCAGCCCCTGATCAAACCTAAACAGGAGGTAGTATAGCAATTGCAGTGTTTTCCAGGGCGCTTCCTAAATTCACAAGGTGGAAGCACAGTCAAATTGCTAACCAGGCTTTCAGAATTATCCTTCCAATTATTGATGCCTGAGCGAGCTGGAGAAGAAAGGTAGTAGTAATGAAAATAGTAGTAGTAACAATGATGATAAATTATGGCTCTTTTTCTCATGATATTTAAGTCAGGAAATTTTTGCTGGTACATCTGGCAAGTAATGCAAACAAAATCTAGGGACTCTTAAACCCCAGAGCAGGCTGCTGGGAGCACATATAGCATATATATTATATTTGCTGTGCTTTTCCTTTTTAGCCTTCCGTGTGCTGAAGATGCATCATTATTACCTTGCTTTTCCAAACTTACCGTGTTATTTACATAAAAATATCACAAACAATAATAATGACATCAGTTGAAACAGCTGCAATGAATGGAAAAATTTAGTTCTTAACTTCCAGCTGTGGCTGGAGGGAGCAGGGGAACGTCATGACCTCAGCAAAATGGAATTGTGGGTTCCTTCTCTTTCCTGAGGCTGGAGCTGGCCTTGAGAGTGTATCCATGGCGGGATGTCCCATGCCATGGAAGGGCTTTCCAGCAGGGAAATAGAGGGGCTGCAGGATCACTGTCACACAGGGGAAAGGGCCACCAAGTGTGGAAGCATTTGGATGTGTTTGGGTGGTTATTCTGGGGAGTGTTTTAAATGTAACACTGCTGAACTTGGCTCTGCTCTGTACTTTGGTATCTCGGTGTTGGCCGAACTCCGAAGTCATTATGGACTCAGAGCAAGGATTACATGGCTATTTAGAACTCCACACCATGGGAAATGATGGGGAGTTCAAGAATCTGGTGGCTCCTTCTTCACACTGATGATCAGCTTAGAATTATATATAAATGTGGCACCTCTCCTTCCCATTTATTCCAGTTCCTGAAATGCTTTTTCTTTGCACTTGCACCGTGGCCATGGGGTTGAATCCCTTGCAGCAGCAAAGAATGATGTCATGGGCATGTGACAGAGAGAGGGAGAGGAAGGAAGTGTACTGGGAATTCCATGATGGAAAGCAGTCGGAAGGTGAGGCTGGCACAGCCTGGGTGTTCTGATAAAGGATTCTGTCAGAGCAGAAGTGATGGGAGTGATTCAAAGACAGAGTGAGCACGGGCAGGCCAACAGTGCCTTCTTCAGTTCAGGATTTCCCACTCCCTTCCAGTGCTTGGATACAGTGACAGCTGCAGAGCAGAATTCCAAGGAGTCACGTTGTGGCTGTTTAGCATTTGCACGTGGCATGATGTTACCTTTTGGTTCTGTGAGCCCCAGGATGGGACTCGCTTTTGTTGTCCAGGGATATTTCTGTGCTACATGGACATGTTTTTTGGGACCCACCAAAGCTGGGAACCTGCAGAATCTCCTGCCTGGGGTCAGCAGGGTACCAAACACCTGCTGTAGAACAGGGGGAGGGAATGGCACGGGGAAATGACTTCATATCCTTAAAGAATGGTATCATAATTGCTCCTTCTGTAATTCCTTTCTCCTATTTCTTATAGTTGTGGGGAGACAGGATTTTATAGGTATTAAATATGTTATAGGACAATTACCTCTGTTTCAACCAAGCCTGAATTGGTAATTGTGCTGTAATGTATTAGAGCATAGAGAGGCCTGAACTAGCTTTCCCTTCCTATATTGAGATCTTTATAATGGCGTTAATTAATAAATAATAACTTTTGATAGAGAGAGAGAATAACAGCAAGGTTGCAGTTGGGAGCTACCACGGGGCTGTTTCAGCTGGGAGATGCCTATATTTGGCACACTAAATTCATTTGAAGGTAGCATTTGTTGTTTTTTATCACTCTCATATTTCTGTGGCGTGTGTACAAATAAATGTATGTATAATAAAGAGCTGTGCATTTACACCCTGGTTACACACAGGAGCAGGGAGAAGGGGGAGCAGAGCTACAGACCTCTACAAATGGGCTGTGGTCTTAACAGAGCTCCTCCTGATTAGCTAAAAAACTAATTAGGTTTTGTCATTTATGCACTCGGAGTTTTGTCTCATTGAAACCTTGCTACTCTATTTAACCTACTTCTAGTCTGCAAATATCTGCTGCCATGTTATGTTATGCTTTTTTTGCTTAAATTAACTCCTGAATAATACAGCACGGCACATGCAGGAGAATGAAAAGTTTTCACATTTTTAATACAAGACTGATTTTATTATATTACTCGAGAAATAAGTTAGATTGCTCTTGCAATCTCAATAAATCACACATGAAGTCTTCTTTTTTCTAAATTAAATTTTTATTTAAATAAAAGTGTTATGTTTGTATTTGAACTGACAGCTAAATCTGATAATTAGAGTGCATGAAGTTGGCTTTGATTGGCATTGTAATTGGATTGTCATTGGGCTGAAAACCTATTATCTTTGGATCATGCCCCATGAAATCTGTTGAAGAAACTTTGCTGCCAGTCATTAAAGCCACCATCTTGGCTTACAAATTAGGTTTGAAAGGCTTTTTACCACTGGGAATGTAATTTAAACCACTGCAATTGCACTCCCATTAATTAAAATTATATTAAAATTATGGTTCATTTTCTAAATATTTTTTTCATATTTTATTAGACATACTTATTACTAAATGCTTAACAAATTACATAGCAGAGCTAGTAAAATTATATTTTAAGATAATCCATCATTTCAACACATGCTACTCAGCATTAGTGGAATTAGTCAGTGTGTTGATCATTAAAGGATACACTATTTATGTTTTTCATTACTGGTTCTCATTAAAAATAAAATACAATTATAAACCACTTTAAAAAAAAAACCAACACAAAACTCCACTGAAAATTCTAGTTAATGTTAGTAGAAAACTTGAGACCTGCTTTCAAGTGGACTGAGTTTATTGTGCTACTGTTTTCTGTGTGTGTATTTTCTCTGTAAGTCACCTTGACTTGTACAGGGGTGGGAACAGCACTGATATTTGTCCCATGTCACACAAAGTGCTGGCACTTTGTGGTGTGAGCCCACCCTAAAGAGGGAAGGACTAGAACCTGGGCTTGGGGCTCCTCCTGGCAATTTGGGGATGTCCAACACAGGTCAGTTCTTAGGGAGTGTCCTTTCACCCCTTGTCCCTCCCCAGCCCTGCCCTCTTACTGCAGCCTTTACAGAAAGCACTGGGAATATTTCAAGCTGCCTTTTCAAGCAGAACGTTGGCTCTGTCAGCAGAGAGACATTTCTAAATACCTTCCAGTAAAGTGGAAGCAAAGGTAAAATAACATGAGAATCTGCGTTCCAAGAGGAAAGTACCAAAATACCAAACCAGTGCCCAAGACCTAAATAGGTTTTATGTATATTTAGTTCGGAGTGAAACTTCTGAGTTTCTGTTTGCAAAAATTTGCTTTGCAGCCACTGTGCTGACAGTGCCATTGCCTGGTGCTGACTGTGGCACTGCTTAGTGCTCTGGGAGCAGGGAAGGGACAGCCCTTCAGCCTTTGGGAGATCAGGGATGTCCAGGCTGGTGGCAGGAATTGGCTGGGTGGGAATCTTGCAGCACTACTTGGAGTTCTCTCTGGGGTTTTTTTTTTGTTCCTAGCCAGGGCACTTCATCCAAAGGAGTTCCTCATTGCTCAGCAAGTCCAGGCCTAGAAATTCCCTTCTTTTAAGGTTATGATTCCCCACTTGACAAACCCCAGTGGGATTCTGTCTGAAATCCCTGGAGTGCTTTAGACTCCCCATGCTGCCTTTTTAGTCTGTGAAACCACTGAACTCCCTTAAAAGTACCATTTTCAAATGAAGCTCATATATTTAGACTTGACTTCAGCTGTTCCCATGTACGAATTTGCTTACTCTGTGCTGCTTAAACATTGCTCTATGTGTTAAGAAATTCTACATTTTTCTTTCTAAGAGGACCTTAGTTATTTTGATTTATGTGGATCTAGAGTGAAGTTTTATCTTACAAAGTAAGAATCAGGGCTGTAAGAAACTTGGAATATACAGGCCAGTGTTACTATGGTCAATGCAGGTGGTTTCAGCTGAAAGAGTTAAATGTATTTATTTCTCAGAGTAATTATTTGGGGATAGAAGCCTGTTAAATACTGGTAGGTTATTCCACTAGTTAATCAATTAATAAAGGGGAGCTGGCAGAATCCAAATGATTGGCAGATGCTCCTGGAATGAAGAGTATAAAATGTAAAAATGGCAGGTTTCTGAACAAAAAGGAAGAAAAGCCTCAGAAAGTGATTTAGCAGGGTGGATTTGAATGACAGACCCTGGCACTTCTCCTAAATGAGAAGTGCCTGTTCCAGGTGGGCCAAAGCCGTGCTGATCCCGAGAGCTGCTGCACCATCTCCTCTGGTTCCAGGGGGTTTGCTGGGAGCACAGCAAACCACTGGGCAGGCTTTACACAAATCCACTGCAGTCACTGCCCCCTTCAGCTCGTCCAGGAGCTGCCTTTGGCCCACTGAATCTCAGCAAAAAGACAAATACATTATTTATTTGCTTTTTAGTAAGTTCAGCCTATTGCTTCAGGCTCAGGGGTCATTTTATTACATCCCAACTAATTATCCAAACCTCTTTCCAGTAAGACACCAACTTGTCGCTTTGGTTTTGGGTTTTTGCTCTGTATCTTGAAGACACCTGATCTCTCTATACCCACCATTTATCTGTGTGTATCTCCAGGTAGATAAACCTGCATCCCTCTAATCCACTGCCAAAACCCTTTAGTCTGGAATAAGCTTGGCAGCAGCGGGGAAAAGAAAACCCCCCAAACTGTCTGCTCACAAGAGAGGAAGGATTATTGCTTCAGCTGTCCAGTTCACCTTAAAAACCCAACCCAGCTCCAGCCCTGCTCTTCCCCCTGTGCCCAATACCAGCACTATTCCTTCTAGGAACTTCTGGATGCAACAGCCCCACAGCAGAAATGAACAATAATCAAACTGAAGCAGCACTCAGTCTGAAATAAAGGCACATTTCGTTGCCGCTTCTCCTGCTACCTTTTTTTTTTCCCATTCAGTGTTACTTGGATTCTCTACATTAAGTTAATATTTACTCTCCTTGCCACAGAAGAGCAGCAGAGTAAATAGGATTTCGTAGGAGGAAGCTGGTGGAGTTAAACAAACAAGAAAGTGGCCAGCTGTGACCTTTGCTGTGTGAGCCTCAGCATCCCCACAGACCCCGAGCCTGCTTCTGGAGCCCCCCCCAGTCCTCCTGCCCGGGCAGAGCCCCGGCCCCCTCCTCTGGCTCCACTCTTTGGGAGCCCCCAGGAGCTGCTGGAGCACGTCTGAGCCCCCAGCAGGGCTGGGCTGAACTCACTCTGGTGGTTGTTCCTTTGTCCTGCTTCTTCTCCTCTTCAACTGCCCGCTAAAGGGCAAGGGAAATGACAGGGTTGTCAGCCACAAAGAGCTTTCTGGTCTCCCTTGTAGGAGCTCCTCTTTTCCATGGCCCTGTGCCAAAGCTGGAGGTACCTTCCCCCCCAGACACAAAGACACGAATGTTTGAAAAGGGGATGCAATTCCAGCAAGGAGAATCTCATGAACTTCTGAGAGAAGCCACACCAGAAGGGAATGATGTGTTGCATCATGTGTTTATCGTCCACTTGCAGCCCTTTATTACTGAAGCATGGGAAGTCAGTCCCCAGCAGATGCTTTTTTTCATCAGACACATTTGACATATAAATAGTGTTATCTGTAATTAAATATGCTCTGGCAGACCTCAAATTGACTGTTGTCACAACTATACTTAGAGCTGACAGTGCTGCAGGCTGGGGAATGCTTGCAGTGCTCCCGGAGCCAGGGAAGGTCACGTTCCAGTCTCCAGAACCAGCCGGACCTGCCTCCGGGGCTTGCTGAGGAAGGTGCCAGTGTTATCAGCACTTGGGATCAAACTTAGGGAAAACCTTTAAGATCACGGAGTCCAGTGTTAACCCAGCACTGCCAAGCCCACCACCAAACCTACACAGCTTTTAAATCCCTCCAGGATGGGGCTCCACCACTTCCCTTGGCAGCCAAAGCGAGAGCTTGACAGCCCTTCCCTGCTGGCTCTCATCAATACCTGTGTTTCCCTGTGCAAGTTCACAGTCCTAAATCAAGTGATTATTTGGGAAGTGCACATGGAAACTGTTTTCCAGGTGTGCCCAGTAGTACATCCCACGTGTTAATTTGCTTGCTCGGAGGTCAGGAGGAAAACATGGGGCGGAAGAAGTTTAGAAGCCAATTAAAAGTTATTTTCAAGAAGCAGCAGTAAAGCTTGGTGGAACAAATGAGCCCAGGGTTCTGGCTGCACCTCGGCATCCTGAGTTGTTCAGTGCTCCAAGATCAACGTGGCTTCCTGCGAGGCAGCTGGAAACGTGGAAATCTGCAAGGACACTGCTCCATGGTTTTCACCTCAGGCACGAAGGTGATAACTGTAATAAACAACTGAGCTGCAGGTCACATCTTCCCACTTTCCCCCTCCCAACCCAATTAAAACAACAGCCTTCAGCTCCCATTTAGGGTTTCTCTGTCTTTCTCTCTGTCTTTATGTACTCCTGCTGCCAATTACGCAGGATTGTAATGAACAGGACTGGCCAAAACGCTCCATGTTCTATTTCTCTAGTTACAAAGTTTTCAAATTGGCAGAGATATCTTTTTTCCTAACGAGGTTCACAAGAGAACCCCCAGCCCTTTGTCTGAAATCGCACATGTTCAAAGATGGGAAGAGGGAAGAGAGTCCTCAGCAATCTCGAGATCTACGGAGTTAAGCACAGGACTGGGAGCCAGAAGATCTTGAATTACATCCCAGTGTCTGCCGCACACAGGATTAGTAATACTTTGCACTTACATTAGCACTTTGCCACTAAATAAAGTTTGGAAGTGACATTACAAATGGGGAAGGAGCGGCTTGGAGGAATGAAGTGACAAATCCAAATTGGCACAGCTAGTCGGTGTCAGAGTCAGGATTACAGTAATTCTTGACAAGCCGTTTAACCTTCACGAGGTTCGGTTTTTACACCTTTAAAATGAAGTAGATGATTTCCACCAAGAAAGCAGAATGTGCAAATGATACCCACCGGCCTAATTAAGTAAATACATTGATCAAAAATTACTACTGCTCTGCTACGGCTCGGAGATGAAGCAGAGCCCAACCCAGTGCTGCTCCAGGGAGGCACTTCTTGGGAAGCAGTGGTGGTGGACCGGGGGGAAGAGAGCCACTTTTGGGTCACCTCCATCAGCAAGACTTTAATGAGATGGCTGGGAAGGGGGAGGTGGGTTATTGAGAATGGGGTGGGCGTGGGCAAGGCAGAACTGAGCTTTGGTACCCCTCGAGCGTTGGCTTAAAAGCTGCAGGAAGTTTGTCCTGGTTATTAGAACACAAGAATGACAGGGAGCTTTGGTGTTGTCCTTGAGTTCTCAGCCTGGAGTTTGGGCTGCCAGGCAAACCTCTGGCCAGCTCTAGGTGCTCTCTCTTAGTGATCAGTTCCTTGAGCAGAACTACCAGTCAAAGCCTGTGATTTGCATGATCTTTTATCTTTTCTTTTTTAAATAACAAGTTTGCCTTCATATATTTGAATCCCACCTTTCCACCTCACAGCTGAACATCTTTGGAGTGTTAAGTACAGGAAAGGTTATGCTCAAAATAATTTTGTTTTTTGTTCTGAAAAAATTTTTGTACAAAATGCTGCCTTTTATTTAGTCTGATGCTGTCTTCGCTAGTTTTAATCTCCTTTTTTTCCCCCTTATAACCAAACACGCTGTGATCTTGTTTAGGAAGTTAATAGTAAACAACAAGAAACAGGTAGCTGAAAATAAATACATGCTGTTTGTGTTTCTGTAAACACAAAGATGACCTGCAGTCCAGAGAAACGTTTAGACATTCATTTCAACACCGGCAACCAAGTATTTATCCTTGTTCGTCAAAACACTTTCTGTGTGCTTAAAGGCAAACATCCTCCTGGTACCTCATGAATTCACAGCACTGTGCACACACCGAGTGCCAGGAACCCCTCCATTTGTGGTACATGAGATGTGTTTGTGGTGGGATCAATATTAGTTAGCAACTGGAAGTTAAAGCCAGAACCCTTTCTGTCTGGAGGAAGCTGTTCTGCAGAATTCCCTGATTTTTTTCAGCTTCCCTGACACAGGTTGCAGTTTGACATGGAATGATAAAAAAAGGATTATTGCTATTATCCAGAGAAGTTGCATCTCGATGCACATATCCTAAAATAGAGTAAATCTTACTCTGGATTCCAAATTCCAAGAGGTTTTGCCAGTGGAGGGTTTTGTACTGTTAAAAAATGCACCAGTGTGCAGCAGGGTATTCGTTCTCTTTTCCAGGATGGATTGCTAACTTAACAACAAAAAAAGAGGAAAAGATTGTTTTGTCACATTTAGGAGAATTTTGCTTTTGTTTTATTAACTCGCATTACTTTGGGGAAGGTTTCTTTCTTTCTCTGTGTTTTCCTGGTGCCTCCAAGATCCGTGTTTTGCTCTCCGTGCCCTGGCTGTGCCAGTGCTGCTCAGAGCTCCGGGGTGACATCCTGCACAGAAAGGGCTCAGACTGGGGGCACAGATGTGTGACAGCAGACACCTCGAGCTCCAGGCAGACCCCTGCCTGCTGCCACTGACTCTGGGCCGAGGTGCTGCTGGACACACAGCCCTCCACCTCTCATCAGAGCCTTTGTTTAGTTGGAGGGAGAGCTAGAAGGAATTAGACGTGCTAATTAAAGGAACAGGGTGATGGCACTGGATTGGCACTCCTCTGGCTTTGTGCAGATGATCAGCTCAAAGTGCAATCCAAACCCTTGCAGGGTGATGTTTTGTGTGCAAAGCTGTTAAAGCACCGTAGAGATTTGGCACGATGGTTGGGAGATTCCATGGTACCCAAAACACTGATGGATTCCTTCGGGCTTCCCTGGATCCCCCAGCACAGCCTGGAAAAGGCTCTGTGGTTGCTGCTGTGCCCGGACAGACTTCACCTGCCCACGCTGCTGCCAGCGTGGAATAATCAGCCTTGCTCTTCCAGCCCAAGGATCGGGGGTGGCAGGTGTGCACTCCCCGAGTTCTGCTCTTCAGGGGGACATGACACTGCCCAAGGGCTTTGCTGTCCTCCCAAAGTGCCACCGCTGAACTCCCAGCGCCTGTTCCAACATAAAGGGGAGGTCGGATCAGCCTGAAGGAAAATCAGTCCCGTTCCCTTTCTGCCACCCTGGGGTTTATCAGTTGATCCTGGTTTCTGGGCAGAGCTCTGCCATCAGCCCCAATTTTGGAAAGTAGCTGTGTTTGAAGTTGCCCACTGCAGCTTCCTGGAGGCTTCCCAAACCCAACTCCTCCATCTGTAGCCATGCACAGTATTTCAGCCCACGCACAGCTCCACTTATCACCTTGGTTTTAATTAGGGCACGCAGCAATGAACAGCCCATAACTCCATATTTTCTGTCCTTGTAGCTGTGCTCAGGTGCAACACCCAGGAGTTCAGGGAGACCAAGGAGAAGTATTTTGGCAGGGCTTTTTTACAGAACATTGTGCAGTTTTTAGTTTTAGCAGAGGTTTTTTAGCTTTCCCCGTGGCACGCAGTTGTCTTTTGGCAACAGCCGAGCCCTCGGAGGAGCATTGTGCTGCTTCAGCTTTGCCTGCACACAAGTCCTGCCTCGTGCTTCTCCAAGATGCCTTAAAAACCCTCGGAGAGCCTCATCCTCCCCCTCTGCCAGTGGGTACAGGGGCACTGCACACAGCACAGGGACTCCACCACAACATCTGCTCTTACTTTGCCCCCCTACACTTTATGAGCTGAGCATCTTTTGGGTAGCTCTGTTTCTAATACCGTGGGTTGAGATTGATTTACACAGGCCACTGTGACTGTAGTATATCTTGAAATCTGAAACTACCCGAGGAGTGCTGGCACAGCACAGTTTGTTTATCAGCTCTGCCTTTTGAGAGGGGGGGGGAAGAGAAATAAAAATCCTGGGTTGCATTTTAACATGGATTGCTGTAGCATAAGCAATAATTTAAAAACTTATTTTAGAAATAATTGCACCTCCTTTTATAGCCCCAGTGAGAAACTGTGGAAAACAGTTTGCAGGTCTGGTAACAATCCACAAACATATCCTGGTGAAAATTAGTCCAGTGCTGGGGAAGGAAACACTTGAATGCCTTAGTTCTGTCTGATGGTGTATCCTGTGCCTTCTTTTATCTGAATATATGGTAGGAAATTCCCCTCATGGGTGTGGTAGGGAATTGTTGTCCATATAACTGGGGGGCACAGTTATAAACCCTTCCCCTAGCAGGGCTGCATTTGGACCAGGGTGATTTTGGGACCCAAAAGGACCGACCCCTTCAGTCCTGTGGGATGTGTGGGTGGGAATTAGTAGGATTCTTGTGCCAGGAGAATCTCCCAGCCTTTTATGGAGGTGTTCCTGGGGGGGCCGTGGATGTTCCGAGGGACACGTGCTGTGGTCACTGCACCAGCACAGCCTGCCTGGGGAGATCCACGGCCTCAGACACCTGGGACGTGCACCAGAGAAGCATATTTGGTTAAACCCAGAAGTTTCAACTTGAGGGAAAAAAGCTATTTAAAAAGGCCAGACAACCCATTTGCTGGAATCCCCCCCCAGCCAGGGAGTTTGGAAATTGCCATTACCCAGTGCTTGTGAAACGATGATGTTACTGCCAATTCCAAATCTTTCTCCTGGTGTACATTTTGAACATCATGGTATCCTCTTGTTTCCCATTTTTTACTGTTCAGACCCTCCACAGAACATTATTGTCGCTGCAGACCTTTTATCCAAGGACTGTTGATCACAGCACAAGAACTGTCATCCTATTTGCATTCTGTGGATGCATCATTATTCACAACATTTGATGTCCATAAAACACATTAAAACTATTTCCTTGAGCAAAAATAATCAGCTCTCTGCTGTACATATCATTTGTATACTCAAATTGTAAAATGTAAATTGATATATAAGAAAATGGCCCATTAACTTTTTCATTAATGACAATAATACATTTTGTGCATCAGCAGTAGGAGGACCCTACATTCATCCTACGGAACCTGAAGGATAAATGGAGACTTCTTTGTATTTCATAAAAATGAAGGCTGTCAACAAGCACATTTCAGAGGCTGGGGGGAGTTGGGGGGAGCAGGAGAGATTCTTTTCCATGGCCTTATTTGTTTTTTTAAACTGTTTTCACACTTGGAAGCATCCTTAAAGTTAAAATACTCTGATGAACCTGATCCTTCTGCCTCTGAGGCAGAATTTGCACTGAGAGCCAGCTGGCACTTTGCCTAAACACGGGCGAGGAGTTACCTGTGCTCTATGTTAAATATTCTTTGTTAAAAGCAGTATATGTGCGCTGAATGTAGAAAGCAGGCACGGCTCCCATCCAGCTGGTAATTAATCGCCTTGAAACATTCATGGCGTGGGGTTTTTTTAATCCCATCCCAGTTTTCATTTCCACAATTCCATGTTTAAGTCGGGTGGATTCTGTAGGTGCCAGAACGAGTGCCGTGTTTCCCATTGCTGGGTAACTTTTGAGAGAGTAGTTCTATTTGTGCAAAAACAAACAAACAAAAAAATAAATTATGAGTATTACTGGGTTTTGTGAAATATAATAGACAGCTGGATTACTGTCTCTTTAGGATTTATGCTGACTTACCTGAAACTTGCTGTGTTTTTCATGTACGTAATTTAATCATCTCGTGTCTTTTAAGATAATAGCTAGGGATATTGCTGTAATTCATGTGAATTAAGACATCCTAATATGTATACAACTGGTTGTCAAATCACTGTATATTTGCCATTTGATTAAACCATAGATTAATAATTTTTCTATAACTGATACATCATGCACTAACAGATAAAGAGCATCTGATATTAAGTAAGTGAGAAATAAAATCTGCTTTCAGTAAATTGCTTAGAAAAATTACACAGTACATTTAAATTACCATTTGCTTAGCAACATGCCCTTGTAGACATTCCAGTGGGGCTATAAAATGATCGATTTACTTTAATTTTCTACTGAATCCTGAAAAAATGGCTATCAGTAACCTATCCCTTCATCATGGCATGCTGATTCACTCTGTGTATTAAATTTACTGGCAAGGAGCAAGACGTTAACAAAAAGTAACAGATAATGTGAACATTTCATGCATAATCTGTAATATGAGATATGTATTAATAGGGAAATTATGATGCATTCAATTATTCTGAAATGCCTTCCAGAGATGTTTTGATTTGGCTGCGCTCTGATAGTAGCAGCACAGCAGGGAGCATCTCAAGTGATGAATAACCTAATCTCCTAATCTCAAAATGGGCACTATTCACAGCCAGCCCAGGAGAGGCTGGTGGGAGACACACAACAAAAACAGCCCCCCAAATCCCCCTGCTTTTCCTGAAACTCATCTTCCCAATTAATCTTTTTTTATTTTAATTTTTTTTTGGGGGGGGGAGGTACGGTGGTTCTACAGGTTTCGGTGCTGATCTGGAAAAGAGACCTTTGGTCCCCTCTAAAATAAACTTGGGAGACAAAAGGCTATAAAAATAACTGTGCGTGCAGTTATTCTGTTGGCACTAAAGGTTGCTTTGTGACATTATACAAAGGAGCTCTTTCTGACTTTACCCAGTTTAATATATACCTGAAATGATCTTTACTGTGTATACAAATTCCCTCCTCCCCTGCAAAGAAACCCAGCAGAACAAGAAACTCCTTATTTTTGTCTCAGGAGCCGGCTGGACCAGAGCTTGCTGGTGTGTAATTAAGCAGCCGTGTTTACTACTTCTCCTGGCGAACAATAGTCTGGTTTCCTGAGGGGGTCAGGCAGGATTGATTTTATTGTGCCCCTGCTTGGAGCAGGGAAGGTGCCTGTCTTTGCTCGCCCATTTGCTGACCCTTTGGCTGGGCATCCCTGCAACTGGACCAGGACAGAAAGCCCCAGGAACAGTGCTGGGCAGGCAGGCTGGGCAAACCCACCAAATTCTTGCACACTTAATTGCTTGATTGCAGTGGGCTCAATTTTGATTAATGCAATTTGGCAAAAGGTAATATTACACCGGTGTATTGCTATTTTTAGTAATTATTCAATGTTAATATGACAGTGTTCTTGGAGAAAAATGAGAAGGAAACCATATCTCTGTTTTGTCTTCAGTTCACAGCCTTGCTCAGGAGGAGAGTTGTACAAATACTTGTCTAAATAACCCGGCTCTATCTGTGGGAGAAATCTCACCCCAAATTCCTCATTGGAATAGTGTTCTCCTCTGACTTCCTTTTGCAATGCCTGGCATTCCGAGGGTGCAGAAATGCTTTTGCGCTCCGTTTCCCCCCCGCTGCAGTTGGGTTGATTTGCCAAGCGAATTGTCCCAACGAATGCCTTTGCAGTGGAATATCCCCATAACACCACATTGTGTGGCTGCTCCCCCGACCTGCCCCGCTCCTCGCCCGGTGCCTTGGGCAGCCCGAGCTGTGTGTGGCAGAGAGCAGGCAGTGAGGGCATCGTGCCCACCTGCATTCAGCACTGCAGCCACTGCTCAGGGCTCGGCCAACAAGGCAGGAGCGGGCTCCGTTCTCTGCAACTTCCACAGGAGGGATGTTGGGTTCATTTCAGCCTTTAGTACGCCGGAATGTACAATTGCTCTGAAGATAAATAAAAGATTCAGCTGGATGCCACTGGAGAGCAGAGCAGCATGTCTTCGGCATTGCTTGAGTCTTATCTGATTTGGATTTGTATACCTCATGGGGAATGGCAAAATATTGGAACAGACGGCTTGATATTTCCAAAGAATATAGTGGGCTTTATTAGCACCAGTTCCACTCCCTGACTGACGGCTTTTTCAAATTTTTTATCTTATTAATCTGTGCTACTGTATGTAAATGTTATTCCTCTCTGCATAAGGGAGGCAACCAGCGATTTGTAATAAATGCTTATGAGTGCCTGAGGCTGCACTTAAACTTTAAAACATCTATTATTAAGTTGCAAAAAAGCACTGTAATGGCCAATAGTGACCTCATAGGAATTTTAAACTGTGGTCTGCTCTTCTGCATTAAAAACAAAAAAATTGCCTGAAGTTAGAATTATGAGCAATGCTATTTTAACAGCTGCATTTTGATTATTAAAGTGTGTTTTACAACTGAATTACAATGCTTTTATGGACTCTAGGTATAAGATTTAAAAAGGTCATTAAACATAGTCGGTTTTGTCACAGTAGGTGTCATTGTATACAATGGACACTATACAATTTATTTTATGTCATAGTACCTGGGATTTACAATAACACAGAGAAGCATTTCAGTTTGCTTAAGTATGTAGATGGCTGCAGAGCTTCTCAGGTGTTTTGGCAGTCTGCAGTCCAGACCGACCGCTTTCATTATTATTTTATTAATTTGACAAGAGGCCCTCCAGATTCTCCGTGTACGGCTGTTCTGTTTGCCTGGGAAATAATTAAAAATGCCAGCCTAGAGCAAGAAGACAGCAGAAGCACTTCTGGCAGAGCAGTGCTGAGGAGCTGCACCGCCTGGATGGGGTGCATGTCTGCCAGGACATGGGCCCACGGGCAGGGGTATTGACCCTCAGAGTGGGCTGGGCACAGCGGGCTGGGCTGCCCTCGCCCCCTCTGCCCGATGTGGGGGCACCTCAGTGCTGCCTTTGCCCCTCGTGGCTGTGCCACGGGGCACCAAGAGCTCGCCACGGCGGGCACCGCGTGCTGAGGAGCACAGAGGGAGAGGAGGCAAGGGCAGAGCCCCCCAAATACTGGACAGAATGTCCCCGAGGGTGGCACTGGCGTGTGGCTGGGACAGGGTGGCAGTGCCTTGCCCTGAGAACATGTCGGCTGCATGGCTCTGAGTAATGTGTATGTTCTCTGAACGTATCTGTGACTAGAGGAGCTGTCAGCCCCCTGAAAAATGGGCCTGCACCAATGACAATACTGCTTTATTTTTTTTTTTTAAAGAGGATGACTTCTAAATAATTATTATCATGCTAATAACATTTGTATTCTTTTGTGTATAATTAAGATCTGCCTGTCTAAGCATGAAATAGGGTTGAAATCTTGGATAAGTATGCTATCCTTAACCTATTTAGTAAATCAACTTTAATTTGGTATTCTTTAGGTTAAATCATGACAATAGAGTTGCTATATAGAGAAAAATCCACAGTTTAGGGCTGTAAACCTTCTCAGAAATGTTTAATAATAAGCAAAGCTCCTGTGAAATTAAAAAACCAACCACTCTAAATGTAAGTGCTGAATTTAAAAAAATGATTCAGCAATTACTAAAGTCATGTGTTTTTTTTTTTTTTTTTTTAAATTACCATTAGCTCTATTACTTAACATGAAATTGTACATGTGATTTTATCTACAAGCCCCTCTAGGTTTGTTAAGGCTTTTTGAAAGACTCTTCTTTGAGCCCTGCCCATTTTTTCGAAACATAAGGAACACAATTACCAGAGTAAAATTGAATTCCTACTCTATCGTTACATTATCATATTTGTATTTCTTATTTAAATAGAGCGCAAATGGAAAAAATGTCTTTTCAAAGACGGGCATATGTTATTGGGGAATGATCAGTTGCCTCCAAACTTTGATCCACGCCTCTCCAAATCCCTGCCAGTGCTGGAAGGGTGGGGACCCTTCTCCGTGGCCATTCCAGCAGTGCGATGAGCTGCTCCTGGGCAAATCCAGCAATCTCTGTCAGGGAAAATGAAAGCTCATCGTGCCGAGCACTGCCAGGGCTCTGAGCTCCACATCCTCTCCCAAAGCCCTCGCTCCTGCCAGGGAGAGGATTTGGGAATACCCACCGAGGGGCCCACCCTGGAGGGAAAGGGCGAGGTGGGAGAGGCAGGGCACAAACACATCCTTGGCCAGAACGTGGAACTGTGTGATGTGGTTCTTATTCCGAGTTTACATCCCAGGGCTGTGTGTGTTCCCAGGATCCTGCCTCCCAGCCCCAGTGTGGCATGTGTAGAGGTGGTGTCTGCTCTGGCTGTAGCAGAGATGTCCCTGGGTCTGCATGGGACATCTCCAGCCCTGCTTTGTCCTGCTCCTCGCCCTCCCACAGGGTTAGAAGTGCAGGGACAGCGCCCAGCCATGTGTTCCCTGCCCAGCCCCGCTCATTCCCAGGCTCCCTCAATCCAGGAACAGGGGCCTGAGCACTACATTAGGCTCCAGGGCTTTCTCCAGGTGCCACTGTTTTATTGGATATTGGCTGTGGGTTTTCCACACCAGTTGGCTTTCTTTTTCTTCCCATGGCATCTCTGTTGAACAGTTGCATGAAAAGAACCCAGCTCTCATTAAAGACCCGTTGACCGATCCTTAACCCATTTTAAATTTGGGATGATTGGCAGTAGTTGAGTGTTGGATTCCTGATGCCTTGAGAAAACGTGGGAGGAGCCCAGACTGTACGTGTGGATTACTAGGGGGAATATTCACTGGGGACAGTCTGTCATTGCTGCCATCTCATTGCTGCTGCTGCCAGTCATTTCTGTGGTGCTGAAAGACACTTTGCAATATCTGGGAGTCTTGGGTAGATGGCCAGTTAAGCAGAAACAGTGGAAGTGAGGGATGTAATTTGAACACCTCACTTCTTTATGTTCCTTTATGAACCTTAGACACAGCTATTATCTCATAATGGCACATTCTCTTTTACAAGGCCCCTAACAAATGTACAAAATGGGTATTTGCTAAGCTGCCTAGTTTGCCTAGCATTTGCTCTGGTGTTTTTGTCAGAGGACATCTCACAAAAAGGATGTGTTAATGTGGGCATCAAATGGCTTTATAGGTTATGTCAAATGGCCTGTGTGCTTTATTTGATGCCAGGCAGTGGGGCTGCACTCTGAAGGAATTGCAGGTGCAATGGCCCACGCTTGGAACTCGCTGCAAGACAGATAAGGAACCGTCTGTATTTGTTCTGTCTGTATTTTATAAAGTGAATGATTGTTCTTAAGGTTCGGCAACGCTGTTAGTAAAAAAAATTCTGATCCATTCCTAGTTCATCTCCCAGAGAGAAAACCATAAAGAAGTTTATCCCAGTAAGAGAAAAGTATGGGTCCCCTTGCAATTTGCTTTCTTTGCCTACTCATGTAATACCAGCAAACTTTCAGGATAGTGCCCAGAGGTCAGCAGCAGTGCCTGTGGTGCCATCGCTGCCTTTGCCCTCTGTAACACACTGCTGCTTATTCTGATTTATGCACTATTTAAAAGCAGGCTCTCCTGTTTTCTGAATGCCTTTATATAAAGCAATACAACGAGTAACTGTGCATCAGCAAGCACTAGCAAATGAATAACACTCTTTCAAAATGATCACAGCAATAACAACCCAGAGTCCTTGGCCTCCAGCTGCCCACTTCTTGGATTGCTTAGTTAAAACAGACAGTCTTGGCCAGACCCCCCGAAGGTTAATAAAGTGGGTCTTTGAATCAGAAGGGATAAAATTCCAAAATTGAGGATTGTCTGTGTGGAATGCAAAGCTAAAAGAGTTCCTGTTGTTTATATGGAAGGGATTCCAACTGTAGCAGTTTTGCTGATCTTTGTTGATATGACAATAAGATGGGAAGAGATTTCGGAAGCAGCCTGGTCTTAAGCCACTTAGGATCTGTCCATAGATGCTGCTTTGCAGTGAGAAATAGCTGGTTGGATCCTCTCAGAAGTGTCAGTGAGGAATTATGATGTGTTGAAAATGATAATGAAAAAGTTTTAAATTTTGAGCCTTTTCTCTTTTTACAGGAAAACAGTTTAAATCACTCCCTGTGTTTGCTTTTGGGGAAAAAAAACCCACAACAATATAGATGCATTTACCTCACTTCAAACAAAAATATGTCCCCTATTTAGATCCATTAACTTTCTTTTGGGTATGTGTTTGTCCCCAGGAGTAGGGCAAGCACTGGGGAGGAGCTGGGGATGCTGTGGTGGTACCACAGCCCAGGCAGAGTTGTGTGCCAGCCACCTCAGACTGCCCCAGTGGCAGTAGAGTCCCTGGAGCCCACTGCTCTCTACCCACAGCACACCTTGGACACAGATCCTGACTACTCAGAAACCCAGGCTGCATTTATTTATTGTTTATTGACTCTGGGGGACTCCCCTCTGCTTGGCCATCGCTGTCCCCTAGGGCTGGTCTGCCATGCAGGTAAATTTGGTGCCCATTTCCCAGTTTGAGGTTTGGTTAAATGTAGCACTGGGGGTCTGGCTTTGAAACTGCTTAGAAATATTGAAATAAAACCAGCTTTAAACCTAGAAAGAGGCACGATGTCATGCAGCTAAACTTGTCATTGATCAAGATTAGTTAAGAGAAGAATGATTCGAGGAGGTTTGTCTTTGTGGGAAGCTACCAATAGTGCCAGTACCTCAGTGTGAACTCTGGTCAGGGTCTGCTTAATTTTAAGCATCAAATTCAGATGTCTAAATTAGAGATATGAACCTATTCATCAGTAAATAATCCATGAGCAGAGAGAGGCTCCTCCAGAGGACAGTTCAGAGTTACCTGCATTAAACACTCATGCAGAATCGCCCAGTGGAAGTCAGAAATCACTGTCCCAGTGATGGACAGGAATCAACTGTGTTTGGGGTGGGCAGCCAAATGGAAGGAGGAAATGGAAAGGCTGATTTTATCCTTGAAAAATCTGAATTTTTAAGCAACATATTTACCTGAGGAGAGCAGGTCTTGGGTATGGGGCATCACTGTATGAACTTGACACCTGTGCATACAGACCTTTCATTTATAGGAATCCAGGCTAGTGGAACCTTCGGGCTCCCTCTGTGCTACTCTAAGTTGCCAATGGCAATGGCGTGTGCCCTCTGCTGAGCCCTGAAAGGCACCAGGAATGGTCTGGGACAGCAGCAGACCCTGCTCCGAGCTGGGCTGAAGGAGTGCTGGTAACTCAGGTGTGGGCAGCCTTGTCTCCATGCCCCAGCACTCCCCAATTCCTTACACAGCTGGAGCCAGGGCATCCCAGCATTCCTGGGCACAGCATGGAGCGGGCAGTGTCACATCCCAGCGCAGCCCTTGGCACAGTCAGGATTTTGGGTGTCGGGGGCTCTGCTGCCCCTTCCTAATGCTCCTGTTCCCCCTGTGTGCTGTGGCAGTGCTGGTCCCCTCAGCAGTGGGGTGAGTCCCCAGCATGTGCCTTCTCCAGCACCTGGTTTGGAACCAGCACAGCCTGTCACTTTCTGGAAACCACTGGCAAGGACACAGGCACTGGAGAGATTTCCTTGGTGCTGGTGATCATGGTCTCAGCTGGTGCTGCTCTCCAGCTGGATCTTCAGCATGTCAAACTAGTCCAATACACTTCTTTAAATGAGAGAAAAATGTTTCATGCCCAGAAATGAATGCAAACAGTAAATCCATTTCCCTGTGCTTCTCTCTCCCCAGTTCCTCACTGCTGAATGTATTCATGAAGCTCTGAGCACATCTTTGTCTACTGAGTGACTGTGCTGCTGTTGAAACATAGCTGTTGTAAAATATTTTAGCCTGCACGTAGAGGTGCAAAGCACAGTACCTGAAATGGCTTTGGAATAAGGGAAAGGCTGGGATATAGCTGCCGAGTGACAACCCCCTCAGAGAAATCAGTTTGTTTTACAAAGTGCTGTGCAGGCATCAGGCTGAGGTGTGTGTCCTCTTCCCTCCATCTTCACGAGGGAATGCGTCTGGGGAAGTCAAAAATTCTTTTTTTCACTCCTTTTGGGATTCATATTTGGAAGAGGCATTTGTAAGAATGGGTGCTGCCAATGGGCCATTAAAATTTAAACTTTTCCTGTTACCTTGGTACTGCTCTGCTGCTGGTGCTCATCCCATGTACTTCTCCTGACAAGCCCAAAGGGGATGGGGGAAAAGCTTCCACTTTATTCGGTGTGATGGATCTATCAGTGTGTGCACCTGATCAAGCACAGCTTGGCTGGGAGGTAAAATTAATCCCAAAGTGGTAAGGTGAGAACGAGGAGCAAACCTCCAGATTAGCCATCGGAATGAAAGAGTCGTCCTACGTGGAAAAAAAAATTGGGAAATGAAACTGGAGGTCTTGTTGAAACCCAGTTTGTAGGAAATTAATGAAACCACAAAGGGGAGACCAAAGGAAGAGGCAGAAGAGAAGCAGCTAATGCTTGGCACACTTATTTAACATCTTCCCAGCAGCTCAGCCCCTGCAAACCTCTTGTGGGAGGTGAGCCCTGGTCTGTCTGACCCTACAGCTGACCTACACTGCTCAGTCTTTACCTGTTTTTGGAAGAAGCATGTCCATCTTTAAGCAGACTGTGGTGGCAACAGCACCATGGCACTGTGCTCCCAGTGGCCAAGCTGGACCAAGAGGGAACCTGGAGGTTTTCACACCAGCTGATACTGCCACAGCAAGGCTGACAAACCCTGTTCCCCGCTCAGATTAGTTTGGGGGAATGACTAATGGACTAGATGTCCTCCTTCCAAAATTAAACTCATTTAATGAGGAGAAAGGCATCTGGGAGAAAATACAGCCCTTTCAGCAGTAAACATAGAGAACACACATTTTGTGTGTCACATCTGTAGCCGTGTTCCGTGTGGGAACCTTGTTAAGTCCTAATTTCTGTATCCTTCTGTGTGAGCCTGTGTTGCAGCTTATCTCTCAAGACAGCTGATCTCCCCTTTTCTCCTCTGACAGCTTTTAACTATATGATATTCTTTAGATCTGTAATATCTCACCCTGTGTCTTCACTGGAGACTGAATATAGGATCCTTGAAGTCAAGAGCTTCTCTGCTGTGTTTCAAGTGTGTCCTGGGACATTGTGTATGACTTCCCAGCACATGCCACTATCCTCATAATAATGGGAGGATAATGGGAGTTATACTGTGTGTCTGAATAAGTAGGTTAGAGATCTGTTTTCTTTGATTGCTGCCTGGCATCTCTCTGTCTGTCACATCTACATTTTCCCTTTGTTGTTGGAGGCGATTTCTCCTTCGATAGGCTTGGCTTGTACATTAACATTTCCTAGTAGAGAACCACACTTATTCTCTCATTGTCTGCACCTGTTTGTTTCCAGTGTAAAATTTCAGACAACCTCCTACTCTTTCTGTCATCCTCCTTTCAAATCAGAATGCCATGAATGATCTGAAGGGCACGGGGAAAAAAAAGCCCTTTGTTACTTAATAATTTCTTTTTAAGTCCCTTTCCTTCTTTTTAACTTTGATATTTGTGTAGAGATATTTTGAGGTCTCACATCCTATTTTTGTTCTTTGAATCTGATATTATCTTTTGCCTTTGATAATCACTGTCATTCTGATTTTCTTTAATTGTCTCCAGACAAAGTATATGGAGAAAGGCAAGTGTTGTGGTAGGGAACCTTGTCTTTTCAGCAGGACGTTGTGGCAAGGAAGTTGGGGGAGTGAGGAGCTGTAAGGAGGAATATTAATAAAGTCCTGATTGTTTTACAGTTAAACTATATACTGGCTTTTCAAAATTTCAAAATGTGTTTGAGAGGAGCACTCTTGCTAAGAGGACTTGAAACCTAAATAAGTAAGACAAGCAGAAGGCAGGCATCATCTAAGCAAAATAGAAAGACTATATGTCATGCTAACTGCTTCTAAAAGAATCCCCGAACTGTTTCCCTTCCCTTTGGCCAAGAGAGCATATTGCAAACAATATGCTGTGGGATTACTTCCCATATTTGCTTATGTGCAATGAGATGAAGAAGAGAGAAGGGAGCAGTAGGTTCTTTTCCCAGTGCCGTGCTGTCCTCTCTGCCCACCCCACTGCCCCTCTCCCGTGCCTGGGGGACAAGCTGCAGTGTGTGCAGCCACTCCATGCACGCCCACCAAGTGGAGATGTGGCAGAGCAGCCCCTCGAGGCCAGGGCTCACATTTAAACCCCAGCAGGGGCACGAGTGGTGCAGCACAGTCCATGGGATGGTGGCTCTGCCCGGCAAGAACACACCTAGGGGGAATTAACTTTCCCCTGCACTTGGTCAGGGGGCTGCGGTGGGCAGGCAAAATCTCTTCTCCTTTGGAAGAGGGAAGGGAAATTCCAGGCTGCAGGTTTGCTAGCCAGGGTATTTACATGCACTAAAAGGCATTGCTATCTCCGAGGAGTCTCGGAGCTGTGTTTGATCTATTACTTTGCATGCGCTATGAAATAATAAATAACCCAACAGATACTACGCTGCATGACAAATTTGAAAGTATTTTCACTTAATCTCTGCCTTGATGAGACACTAATCTGTCTTTTAAAACATTTTCAAAGGTGTCCTCACAGACCTATCAGAATTAATGGTGTATTCCATTGCACTCTGGATTGTTGAAAACACAATAGTGCATTATCACCCCGTGCTGTAGATACTATCACCTCATCCTGCAGACACGTAGCAGGTAAATACAGTGGGCAGCAAGCAGTGGGATAAATATATCTCTTGGCACAGAGAAATCGTCCCTCAGAAGTCAGTGGAATGAGACAAGTGTACTTGACTTCACAGAGCAATAGTACATCTCTTGGAAGAGCAAAGGATTGCTATCCTCTGCTGTGACCAGCTGTAAATAACACTCAATAAGGCAATGTCCATCTAGCGTTTGGGAAATGTAAAATTACTGCTTGTTCATGTGACACTCCTCAAGGTGGTATTTATTGCCTCGGTCACCCTTAGGAAGCAGGGAAGAACTAAACCCTGCTATAGTCAGGCTTGGAAGGCACAAAATAGAGAGGTGCAATGTAAAGGGCTGCTTAAATTTTGGGGCTAATTCTTCTGTGCAGTGAACCCTCTGCACAGGAGCAACAAGTGCTGAGCACCTCTGAAAATTAATACTTGAATGCCATTCTCAAAATACGTCTTGGTAGAGTTTTGGTGAAAATTGTCCACAGTAACAGGTCATTTCAGAGGGGTCAGGTGCTTCCCTGCTCTTGGGTTAATCCTGCATCGAACCCCATTTGATCAGATCCCCCTTTGGTTCTCAGCATTAGTCCTGTGGTTTCCATTGATAACATAAATGGAGAGGCGTCAAACACAAATAAAACATTCATGTTGATTCAGCTTTCCTCAAATTCCCGTTGTTCTCCTAGCAGGGATCTTTTCCAAATGTTCTCTTCTGGTCAGGCTCTTCAAATGAATTTCCAAGTTTCAAGTCTTACGAGCATCTTCGGGGGGGAGTTTCAGCTGACAGTCTGCTTACATAAGCAAAAGCCAAAATTTTGCAAATCATCTTTGAATGTATCATGCTCAGGCTTTACTTTTGCAATGGAAGGGAAAAATAAAGTTTCTATAAATGCTCCTGGTGACGCTGCCCAAAGTGTACCTTATGTACTGCACAGCAGCTCTCCACAGAAGCCACGATTTGAATTTGAAAAGAATCTGGAAATTATGTTGACGATCTGAATTCCCCAGAAGTCCTTCAGCTGCATGTCTGCATTTTCTTGGCTTTGCAGGGGTTCTGGGAGTACGGCTCCTTCTTTCCCCTCCAGTCTTTTTGCCGAGTGCTCAGACATGTGTAGGTATTTAGTCCTTCCAATGCAATCCAATTCATGAACTGCACTTTCATCTTTTACCAGGAAAAGTAATGACCGGGGACAGAGGTTGGAGCTGCGACAGGAACGAGAGAAAAGGGGCACAGGGCATTATTCTCTTGCACTGAGTAGCTCTGCGAGGATTTAGCGTATTGGGGAGCTTTAGGTTCAAGGGGAGTTCTGCTGCATGGTCATGTGGGGAGGGCTCAGAAAGCAGAATCCCTTCTTTAAAAATTAGAGTGATTGTTTTCACTTTTCAGCTCTTGTCACCCAGGCCTTTTGGAACCAGGACCTTAAGAGCAAAGACAGGCTCTGCCTAAAGACGGGAACCAAGCGCATTCCAGATTCTGGCCCTGATCCAGTCCAGGGTTTCCTCCATTCCATACCCTAGCCCTGATCCAGTCTGGGTTTTCTCTCATTCCATATCCCAAGGTTGATCCAGCCCGGATTTTTCCCCATTCCAGATCCTAATGCTGATCCAGTCTTTGTTTTCCCCCATTCCATAACCCAGCAGTGATCCAGCCTGTGTTTTCCCCCATTCCATAACCCAGCAGTGATCCAGCCCGAGTTTTCCCCCATTCCATAACCCAGCAGTGATCCAGCCCCTGTTTTCCCCCATTCCATAACCCAGCAGGGATCCACTCTGTGTTTTCCCCCATTCCATGACTCAAAAGTGATCCAGCCCAAGTTTTCCCCCATTCCATAACCCAGCAGGGATCCAGCCCAAGTTTTCCCCCATTCCATAACCCAGCAGTGATCCAGCCCATGTTTTCCCCCATTCCATAACCCAGCAGGGATCCAGCCTGTGTTTTCCCCCATTCCATAACCCAGCAGTGATCCAGCTCGAGTTTTCCCCCATTCCATAACCCAGCAGTGATCCAGCTCGAGTTTTCCCCCATTCCATAACCCAGCAGTGATCCAGCCCGGGTTTTCCCCCATTCCGGGTCCCGGCCGATCCAGTCCCCAGGTTTTCCCCCATTCCATATCCCAGCCTGATCCATCCCAGTTTTCCCCATTCCAGACCCCTTTTGGCCCCAGTACCTGCAGGGCAAAGAGGGCTCTGCCTATGAAGGGGGTCCATCCCATCCTGTGCTTCCAGTGGTGTTTGGGGAGGGTCAGCTGGTGTTTCCCTGGAGGCAGCTTCTTCTGTCCTTGTGCTCCAGCCCTGCGGGTGGGAGAAGTTCACCTTCTCCTGCTGGTTCCATGGAGACCCATCCCATGAGTGGAGCAGGAGCAGGGAGCTGGGACGGTGCCACTGCTCCCAGCTTGTCACTGGTGTGACCATTACAGTTCCTGGGCTCCCCATGAGCACAGACCGTTCTTCCCATTTCCTCCCTTCTCCCTTGATTTTAGAGCGTTGGGATGTGGGAGATCCACCACCTGTAGGATGGGGAGCAGGTGGGTGTGCCTTGGTAGCAGGGGGAAGGCTCTTTGCAGCATCCCATTGTGCTCACATCCAGCTGTGGGACAGGGCCAGCTGTTCCGAGCACCATCTCTCTCCCCTGCAGAAGGCATGGGAAGAATCATTCCGGCATCCCTCAGGTTTCTTGTTGCTGTCTGGAGCTGCAGCCAACTTCCCCCAGGCTTAATTCAACATTTAGTAGTGCTGGAAACACCAAAGGAGGAAGAGAGGGGGGAAACGGGGCTGCTTTCTGTGCCTGAAGTGATGCAGATCCATTGCAAGAAGAGGGGCCCTCTCATTTTGTTTTTATGGTGTGCTGCTGATAATAACAAGAAAAGAAGATTGTATTGAGGCTGAAATGATAGGATGGTTTGGCTGTTGGTTCTTGCTTTTGCCACTGCTCCTTCACATCATACTTTCACCATTGGAAGTAGGAAATGAGCCCAATGTTGGTTTTGGTTTTTTGGTTTTAAATGAGAATTGTAAACACAAGGTATTTGTGCAGTCCTTAGAATATATCCCTCATTTTCTTCAGTTAGTGCCAAAATGTAAGAGCAATATCTCATGAAAGGTGGCCCTGACTTATCCCGTCTCTTCTGTTCTTTACTAAATGAGGGAAGAAAAAGACAGTTTATTTAAACAAAAGATAAGATGGATGTATAATAATAAGGAAAAATGAGAAAAAAACCTGAAAGCTGGTAGTGTTCTTTGTTTTCACAGGCAATCATTTGATTTAAAGTAATTTTAGCCAAATATTTTTATTCTTGTTCATTGTTGTTTTTGTAAGCTGTAATTCAAGTGTTATGAAATCTAATTATACAAGAAAGATTTGTCTAAATTCAAAGCAAAATCCCAAACATAATAATAAAATTGCTATACATCCCCAGCTCAGCTCCTGTGAATATTAGTTCTCTGTTCAAGGACTCTCCATAGGATTCAGTTTTGACCTAGAAGAAGGTGGCAAAATGTATCATCTCACAGTGATAAAACAATATGAGTACAAATGGACTCAATCCAGTTCTGAGGGAAGTTGTAAACAATTAAAAGTACATGAGCTACAATGCCCAGAGCTGGTAGCTGAGGACATTACTACACGCTTGGGGTAACTCTGGGAACCAGGAAAACAATTGTTTCACAATAGGACATAAAAGCAACAGAAAATATTTGTCTCCACAGAGCAGCAGAGTCTTGCAGGGCCGTGTCATGCGGAGGATTTTTCAGCAGGAGCGTGAGTGATGCATAATGGCAGCAGGGAATGGGCCTCGGAATAGATTAGTGGGTGACGTCATGAAAAAAGGACTATTTATCACCATAATTTAACACGGGATGCAACACAATGGCTTGATGGATGCATTTTATGGTTTTCAGCCAATCATAATAATGGATCTATTGACTAAAGTTTTAGATGCCCTTTGTATACCCTTCATGGGTAAAAAAAAAGAGCAGCAAAACCGGAGGCTGGAGAGGCTGAGAACATGGCAGGAAATACTTGCCAGGAATGTTTTCCAAATCCAGGCCTTGTGTGTAACAGCCTTCTGACCTAAAGCTCCCCCAATTACGGTTTTAAATCCCCAAAAGCTAATTAGGCTCCACAAAAATACTTCAATGGGATATTGGAGTCCCAGTAGCTCGGGAGGCAGATGTGGAATGCCTGTGTGTGCCTGCCTTGGCAGGTTGGGTGGCAGGGCTCCTGTCACTTGGGTGTTCCCCTGGCAGCTTGGGCAGTGCCAGGGCAGTGTTAGAGTCGGATGTGTCCGTGTTGTGCGGGGCTTTGGGCACTGCTGGAGGCACGAGGGGGATTCTCTGCCCTCTGCTCTCCTGCCTTGAATGTTGGGCAGGAATAAAAACCCCCAGGGCAGACACCCCACCCTGGCCTCTTCCTCCTCCCGGGAATGCCTGATGCCCTCAGGGACAGCCCTTTTGGTTTCCTGTGCTAACTTCCCTCCTTTGCTGTTCCCTGGCTGCCCCATGGCAGGGAAGGCAGTGGTTGTCCCTCCTCAGCTTGATGGTTCCAGCAGCTTCCTGGGAGAGGAAAGGTGGAATTCATTGAGGATGAGGAGGGCTGAGCAGGTTCCCAAAGGGAGGGGGAAATCTAACTAGCACAAGATGTCTCCTCAGGGAGGTTCTTTGATTCGGGATAGAGGAAGGGAGCTAAGCAGAGGCTCATCCTCCTTTGGCCAAAAGCCTCATTTCTCTGGGCTGGAAAACCTCCTGGATTTTACCTGTTTGCATCCCCTTTCAGGCAAAACACTGAAAGTCAGGATTAATGGCTGGGATCCTGTTGGCGTGTTTTGCCCAACATGGATAGTGAGTGTACAGAACATGTGGGCAGAGCCTTCAAGGGAAGATAGAAACATCTTTTGGGATTTCGTGCAAAGCAAGAATAGGTTTCCAGATAACTCTGGGAATTGATTTAAGATTTTAAGTGCCAGCCCATCTCTGATGTATGAAAATCCACCTGATTCTTCGTCTCCACATACTGTGCTTCCACAAAGGGATGATCAAAGAAGCAAGTAGGATAACAGCTCCGTGGCTGCTTTCCAAGTTGGATGCATGGGAGAGGTTTGCTGAACTTCACCAGGGGAATTTAATTGAGGTCCTTGCTGCTGGCACGTTGTATATTTCCTTCTTGCTAATTTTATTGTGTTCGGACTTCATGGAATGATCTGAAAGTCCTAAAACTGCGGGTTCTGAAGTCGTGCTCTCTGCTTTCTTACTTTTTCTACACTAAAAATAAAACTTTTTAGCCACTGCATTTTGGAGGTACATAGAAAAGTGCAAAGCAAGCAGCAAAAAAGGTCAAAAGAAAGAGAAGTGTGTGCTTGTGAACTAGAAGGTGAAAACTTCCTTCGTAATGATGAGAGACAGCCTGAAGAGGTTTTTGTCTCTTCTGGAGCGAGTCTGGAGCCAGGAGGACTGGGAGAGAACCCAGGAGTTTCACTGGTCTCTCCATTTGGGGGACCTGGAAAACAGGCTGGGAAGAACAAATGCCCACAGGGGGAAATGTATGTTTTTTCACATGACAGAACAGTACAAACCACTTGTTCGGCTGAACCTTACAAATCTCTCCACTAAGCTGATGGAACACTGGAAGACTGAACTTCCTTTTTAATTTTATATAAACCAGCCTGAAAAAAAATGACTTCAAGCTGACTAGGATTTAATTTTCAGTGCTAACCTTCAATTAATTTGTAACTTTCTTGGCGCTCGGTTTGCTGGAAATGGCTGTAATTATGTTGTTTTCTGAACGGTGCATTCATTCAGGCCATACTCTCTAAGACTATTTATACAGCTGGGAAAAAAAAAATGGTGTTTAGGGGGATGGGGGAATGCTAATAGAAAACTTACTGAAAAAATCTAAATTATCAATTTTGAAAAAGCATCTTGTTAACTGGTGTTTGATATTTTAAATGGGATGTTTAGTTCTTAAGAGAATTTGGGGTAATTTTGTTGTCTATAACAAGAAGTGCATGGTCAGCTTCCCCATGTGGATGTTTGAGGCTGGCACAATTCTGAACTCGCTGCAAAACCCCACGTTGCTCCTCTGTGTGGGGCTCTGTAATGACAGTGTTGTTTCCCCATTGATCTGCAGAGCAGGGTCCAATTGCTGCCAGAGGAGAATTGTTCAAAATCTGAGAGGTTGAGAACACACAGAGCAAATATGTTACCTTCTTTCTTTAAAAGAAAGAAAATTAAAGAAACCCTTTTAGAAGACTGTGCTGTTTTAATGCACAATAAACTGCCTATATTGTAAAACACTTTGTGTTTTCAGACTAAACAGATTTGCTCTGGGTTTTTGCTCCTCATTTGCTGTAAGTTTAAAAGCTACTGAGGTTTCTGAGCGTTTCCTGTAGAGTGTTTGGCAGTAAAGGTGTTTGAGTGTGAGTGTCTCCTCTGGTCTGCAGGCCAGGGGATGCTCCCTGCTGGCATTTATCTCACCTGCCACAGTGTTTTTAGCTGAAGGTGCACTTTATGCAGATGGCAATTGGGTTGTAGTTCCAGTGAGGTATTTGTCATGGCTTTAAGGGCAGGAGTATTTGCCTTAACCACCACAGTTTAGAACCAGGACTAGTAAGAAAGCTTAAAACCACCACTAGGTTTTGGATGTTTAATGGCTTGTAAAGTTTGAAGGAGGAGCTTTGATGCTTCTGCCCTTTTTGCATTTCACAGGGGCCTTGGTGGGACCTCTGGGCTCGGCAGCTCGTGCTGGAAATAGTTGTCCTGTCCAGTGGGAGCACCCAAAGGCACTTGGGAGGCTCCAGCTGTAATTCCTCCTGGTTTTCTCTGGGCAGGTGCAGGCAGGGCTGGGTGTGAGTCAGTCTCACCTCCGGGGGATGGACAGGAATGAATTTGGGGGGATATTGGACTGGGTTGTTTCTTATTTCATGTGTGCCTTACTGTAGCATTGGGCAATCTATGTGGAGTTATTAACGTGGATGTGAGCGAGTTGATCTCCGAGAGAGCACGTTTGCCTCTTCTTAATCCTTTAAATATTTTATTTTGACTTTCTCAAGCAGCTGTGTAAGTGGTGGGAAGGGAAAAGAAAATCCTCCCGGGGAAGAGTAAACAAATTTTCCTTTTTGTGGGATTTCTACCTGTAGATTTATGGCAGGAGTGTTGCTTCCCTTGAACATGGGGGTTTTTACTCTCCCTCAGCCTGTGTTTTGTGAGCTTTCGTGGCTTCACGTATTTTTGTGCAAGGATAGAACTGGAATACAGAGGGCTTGGCACATGCTGCTGATGTTCACACTGCTTCTTAAAATTACTCTTTGACTTATTCATGTCATTTGTCCTCGGAAAGGAATTTCATTGTTTCCAAAACTACAGCAGCTGGAATGAAAAAGCCTGAAAGATTATATCAGTCTGCCACAAACCTTTATATGTGGGGGACATAATTACCTCTGAAAGGAACAGGAACATCTCAGGATGGCTCCTGCTCCACGAGCGTGAGACTGTAGAGGTGCTAAATTTATAACCTGTTTTCCCAGTTGAGGAAACTTGGGTTTGAACAGCAACTGCACCACTTGAATAAATATTTGCCGCACGGGAGAGTCGGGGAGAGGCTGGAAATGCTTTTCCCTCCTTCCCCTTCCCCGTGGGGCAGCTACTTGGCGCATTACACGGGTGGAAGGGCGAGCCTGAGGGCCACTGAGCACGAATCCCTCCCTGTGCCACGATTGCAGATGCACCTGGGCTAAATCACACCGTGCTGCCTCTACCTGCGAAATTGCAGGGCTGGTCCCGGCCGCGGGTCCGCAGGTGCGCATCCCTCCCTCCCCGAGCATCCCTCCCTCCCCGAGCATCCCTGGCACCAAAGCCGCCCCTCCGCCGCTCAGCATCCCCCAAATCCCGTCATTTGTGGCGCAGCAGCTCCTCCAAACCCTCCCGTTCCCCCTGCCAAGGGGGGTTTCACTAAACCCAGGAGCACCTCCCCTTCCTCCGCTCCTTCTCAGGCTCTGCCCGCCTCGCTTTGCAGTTTGTCGCCTCAGCACTGCCCAGCTCTCTGCCTGTTGTTTCAGGCTGCGACTCAAATTGCACTTATTCTAGTTATTATTTCCATCATTTAGTATGAATTTTACAGTGAGGTTGTTTTTATGCTTCCTTGCCCTGCCACACGTGTTAACGACACAGAAACTGTTCTTCTTGTGGAAGAAATTATACACCAAAACTACCCAGTAAAAAGCTTGGTTTATGGCACTTATAAAATTAATGCCAAATATGTATGGTAAAGCTGGATTTTTTGACATTAATGGCTGGTTATTTAACATGTTGTGCCTAGAAAACAGCACTTAGATGTTCAGGTGTGATTTCAAATTCCCACCCAAGGATCCGAAAGTTTAAGGGGTTGTTACGTGAAGAGTAGAGAGACAAAGCACACAGGTTAGTAACGCCTGAAGTGAATGGGAAGTGAAATAAATCCTCAGATTTTAAACTTTTAATTGTTTTTCCATGAGCCAAGTGCATGGTGTGTGTACTGTGCACAGTGCAGAGCTGGGATATGTTGCTTTTTTTTATGTTAAGGAGCACTTCCTTTGCATTTTCCTCCCTCCCTGTGGCTGTGCAAGAAGGCAGAGCTGATAATCTTGATCCGAACTAGCAACTGGAATGCCCTTTGATGGAGGGAATAGCCTTACAGAAACCAAGGAGAGGAAACCCAGAGGCCTTATAGACATAAATTAACAGGAACACGAAAACGAAAACATTCCCATAAATGCTTTTTTTAAAAAAAAAAAAAAAAGTATTCTGGAAGCCTCTAAGAAGAGGTGACAGTCAAACAAATAGAATTTACTACTTCATAAATGGGTAGCTGCAGGAACACATCATCATCTTACACAGGTTGGGATGGGATGTTTGGCGTGGGCTGTGATCAGGACAGCCTTGGTGGGCTGTAATTGTGCACTGAGGGTGCTCCAAGGGCAGGTTTGGGAAAGCATAGCCTCCAGGAGGAGTGCAGTGCTTGGGTAAATATATAACATAAATATATAAATAGATAACATTTTGGGGGGGGGAGG
>JAWWEE010000105.1:3197297-3217001 GCA_035221455.1 Xenops minutus | reverse complement strand
CCAAACATTTAAATAACTTCAACTCAAGTTTCAAGTTTAAATACTTGGTATTTATCTATCACTACTCAAAAAAACCCATTCTTTACTTACCTAATCAATATACCAATTACAAATAATCCATATAATGAAGAAAAGTATTAACTCTTAATATTAAAATAATTAACTCTTAATAGAAAAATAATTGCCAATAAAAAACATTTTAAAAATCATTTATCCATGAATACTAATCAAAATATAAAAGTAATTTTAAACCTTGAAACTTAAAAAAACACATCACTTTTTATGCCACCTATTACTTGAACAACACTAAAATGATTAAATAAATTATTCTCTAAATAAGAAATCTAACACTACATCCTTTACATGAAATAACCTTTTAACAGATATCAAAAGTATTAAACACGCAGTTTTACAAAACAAAACAATTTTCTTTTAACACATAACATAAATATAGAACATAAAGATATAAATAGATACCCTTGTGGGGGGGGGAGGGGGTTCCCAGTGGTGTTTATGATGTTCCTGAAGCTGTCACTCCTCGGTCCGAAGGAACTGGCTGACCTCGGGGAGACAGGGACACACAGAACTTATCATGAAGGTATTAGAAAAATTTCCAAGAGGCCTTGACATAGCTCGCAGAGATATATATGAGAGTGTCTCCCTGCAAATAGAGGGAAAGGCTTTTTATGGAGGTCAGAAACCCTGTGTCTGGCTTTGCTGGGTGATACAGTATTCATTTTTACTTCTGTCATTGCTCCGGGACTAAATATTTCTTGTCCTAAAGCTCAGCCCTGGCCAATTATGGACTGAAAAAAAAGCAAGAAACTGTTTGAAGCAGTTCATTTGCGTGGAGCTGGAAAAAGAGCCCAGCTGAGGTAGATCAGAGGCCAAGTGCAGGCATCCGAGTGGCTCCACAGCTGCAGTTTAACGTGGGGAGCCCATTTCTGTGCGAGTCCATCTGCATTACGTGCCCTGTGTGCACAGGCAGGGGTTCTGCTCTGGGACACAGCACATCAATCCTGGGGGCTCGCTGGGGATCAAGGACTGCTCTCCCCTTCCCACCTGAGCAATGCAGTGACTGATGTCCCTGCTGGTGGCTTTGCTGCCCAATGTGGTGGGCATAGCAGCATTTCTGTGGCCTGGCCCCAGGGACAGCAATAACATGGGGCTGCTGTCTGAGCAGGTGATGCAAAGCCTCACAAGGTGTCTTTGAGGGCTCCTGAGGCTTAGAAGGGCCAAGGAAATCTTGGTTCACCTGCTCTGTGTGATGGTCCTGCTCTGCCCTATGTGCTGGTCCTGCCCTGTGTGATGCTCCTGCCCTACTCTGTGTGATGCTCCTGCCCTGTGAGCTGGTCCTGTCCTGCCTGTGTGATGCTCCTGCCCTGTGAGCTGGTCCTGCCCTACTCTGTGTGCTGGTCCTGCCCTGTGTGATGGTCCTGCCCTACTCTGTGTGCTGGTCCTGCCCTATGTGCTGGTCCTGCCCTGCCTGTGTGCTGGTCCTGCCCTGTGTGCTGGTCCTGCCCTGTGTGATGCTCCTGCTCTGAACTCCAACCCAAACCTGGTAGGTTTTGACTGAAGGGAGCACTCAGGAGTGAACAGTGTAGACAAGCCTGGGAGTGATACTGACTCATGGAATTAAGGTGTTTAAAAGTCTTTTCAGGAAAAGACCTCTGCTGTGGGTGGCCCTTTCCATGCAGAAGATGTTTTAAACCTTCTATTTTTAGGTGATTTTTAAAAAAAATTCTTTTTGATGGGTTTTCTCTCATTCCCAGAGAGTCAATGGAAGTGTCTTTTCCTTTGTGATGTGGTAAGTTTTCAGAGATACATGCATTTTAAACAAAAGAAAACATCAATACAGGCGAGACTGTCATCAGTTTAAAGGATTGCATAAGTGGTTAAATTTAATCACAAAGAGACAACCAGCTAATGGTTTTAGTGGAATTCATAAAATCCCATAAAACACAAAAGTTAAATTTTGTCATATAATGTGAATCAGTTATAGGAACCAGCACAGCTTCCTTTTTCCCCCTGAATAAATTCTAAACAGTCCTTAGAAAATGAATTACCAGTCTGCAAATCAGGATGACATATTTTTCAGCTATAAAACTAAAGCTACTTTCAGACCACTTAGATTAAAAAAAAAAAGAGAGAGAGAGAGAACCAAAAAGACAGCAACTTTGCAGTTGTGATACTGTCAGTAGTCTTGGATGGCTGTGGCTCCATTTTAGCAGCTTGACCTTGTTTAGATGACCCCAAATCCATCCCTGGCAGTTCCCCCACCCCACCCCAGAAAGTGCACACCCCGCACGAGTGCGTCCAGCTGGAGATGTGCCAATAGAAGTAATTACGTGATGAAACTATTTAACTTGGACTAAAATACTCTCACCAGGTTCTTTCAAACCGTGTGTCTTATGTCTTGTGGAGGCAATTTTATATCGTGCCTTTAAAGTACAGTAATGGCCACTTGCATTGACAGAACCCTTGTAAAAGGAGAAGACCGAGACCTTGCTCGTGAAGTGCTATTGATTTTCCGAGTTCCTCCTGGAGTTGCCAGAGATACAACACTGTTGTTAGGGAGAGGAGACACTTTGGCCTTCAATATCACAGGAGGGTTCCAGTGTAAGCACAGGCATCGGTGGGTTTCACTGCTAAATAATGCACGGGGCTGATAACTGCCCCTATTATGGGGTCAGCTTTCGGTGACTCAGCGTTTGCTCTGGCCAAGCATTTCTTTAATGTCCCCACTGGCTGCTGAAGCTCAGGCAGGTTTATATTTTAAAGGTCCATTTGCGTTATGGTGAAAGGCTGAAGGTTGGTTGTCTTGGGCAGTGCTGGGTTTTGAACAGCAAGAAAACTCCCCCGGTGCTGTGGTGTTTCCAAAGGTATTCCATTGGGAATGGGAGTTAAATGCCCTACTGGGGCCATTTCTCTGGGATGGGATCTCTGCCCACACACCTTGTCCTGTGTGCTCAGCACTGTGTCAGAAGCACCACTCGTGTGCTCACACCAGCTGGCCAAGGTGCCTTTGCCAGAACTTGGTCCTAACGCTGCAAATCCGACTGGTATCCTCCAAAAGCAGAAACTTTTCCTTGTGGGAATTACAATTAAATCTTAACAGATTGTGCTTTTGTGACTATCGCGTTATTGTAGCCAATAGATAATTATTATTTATCAGTAGGGGGGAAAAAAAGGGACTGGGTAGGAAAATTACAGCTATGATAATTAGTTTTTTGATGACATTAACCAATTAATATAATTTTATGTTTTCTATTTGGAGATTTAGACAAGGTCGCCTTTGTTTTCGTTTCTGGTGCAGTGTTTGAGTCAGTCTAGTCCTTCAGAGAGGGTGGATACTGGGTGCTGTGGAAGGTGCCACCACCAGCAGCAGCCAGGGAGATGATGCTGAGAAGAAATTGCACAGCAAAAGCCCTGGGAAGGGAATATCCCAGAAGAAACACTGCCCACTTGCATTCTTGGCTACAGAGAAGTCTTTCCTTCGTGGATCCGGGATGGTGGGAAGGGGGAAGAGCTGATCTCTTCCCACCCCATCTCCAGGGCTGCATTTTGGCTTCCCCCCAGGGAAGGATTAAAATCGTGGCCACCAGGTGTCCAGGAAGGCAAAATGGGCTTTTTCAAACTGTGTTGTTTGGGTTTGGACATCTTCTTCCAGATCTGAAGAAAAAAATAATTCTCTTATCTGACTTAAGACCACCCCGAAAGGTGAATGCATTTATAGGAACAGCTTTACTGGGGTCCATCTGCCCCAGTATCCTGTTTCCAGTGGTCACTGGGTAGAGTCCAGGGGAAGAATTAGTGTGGAGCATGTGTATCATGGCCCTTCCCCAAAGTGCCCTGTCAGCCCCCAGAGACCTGGCCATGGCTGTGTTTTCCTTCTGTCTGTGTCTCTTTTAGCCATTTAAACACTGGCATTCACTCAGAGCTGCAAGGAGTCGTCCTGCAGCTTATTCACACAGTGCTGGAACCATCTCCTTTTGGGTTTGAAACCAGCCTGTTCCCAGGCATGAGGGCCACAGCCAAGGGAATAAATAGGGCAGAGAGACCTGGAGCTTTGTCCATGTTCACATCCCTGTCCAGGCAAGCTGAGCCTCCTCCACTCTCTTTCCTTCATGCCTGTGACAATTTACAGGAGGGAGGCCAGTGCAGAGCCACAAAGCAGTTTCACAGCACCCTCAAGAAGTTGCCTTTGAGGACACATGTTTGGGTTTGGTAGTTCAGTTCTTTTCTGGTTTAGGGCAGGGAAGGATTTCTGTGCTTGTGGATGAGAGGAACCTCTATGAAGGCAGGAACTGCTTATATGGGGGGGTTGTTTCCTTTGAGGTTCAGGGTAAAAGGGATAATATTGGAAACTCAGTATGAATGAGTTTACAAAAAGGTTCTCAAAGGCCTCAGAAGACCTGTGTCATCCCCAGAACTAGAAGAGCATCGTTTCCTCCAGCCTTCAGCCCCCACTGTGCTTTCCTGCAGCAGGTCTGTGTTCCCCCCTGAGAGGACACACTCTGGGGAAGTTACCACCAAGGCAGTGGCAGTAGATTGCATTTAACAGAGGGATGGTGAGGAAAACTAGACTTGTTTCATCAGTTGTGATGTTAATATTCCTGTTCCTGCCTCAAAAGGTTTCTTGTTTCTTCTTTTTTCCCATGTGTAAAGAGCATAAGGCAGCAGTGCTCTCTAATGGCATGTGTATTTGCCTTTAGCCAACCATCTCTGAAAGCAAAACTGTAACCAGATTTGCTTCTGACAGCAGAGAATATTTTGGCCCGTTTCACTGCCTGCAGAATGCCTGGAAAGTTTTAAATTAATGGCAACAAATGAAGAGAAAAGGAAATCAAAGAGCTATTTATGCCCTTAGAAAGAGACTTATTTCCCCTCATGTTTCTTTATTTTTTTTACCTGCTTTGGCTGAGAAAACATTTAAAAGTGTTCCAAGAATTTCCCTATCCTTTTCCAGTGTGCATCTGAATACAATTAACTGGATGTCTCTCCTCACTGCTCTCTGTATGCTCAAACTTTGGGTTTCAGTAATTAAACTTGCAGTACAATCTTGGGTCATATTATGTTATATTATCCTTTTAACTTTATTGTGATTGATTTGTGTCAACTTTAACTATACTCACTAGGAAGTCAATAAATAAAGATCAATGGTTTTTTATTTCTCCTGGTTCCTTATTAGAAAGAATAGGCTGGTTAAATAACACAAGTAGCAGTGATGACATGGTTCCCCTCAGCATTTTCTGCTCTGAACCAGGTGGAATATTTTTAAAGATTTCACTAGAAAAACTGTACTTGTGTTCTCTTGTTCTTCGCTATTTTTCTACACTTGATGCTTTAAAGTCCCCAGACCTAGAGAAACACACAACACAGATGATCTCCCTGCATAAACCTTCCCACTGCTTTGCCCTGGCGAGAAGCTCTTGCTACCAGGGTGAATCTCTAGTACCATGTCCATTTATCCCTTATTTCCCACATGTGGGGTATCTGTTGGTTTAACTAAATGGGAATTGTGCCTCTGGACGACAGGGATGTACCAAAAAAAAAAGATGCTTCTGGACTGATCATCTCCTGCTGGCTGGATTTTGAGGTGGAAAACGTGGCCAGGTCCTTTCTCAGGGACAGAGAAAACTGACCCTGTGAGCTGTGATGTGACAGCATTGCTTTGGTTTGCACCTGCTCGGGGTCTCGTGAGTGACCACAGCAATCTGTGGTCGTGCCTTGGCAGATTTGTGTCGTAGGAGCTTCTCCAGCAGGGAAGAATGTCCAAGAAATCCCAGAGGTGGGCAGTTTGGGATGGCAGGGCTTGGGGCTGGCCCTGTGCTGACACTCACACCCTGCTGAGCCCCACTGACACCTCTGTGAGGTCTCTGCACCTAAGCAGAAAGGCACGGGGCAGTCAGATCCATCACACAGCTCCGAGGGGGAAATTCCATCCCCACGGAGCAGGAACAGTGACATGCTAATGCAGAATTCACTAGGAAGTAGGTCGAAATGTCAGAACAGTTACTATCAGTAACCTGTTTCTCATAAAAACACAGCAAAGGAAAAGCCATCTTGTTCCTAAGATTTATAGCAACTTGACTCCGTGTGACAAGTGATGGAAAGCTTCCCTGCCATGCATATTACACTCTGGGTGGTGACCCCTCAGGATATATCTCCATTTAAGTCCTTCAGTACTGTGCTGGCTGGAAATGGAGTGGCCAGGTGCAGTAAGCCTCTTTTTGCATTAAAATCCTTCATCTGGACATTTAGCTCCAAGTGCATTCATAAGATTACTTGAGTGCCCTGCCCTTGAACAGGAATACAGGCACTGGAAGGGATCAAAAATCAAGTCTCTGCTAAGAAGAGCCAGTACCTTGCCAAGCCATGGAATTCCATGTCCCGAGGAGCAGGAGGGGGCTCTCTGCCTCACTGCAGCCATGCAGGACTGAAAGCTGTGACATCTAAACTAAGCAGCTTTTAGAAATAACCTGTATCTGTTTGCCAATGGGTTTATGATCCATGTTTATACAGGTTATAAACCCTTTCCAGGAGTTATATAGAGGCTCCCTGCTTTGCTTTTCTGAGCTGCTTGGTTTTGCTGTTCCTTTCCTTATTATTTTTTGTGCCCAGAATGCTCCATCTCCTCCGAGCAGGTGCTGCTCAGCCACCTCAGGTGTGTGTTGAGCAGGAGATGGTCTGGAGCATCCTTGTGAGTCCCTTTTGTTTTCCCTTTTGTTCTTGACCTTTTCCCTCTCCCCCCTCACTGGAAGCCTCCTGGGTTTGCCCCATTAAAACCTCTGGCCCTGCTGTTGGCACATGGGGGACTCCTGCTCTGAGCATCTCCCTCCTTGCATTGCTGCTCTCCCCTGGCACATGGGGGACCAGAGTCCATTGGGACCAGAGTCCCAATCCTCAGCTCCACTTCGCTGGCCTCCTGCTTAATCCATGGGGAAGAGTCCCTAAGGTTCATTAAAAAACCCCCTCAGAATTAATTGTGCCTTGGTGTGGTCACCCTGCAAGGCTGGAGCACACCTGAACTGAGGAGCAAATTAAGGCAATTCTTAATCGAGGTGTAAAAATGTAACACTCAAATCTTAGAGCAACAAAATGACTGCTTTTAAAACCTTAATCTATTTTACTTCTATTATTGAAGCCAAACGGTAAAGACACAATATAGATTAATTCTGTGATTTTTCTACAGCCACAATTTTATTAGAAGTTTTTATATTTTAATAGATAAGGAAGTTATTTAAATTCTGTGGGCCTTGTAGCCTTCATTCAGGGAGGTCTCCTTTTGCCAGTCTCTCAGTTGAGTCAAAACTACAGCTCTGAGCTTTTTAGCTTTTGTTGGGACAAATACACAGTCCTAATTTTGGCTTCTGGGCTGATGTATTTGAGAAGAAAAAGTCGAGCCATGCAGCCAAGTGATTTGAGAATGAAGATTGCAGCAATGCTTTGGGTAATACAGTGTGCTCATTTCCATTTGGACAGGCTCCCCTTGGAAAGGTTTGGGAGTGGAATAGTTCTTGGTGATTCTCTACCCTGCATTTTATATATATATATATATATATATAGTCTTGGTTTCAATATATGAGGTGCTTTCATTCCTGTTGTTCTTTGGTCTAATTGTGGCCAACAAGCTGGTCATCAGTTCCACTTGGTTACTCAGCTGTGAAACCTGATGAGATACTTTGGAACCACACGTGGTCCTGCTTGGTTATTTTGCTTTTTAAATACTTTTTACCCGATGCTTGGAAAAGGTGGAATAAGAAAAAAAAATATTTCAGGATTCCTAAGGGAAGAGGGAACAATTTTATTTTTGTACACGAATCAAAATTGTTAATTAATTTGTAAAGATATTTGTAGGTGTGGGAAGCAGAAGGGAAGGAGTTGCAGAGTTTTAAAACTGTATTGTCGCCTCTGGCAAATCCTTCCCAATCTTGGGTTTGTTATCATTTAATGAACACTTCTGATCATAATATGTCAGAAAAAAAGTCTCCAGAGTTTCCTGAGCGTTTTTTACTCCCTGTATTTCCAGAGTCTTCGCTGCTGCACAGGTGCAGGACCCTCAGCTCTGCATTTCAGGTGTTTTGTGATGTGCTGTTGATGACAATGGAAACCACTTGCCATGCTGCTCTTGCTTGTTATTGTATTTTTTGTTACACTTATAGGCTGGCAAGTGGAGTTTCTTTATATCCTTTCCCCTAAGTTTTACCTCTTTTCTTCTGAAGACTCTTTTAATATTTGTCTTTTGATTTTCTATTTAAAAAACTAGAGAGTAGGTTTTTTTTTTTCCCCAAGCAGGAGAGAATTACTGGATTTATATCTTTCCCAGAGTCAACGAAAAATTTCCTGTCAGAAAAAAAGGAGTTGTCTAGGGGGAAAAAAATCTCGCTGAGTGAAATGCTGCACCTCTCCTTCCTCTCCTAGGTCTGCTGTACTAAACTGCACATGGAATGCTTTTCCTACTAATTTCTGTTATTTTTCATCCTATGGAGAGCCTTATATCTTCCCGAATTCACCCCGAGTTTAGAGGAATGCTGAGTTGTCATGCAGGAGTTTTACCTCACACTGGGGAGATATTAGTTGATAACATCCACCTTGTTTAGATTTATTGCTTTAGCATATTTCATGCTAAAAATATTTATTTTTTTTTTTTATTTTTTTTTTACCATCTGCTAAGATTAGCACTGGAGTGGCAATAAATTCACTTACCCTCTTACTGTGGTGGAGTTTGGAACCATCTTACGCCACGCTCGGCCTAATTGAAAATAGGATAAGATAAATGATGCACTTTGAATTTCTCCCTCAGATGCACCATTGTTCATTACTTCAACGAGGGATGAGCACATCTGATTGTAATTTCAATTGTTAAGTAAAACAAAAGTTTCCATGGTGAAAATATGGTACCAACAGCTGTAATTGTCTAAGGGTTACTCGTGAAAATCTCAATATTGTGTTAGTAATAAATGTGGGATTGTTCTGCATTTGCACACTTGTTTATCCTCAAACCCTGATGGAAAAGGGGTGAAGTCAAAAAACATGCTCAGGAATTCAGGCACTGCTGAGCTTAAAATGCCTGTGCTTAAAGAGGCATCTGCATCTTGAAACAGGGAGTATTTCAGGAGTGATTGGTATTGCAAAGAAACCCACCCAACCAAACAGCAGTTTGTGCCACCACTTTATTAATTGGGATTGGGTTGGACAGGGTTCATCAAATAATAATCCACTTTGGGCTGGCTTTTAGACTCTCACAGGTTATCCCCAGCACCCATGGCTCTGACATTTACCTTGCAAATTCTTCAAACAGGAGCCTCTTTGTGAAAGGGGGAGTTTTCACTGGTTTTATTCTATTAATATAAAACATAAATAGTAAAGTACTAAAGAAAAATACTCGGGTAGAAGGTGTTGACTCCTGATGCAAGGCAAGTGGGGTGGGGAGAAACAAGAGTAGGTACAAGCCATTCTATCTGCCTGCTATTTCTGCCAATTTAATCTGTGGTCTCCTAATTTCATTTTTTAAAGTTAATAGATATTCCTCTTCTGCTCCATGGGCAGGCGGTGGTGCCTCCTTTCATAATATGTGAAAATATAGTAGTAAATTACATTCTTTGCTGCAAAGTTTGCTGTGAGTTTAAGGTAAGTAAGAATATTAGTACGTAAGGCATTTACAAAAGGAAATATTGATGATGCAAGGGAAGTAAGTGAAAACATGGGAGAAATTCTGTAATTCTGGATCTTTTCCTTTAGATACAAGTGTGGGGTTTGTGCTGCTGATGTCTGGTTTGAACATTATGGCAATGTAAGGCCCTATCCTATTTAATTAATTCATTAAATTAATACTGATGACTCGCTTGAATAAATAAGGTCAGCAAACCTCCATCCATCAGTAACCCACAAATCTGGCTTTTTTCTTTCAAAGTTCCTGAGTAACTTCAGGTCTGTGCAGAAGTGGAAAGACCTCTGGGAATATCCCTGTTTGGAACGTGGTTACAGGACAAGGGGGAATGGTTTCACACAGAGCAGGCTTGGATTGGATATTAATTAGGAAGGGATTCTTCCCTGGGAGGGTGGGCAGACCCTGGCACAGGTTTCCCAGAGAAGCTGTGGCTGCCCCTGGATCCCTGGAAATGTCCCAGGCCAGGTTGGAGGGGGCTTGGAGCGACCTGGGACAGTGGAAGTTGTCCCTGCCCATGGGAATTTAAGGTCCCTTCCAACCCAAACCATTCTGGGATTGTGTGGTTTTATAAGTTTATTTGCACAGCCTTTCCCCTGCTTTGAGTAGAGTCACAGCTGGTCTTTAGTAAGCCCATGGCTCTGGTATTTCCATCTCTTCTTTCCTGACAGATCCCTTGACTGATGCCCAAGCTCTGGTGGTGTTTAGCCCAGGGAAAGCCCCCTGGGCTCCAGCGGGCACTTGTCCCACCTGCAGCCCCAGCTGAGCCTCCAAGCCCTGAGAGGGGGGTGTGGTGGAAGCAGTGCCAGCACCACGAGGGCAGGGACACGAGTGGCTGTGCCACGCACGGCCACCCTTCCTTCCCTGTGCCTGGGACTGGCCCCGGGGCTGCATCTGAAACAATTGCTGTTATTAACAGGTTAAGCTGGTGGGATGTTAAAATAAAGGCTGCCCGGCTTTAGTGCATTTTGTTGTAATCATCTCCCAGATGCCTTGTCGGAAATCAATTCGAGTTCAAAACTGGCTGGAATTGGGAGGTCAAGGCTTCTGCAGACTAAATATTTTATCTTCTGCTCATGTCTGGAGCTTTTAAACCTGTGTATTGGGGGCTCTTTTCTCCTCTCCCATCTGGACAAAGATGATTGGCTTTGCCATTTTGCCCAGGTTAGGACAAGGTTAAAATCAATTATAATCAATTATTAAGAGTCTTCTGTGACTGCAAAGCTTAAAAGGGGATTTTCAAAGTTGCTTGGGTCTGAAACAAGAATATCCTGGCTGCTGGTGTAGATGTCATTATTCTGGGATGGCAGATGTAAATCCTACCTGCACCAGCAATAAATACACAGAATTCCTTCGTCTTCTTCTTGTCCTGTGTGTTCTGGAGGAAAAAGCAACACTTAAAAATGGAGCTAGAGGTGCGGGGAGGACAGATTCATTGTGGTACAGAATCTAGGTGTCATTTCCAGGCATCTAAATGAGAGGGAGCTGTTTAGGATTTGGTGAACCAGGTGGGTTTTTTTTTCTCCCCAGAAATGTGTTCAACTTCCCCTGGTCTTCAGAACTCAAATGCTAATTTTCTAGTATATTCAGGGAACTCTGTGCTTTTATCTCAAAATACAGTAGTGTTTATGTACTATAAACCACTCTGCCTGATGTGCCTGAATATACAAGATCGCTTCCTCTCGCTGGGAATGAATCAGTGGTTTTGTCTGGAGTAACTTTTGATGTTTGGTACCATTCTTGCCATGCAAATCACATTCCACATTCTTCTCACGGCTTCGGAGTGAATGAGTGAGCACGTCTCCTTGTCCCCCAGCACCATTGTTTTGGGGCTTTTGAACGTAATATTTGTACTTTCAATTTGCAGTTAAGAAAATTAGGAATAAAGAATCAGAGCCTGAATTTTGGAGGAAGGCAGAGCTTCCTGACAAGTCGAGGAGGGAGGAAGGATGTGCTGCTGAACATTAAGACCTGCACACAAGAAATGCGTGTTTACCTGTTTAATTCTGAATTAATTAATTATTCTTAAGAAAATTGTCAGAGTGATGGTACTCAGCTCAGCAGCCTCGGTTGTCTAGTTTTAATTTTAGGGCAATTTTGCTTCTTTTTGGTTTAGGGAGCAAAGTGTATGACTGTGCCATTGTACACCATCAGTTGTAATGTAGAGGACAGCTTGAAACTCCGTGGATGTGAGTGGAAACCACACACTATCATGTCCCACTCCCCAGGGAATGGGAACACCAGAGCTGGGACATGGGCTCTGAGCCAGCTGCCAGCTCAGCAGAATGGACTGGGACTGGGGAGGCAGACTGGGACTGGGGAGGCAGACTGGGATTGAGGAGGCAGACTGGGATTGGGGAGGCAGACTGGGATTGGGGAAGCAGACTGGGATTGGTGACACAGACTGGGATTGATGAGGCAGTGAACATGAGGTTTGAAAACCACGTACAGGGACACTGTCCTGAAAAACAGAAACCTAATGAAAACCAAGAAAAGGAGAATAAATTACCATTGATTTTCTTTTTTTCTACCTCATCTCTACATAAAATCACTGGGTTTTCCACAGGTTTTAAAATAAATTGTAACTTTTCTGTGTGTATGAATTTCTCATCACCCAAAAACATCTTGTCACCCCCATCCAAGCACTGCCATGTTTATTATCAAAACAGCTTAGCTTGCTCTTGAACCATCATAAAAAGTCCTTAAATTTAAATATTTCTATCCACACTCATGGCCAGAAATTTTTATATTATTATTTATTTAGTTATTTATTTAACTGGGAGATGTCAATGTCCATTGACAGAGTAATATTGAGCCACTATGATAACTCTATACTAGTTCTGCTTATTTTACACTGAGATTCATAAGGCTGCAAAAAGCATTATAGTAGGAGTTTACCTACTAATGATGTTTGCAAAAGCCAGTTATTAATAGCTTACAAAGTGAATCAGGCTCCTTTTTTTTTTCTTTTCATCCCAGTAATTTATTTCACACACAGGATTACATCCCCTCTCAATTTCATTTTCACTTGATAACCCAAGAAGTATAAAATATAACTTGCAGTGAGTATGTGCCTGGCTGCACAACAACTACGTGCTAAAATGCATCCTTTTCAGGGGGCACCCCTAATTCTGACATTTGGGTGGCCTTTTGGGCTGGGGAAAGGTACATAATGAGTGTCCTTGGGCAGCCTTTGGAAGTGCAGTGTTTTTCCTTTCCCAGGAAGTGTCAGGGGACCCTCCCGTTTGGCTGATGGGACACAGGGCACCTCTGAGTGCCTGAACAGCTCAGAGAGACCTGAAAAGTTCCTGTTTCTCCTGAAAGTATGAGTCTGGAGCCTGCATGTGTTTCTCATTTCCATGCACTTTAATTTCAGTTACTTAGATGGATGGAGGCATCGAGCCAGAGTTCCCCCAACAACAGCCCAGGTCTCCCACTGTCCAAACAGGGTGTTCCTGAACCCACTGGTCCTGCCACCGAGGGAGGGTCAAGGATTCAGCACGGTCTGTTTAAGCACAAGAGCTGTGCTGTTTGTTCCTCCCTGGCACACAGGCACCAGTGTTTATACTGCTGGAGGCAAGTTTTAAAGGGAGCAGAAAATGTTGGTACAAAGCTCAGGCCCTGCACTTCCCCGGAAAAGGAAGGATGTTTGCCCTGCTCAGGGTGGAGAAAACAAACCCAGTTCCTTATCAGAGCATTTGAATTGCCGTGGGTGGGAAATAAGCATTTTCTCCTTCAGTTTGCCTTCTCTTTTTCCCCTCTTGCACCTGCTGAGCCCTGCTGGTGCTGGTCCTTATGCCAGTGCTGTGCACACTCCCTGCTCCAGCCCAGCCAAGCCTCCTGCTTTCCCTGCCAACCCAAACCACAACGTCGGGAGAAGTTCATGAACCCTCCGGGCAAGCAGGGAGCCCCTTTGGGGAAACCTGGATCCAGAGCTCTTGTTTGGGCTTTGTTTTGCCACGAAACCAGGTCGTTTCTAGCAGAGAGTGGAAGGATGAAGCGCCAGCGTTTGTGATTCATATGGATTTTGGGAAGTGTTCCGAAGGAGCTGCTGCAAAGCCTTTGGCATCACAGATAACATTCCTTGGCCTTTCATTCTGGCACTCTGAGATTTACCCCCCCATGCAGAACTCCAGCCCTGGCTCACCCACAGCATCCATGGCGAGAGGGGCTCTTGCAGGTGGGAGTTTCCCCTCGGCTCCATGTTCGGAGGGAAAGGGAAGGGTTTAAACAGGGCAGGTTTTCCCTGGGGAACGATGCAAGCGGGCAGTGGGAAATGCCAGAGAGCAGCTGCTGGGCTGCAAATCTTTGGAGAGACTTTGTAGCTCTTTTTTTGGGGCAAATGGACTGTTTTCCTTAGTTTTCCATAGAAACTTAAAATCTCTGTTCTTTCCCTTCCTCCCCCCACCATGTGGGCTGACTGGTTTATCATCACTGGGGTGCTCATGCATACTGGCCTGTTGGCACAGAACATTGAGGAGAGACAAAAAGGAGCTAAGTCTTGTTTCTTTGGGAAAACAACTCAGACTTTAGAGAGATTTGCATAGATTTTTGTAAATACATACCAGATTAAGCGGATATATTATCATCCCAGTTGCTTATATTTTTGAGCCTGTGAACTTAAACATAAGAATCCTTCATGGACAATTTCATCTGTTTCTGTAAAAGTGCTGTTAAAGAAGTTCTAAAAGTGCCTGCCCTCCTCTCTCTCAGGGTTTGCATTTGTGTGTCTCACACACCACTCTGTGCTCACCATCCTTTCCCCAGCTGAGTTCTTACCTCTGTCCCTTCACAGTCCTCTCATTTCTGACTCCTGTCTCCTCAGCCCCAGTGCACAGCGTTCCCTGTTGTCTGGGATGTCTCAAGACAAAGCCAATCACACAGGGAAATGGCATAAGGGCAGAGAGGAGCCCTGGCCGTGTGAATGTGGCTGACTCGGGTCTGGCATGTCCCCCTGCTCCCAAATGACTTCTCTAGCTTCAGTCACACTCTGATCTTTAACTCGCATCTTCCTTGTGATGTAGCTCTTTCAATTTCATCAATTAGACCAATAGGAATTCCTCCTCCTGCAGTAAAATAAATAAGCAAAAATAAACCATCAGCCCTTCTGCTGGATTCACACCTGGCTGTTTAAAATGCTCACAAAATCACACAGGGCAGAAAGTAATTGCATTGCATTACACTGATATCCACAGCCTTTTAGCAGATTTCTTTGTTTCCATGTAAAACACTTTTTATAAGTGTATTTGAGCTCCTTTCTCTCTGCTCAAAGCTTTCTCCCACCTCTGCTAATTCTGTGTGAACACCTCCCTTCATCATATCTGTTATATTTTATATCAACAACCCTTTATGAAAATTGTTCTTTATGTGGCACCCTGAGACAAGCCAGTCTTTGGGTTTCAGAAGTGAGCTCACAGCAGGAGTTTTACTGTGCTGAGTATTTCCTTATTCATTTGAAGGCGTTGAAGGTCTAAGCAAAGAAAGTGGTTTCACCTGAATTTGGAGGCATGTGCTCATTGAAACTCCAGACTGCATTTCTAATGTGGAGGCCTGGAACAACATCTTTAATTGCAAGCTGATAAACCACATTTGCATTTTGTTTCTGTGTGTCCTTAAAACAGAGCTTGGCGTGAATGCAGTGCATTTGATGGCAGAGTAAATGGGAGTGGATATGGGAGGTGCAGCTGGGCCGTGCCATTGCACTGTGTCTTTGCTGGGCACACCATTGCCTCTGCAATAATTGTTTACTGGAGTCAAAACTCAGTAATAGAACTGTGAATAATGTATTCTTGCTCCTCTGCTTTAAATGAGTCTGTAGGAAATGTGGGCAAATCTAAGGACATTGTTCTTTTCACTAAATCTAGTGCTGACATGGCTGCTAAATATGGAATTATTTTATATTTACATGGGGGACAGGTGTTCTTATTATACTAGACATGCTGTAGACACAAATGATAGACAATAGGGTTTCCTGATAAATTCCCATAAATGTGCCTTTTATTTCTTTTAAGCTTTTTTAATTTTAATTGTCATATTCTTAGTGGCATTTTTCCATCTCAGCAGGAAATACAAAGGTCCAGTTGGGGTTTTTTGAACGATTTTCAAGAATAGGACTGTGTTGTTGGTCACAGGAGGATATCTTTGAATTTTCAGTGGTGATGATGCCAGTAATAGCAGGCAGATGCTGCAATGTCAGAGTCTTTGTCCTGACCCTTGGAAACATCCTTAAAATCCGTGACATTTTTAGCTGCTGTTGACTTTCCTTGCCACCTCTTAGTGGTTGTTTGGTACATCTTCATCCAGGAAGGACACTGCTTCAATGTCACCTTCAGCTGCCTGGCAGAGCTCTCCCTCTGCACTGATCATATTTACATTGATTAATATGTTGTGCTGAATAATGAACCATCCCAAAAACTTTGTATAACTGGATTTCCTCTGCAAATGACAGTGGCTCAGACTTTAGACATGGTGAGGCATCAAACTCTTCCTGCCTTTTACATTCAGAAGAGTAAAGTCACTGATCTGAAATGAGCACAGCCCAGCTTTTGGCTTTAAATCAGCATTTGCGTTGGAGGAAGGTTTAACACGGGGATAAACTACCCAAGGGAAGAGGTCTAAGGAGATGGCAGGTGAAGGTGCTGGAGCTGAGGCCCAGGTTTCTGTGTTTTCTTTCTTCTCCATGGAAGAAATGCAGCTGTCTGTGTCCTCTGCTGAACACAGAGGTGGCCACGTCCCCATCCCTCTTCCCAACAGCAAATGACCATCCTCACAAGGGCTACAGATCTGTCCCCAGGTCTGTAAACTCAGTATTGAGTTAGAAGACACAAGGGCAGTGTTCATACTCAAACACTCGTCCACATGCAGCAAAGGGGAATTGCATCCCATTTGCCACCCCTTGTTCCTGGATGTGCTTTTGGGAGCTAATGCTGTGTGTAACCTGTGAGTAGCCCCCTGCCAATAAGCACTGGATGCTTGGGCTGAAACAAAAGATCTGCATGAAGTTGTCACTGGGAAGACCAAGTGGCCCCAGCTCCCCTTTGGAGCTGTACCTGGCCACCAGCAGCCCTGCTGCTCAAATATGACCCTGTGTTAAATCTCCATCACTTTATGTGTCTGTCCATGGCCTAAAAGGACCTGCAACCATGGGGTTATCTCTCTGCAAAACGGTCTGTTATCTAGATTAGGTTTCTGTTTTCATCTGTCATCTCACAAATGGAGCCCTTGGCTGGGGTTCAGGATGCTGGCCCTGCTGCTGTCCCACTACCAGGCTGGGACAAAGGCAAATCCTTTCCCATCCCACTTTCCCCATGTTTGAAAAGCTCTGCAGGAGTGCTGTGGGATCTGCCAGAGCGAGGTGTTGTTATTAAAGGTGTGCAGGTGAAACCATCCGTCTTAATTCTTCCCCTCATCCACCGGCGTGGGCAAATCAAATCTTTAGTCTCTTTGGGGGTGGGGGAAAAGTATTTTTTACTAAATTTCACAACAGTAGGCTGAGGAAATTACCTTCCTATTTCTGCTGTGTCTGGGATTCTGCTCGAGTTGGTCTCAGCAAACAGGTAAAGATTTCAGCTCTGCAGAGCTGCATTGCCTGCCTTCCCCATGGAAATGAATTCATTGCAGGCATTGGTGCTCTGTTTGGATTTTTGTGTGTCTACACATCCTGTGTGGAGCACACAGCAGCACCTTGGTCACACAAATTAGAAGGAAAAATATGTGCCTTACAAACACCCCAAATGCCTCCGTCCTTGTGCAAAGGTCCTGGTGCTGTGGAACTGCTGCAGCCCCTTTGTGCAGGTCTGCTGTGAACAGGGACTGAGGGCACTGCAAGTTGTGGGCTGTGAAATTCATCCTTGCTGGCCAGCTGGTAATACAGGGTTATTTCAGCACCAAATTATTTTAAACCCTTACACTTTTGGCCATTTCACATGGTACATGCCAAGGAATCTGTGCGGGTAAAGCACACCCCCAATTCCAATCTGATAATTACAGAAGATCTAACAAAACATCAGTGCCCTGATGGTCCTAATGCTGCTCCATGGTAATGCTGTCCCTCTGCATTTCATCATGGACCAATTACCATTTCCTCATTCTGGACCTTTTAAAGTATTTTTATTTTCTTTGTTACTGTCTAGTTCATTACACAGGGTTGTCAAGCTCCCAGTAACAGAATAACTATTGACAATTTCATTAGAGCCATAATTCCAGCACCCATATGTGTCCCAGAGAGATTCATGGCCACAGCCTTCCCATCTAAAGCTCCTCAGACTCATCCCCTTCAAACTGAAGGGCCAAACCCAGCAGTTTTTGTGGATCTGGCTGTGTTTCATCAGCCTCAAATGTTCTGGGAGAGTTACAACTCTGTCAGGTGCCATCTGACCCACTCCATGTACAGGTGTCCTGCATATTCATAAATTCTAAATAATAAACTCAATAAATGGTTTCTGGGTTGTTATTTACATTATTGTTGGATTTACAGGCTCTGTTTGACATGAGGCCTTTCCTCTTGTACAAGAATAACAGTGGAAAACATGAGAAGGAAAAAATCCTCCCCCTCTGATCCCAAAGTCCTCCCTGTGTGTCACCCTCATTTTCAGGGAGACTCTTTCAAACTTGGATTAGTGACAGGAGAGTTTTGCTTTTCTTTAAAGGCAGTTTGCATGTGAGGTTTGGAAAGTCGGGATCATTGCAAACACGTTTTCTGAGTTACTTAGCAGCACTTTTTGGGGTTGGTTTTGATGGGAAAAATGTCAAGAGTATTATGTAAAGCAGGAACAACCCAGCCAAGCCGATGAGAAATGGGTGAAATCCTGGCCCCAGTGCTGGGGAAAGTTCAGGCTGGAGTCCAGTCAGGTCCCTTCTGGCCTAGAAGTGTATTTATTTGATGTTAGGAGATAAAATCTCCAAACATCAGTGTGCTGTTTGTCCTTGCTGGCAGGATAGAATTGGAATAGAAAGGAAGATCTCTTAGGAAGAAGCTGACAGCTCATGCAATATTTCTGTTTAGATGGGGTAAATGAAATCAGAATCCATTTGGTGTTCCCTGCCCTTCCGTGGGCGCTCACTGGTTAAAGCATGGATGGGGTAAATGAAATCAGAATCCATTTGGTGTTCCCTGCCCTTCCATGGGCACTCACTGGTTAAACCACTGTGTGCCCCCATTTAGGGCAGGTCTGCACTGGAGGTGAACAGGGCGTTGTACCCAGGACAGAGAGTTTGGGGGAAAAAGCACTAATTTCCAGTTGTGTTGTGTGTTTTGAGCTGAACGGTTCCTCCCTCCAGTTCTCACATTAGGGCTGGGTTTGTTCCAGGTCAGTGCTCTAGAACGTTCTCCTTGGAAACCCTTTGGAAGAAGCGTTGCTTTTGGCAAAGAAAGACCCAACCGCAGACGCAAATCAGCTGGGTGTTGAGCGTCATTGGGTTCAGGTGTGTCGGACAGGTGTCCCTTGTTGGGACAGGTGTGTCGGACAGGTGTCCCTTGTTGGGACAGCCTGTCCTGGTGCTGGGAGTAATTGGGACCAGCTGGGCAGGGCGGGGCACTCTGGGCACTGGGCATTCCCAGTCCTTCCCAACTGGGAGCGGCACTCTAACTGGGCGGCTGAACTCGTCCGGTGCGCTTGGGCGTGGAATTCGGGGTGATTTATTTAAAACCGCCCCGTAAGGCTCCGTGACTCGCTAAAGCTGGAAGCGTGGGAGGCTGGACTTGAGTTCGGGTTCCCTTCGGGTGGTTCTGAGGGATCCTGTGGGATCGTTGGAGACGCCGTGTCTGCGCCCGTGGATCCGTGTGTGGAGGACACAGAGGCTCCTCTCCAAAGGTCAGTTTATATCCCATGTGGAACTCTTACAGGATGGATTGGCGGCTCTGCTCCGTGTGGGGCATGTTGTTGAAAGGCCTCTACTGGGGGGGGGTGTTTGTGAGGGATAAAAAATGGGTTTATTACGAGCAGAGGAAAGGTGGGCAGACAAGACACCCGGGGGCCAGTTGGTGTTGGGGTGTTTGAGGGTCATGTCTGAGGGTGTGTGTAGCTTATGAGGTG